>CDMY01000340.1:45242-113258 GCA_001179505.1 Vitrella brassicaformis | reverse complement strand
GCTCGCTGCACCCGATGGCGGCTGCGGATACGTCTGCGGATACGTCTGCGGATGCGGCAGAAGGGGTGCCGCCTGCTGTATCGGCCCACTGCGACGTTGGCGTCGGTTGGGCGTCGGTCGAGGGGGGCGAGAGGATGGGGCGGATGGGGGAAAGAGATCAACAGCCTCGTTGAGTGTGTGCACTCTCTCGGTATAATCACGTGCAGACACTCGGGGAACGGCGACCGGGGCAAGGGTGTGCACGTCGTAGGTGGGAGCGGCGGTGGAGGCATGAGTGACGAGAGCGGTTTCACGGAAGCACTAGCGAGCTGAGCTCGCAGACTCAGAAAAGTCAAAGGGAGAAGGGGGATCTCTGTGCGCATGGCATAGGTCGTCTCTACTCGCGCCAGATCTGTTGGCAAAGAGCCATGATAATTCCCGTGCGGTGCTTCACGTGTGGGAAGGTCATCGGCCATCTGTGGGAGAAATACGTCCACCTCATCGCTGCTGACAAGACAGAAGGGTAGGTACTTGGGACACGCACCACATACATAGAGTGTCATTCATCGCCTGTTTGTGTCTGCCTGCCTGCCTGTCTGTCTGTCTGGCTGATGCAGGGAGGCGCTGAATGAGCTGAATCTGAATCGGTACTGCTGCCGGCGGATGCTCCTGACGCACGCAGACCTCATCTCCAAGCTGCTCAACTACAACAGTGAGCCAGCCACACCCACATGCACCGGCACCCACACGACAGCCGACACACACATAAGACGACACGGCCGTTTGTTTCTGTCTGTCTGTCTATTCGCTCTCCCTCTGCTCTGCTGTGTGTCCTCCCTCCCTCTCAGTGTACGAGAAGAGGACCGACTACTGAATGGCCGAGTGGCGAGGGCCAGGGAGGAAGGGAGGGAGGGGAGGATGGTTGCCGCTGGTGGTGTGGTCTTCGTGGGGTGACTGACTTGGATTGGATGATGTCCATATTATCATGTGAATGGAATGACCGACTGGACTGACTCGCTCTTCTCGTCTGTGTGTACTCGAACCAACTTCCCTGTTTAAATGAGAGAGATGAGATGCTACACGTGGTAGTCTGTCGGTGTCCTTCTCCAAACACACACACATACCATGCAGCATGATGCCTGCAGCCAGCCAGTCGATCACTCGCTCACATGCGTCCGTCCTTGAATGCACTCGATGCGTCCAAACCAACCCAAATCAACCAGCCAGCCACCCCGTAAACGACCAGTCGACGACCTATGGACGGGGGGAGGGGAGAGGGGATGGATGGACGGATGGATGGATGGAGACATACACAGGTGCCATCCATCCATCCATCCATCCATACAAACACACTCGCCCGGTCGCTCGCCCGCATGCTGCAACCAAACCAGCCAGACAACCTTCGTGATTGCCCCCACTACTGACTGACTCGCTCACTGCAACGAGGAAGGAAAAGGGTGATGATATGGATCGATGGTGTGGTCAATGGGTGTGGTGAGAGGGTAGGTAGGTGGCCTTGAAGGCCTTCCTCCCTCGTCTGGTCTGGTCCTTTGCTCTCCTTCCCCCTGCCCTGAACTTCCCCTTCGCTAGGCATACGAACATCCATCCCACGGAAGGCAGACCTGGTCAGTATGATGATGACCAGACAGCCAGGCAGCCAGAGAGGCAGACAGCCATAAGCGTGTGGGTGAGGGAGGGAGGGAGGGAGGAGGGAATGACCAGTCATGGCATGGCATGGCTGGGCGGTGGTGGTACTGGTGTGGCGCGTGTGGTGGAGTGGGGGACGATAAACGGATGTGTGGATGCATGTCATGTGTGAACCGTACGCCGGAAGAAACGACTTAGATGCTCACTCAAGTGCTGCTGCGTGTGCCGGTGCCATTTCCCGCCAACAACTCCTGCAAGATCCGCATGCTGTTCATCACATCACACAACCACACACAGACAACAAAGCGTGCAGTGTTTGCCCACCCACCCAACGACCCGCCTAACGACCCACCCCTCCATCAAGACGTACCTGACTTGTTCACACATGCCTGTGGTCTGCTGGCCGCCGCCGCCCAGTAAGAACCCCTCGTCGGCCCTGGGTGGCCGCGGGAGGAGGCTCTTGCCCTTGCCCTTGGGCGGCCTCAGCTTTGGCGCTGCCTGCTGCTGCTGCTGCTGCTGCTGCAGCTGCTTGTTGATGCTATTGATGTTGAACAGGTCATGCACCGACATCTGCTGCTGCTGCTGCTGCCGCTGCTGCCGCTGCTGCTGTTTGTTGTCCCCGCTGTCCTTGACAGCCAGCTGGGACCGCCATTGGTCGAGCGACTCGGAGAAGGACAACCATGCGTTGGCGTTTGTCGGGGGACGCCGCACAGTGACCGAAGGGGGCACTGAGGGGAAGGGGAGACGGACGCATGGCCAGAGGGAATGTAGGTGCCTTGCCTTGTCAGCATCGTGTGGTGGTGTACCTGAGTGTCGGTTCTCGCCAGTGTCTGGGCTGTTCGCAACAGCGGCGCTCCTCTCGGCGTCGGTCATGGTCTGGGCGAGGTGCTCGAAGCGACTCTTGACCTGCAGATCGTAACGGCCTGATCAGACATACGGACAAAGCCACGGAATGCAACACAGTTGCTCAGTGGTGCTCTTGGTGGGCCAGTGGCTCACCGGGCAGCTCGATAGCGATTTTGGCCCATCTGTTGCCGACCTCCTTGTGCTTCAACAAGATGATGCGGTCCTCCTCCTCGGTCCACGCACCACTGTAACCCCCCACCACACAACACCATGTGTGGACGTGTGTGGCTGGTGCGGGGTGGGGTGTGTGTATGGAATGGAATGGTGTCATGTGTGTAGGTACCGACCGGTTGATCTCCGGGTCTAGGCAGCGAGTCCAGCGAAGACGGCACTGCTCGCCTGACACACAACAAACACAAGAAGTAAGAGCGAGTGAGTGACTAGGCCCGTGCGCGTGTGAGGGCGTGTGTGTGTGTGTGTGTGTGGTGGGCGTCCACACCAGTGCGTCCGGTGGACACGGGACTCTTCGATAGCTTCAACGCAATGTCAACCCAGCTGCATCAAACACACCACACCATGCCGCGCCATGCCACGCCATGCCACGCCATGCCACGCCATGCCACGCAAAGCCGTCAAGTCGTTCGTGTGTGGTGCCTGAGGTGTGCCTGAGGCGTTGCTTACTCTCTGTTCTGCTGCGGCCGGTAGATTTGGACGAGCTCGAAGAGCATGTCGTCCTCCTCCTCTCGCCAAGAACTAGGCGACACTGACGCCGTCTGATTGATGGACGCACACACACACACCGAGAACACAACACATACATGACCACTCCCTCCCGCGGCCGCCTGATTGCGTCTGTCTGTCTGCAACGAACGGACCTTGACAGCCTGGAACTTCCACTTATTCAGCCTCTGCCGTGCGAAGGGGTGCTGCACCACCTCCCTGCCCTCCTCCTCCTCATCGCCCTCGCCGCCCTCCATCTCGTCCTGACGCCGCTTGCGGACCAGACGGTGCAGCCGTGCGGAGGGACTGTGGTCACTCGCACCCATGCTCATGCTCAGGGGAGGGGCCAGGGGAGGCACCACGAGCGACTGGCGAGTCAGCAGGGAGGCCAGCAGGTGCGAGGAGGCTGCCAGCGGTGCCAAGGGGGGGAAGAAGCCCTGCGAGACGCCGCTGGGTTTGGGGAGCTCCTCCTCCTCCTCGCCACTGGCGTCGTCAACTCCTTCCTCCTCGCCTGACCGAGCAGCACAGCAGTCAGGACGACGGTATGGCATATATATGGCACATGGCATTGCGTCCTCTCGTCCGCCTTTGCCCGCACTCGTGAGTCGTGACACTGTGAGGTAGGTACCTGAGTGCTTCTCCATGCCGCTTCCCCCGTCAGGCTCCCTGTCGGCCTCCCTGTCAGCCTCGTGTGAGCCTCTCGTGTGTGCGGTGTTGGTTGCCTCCTGTCGAGAGGCGTCGTGTCGAGAGGCGCGCGATGCCGTCACCGACCCACAGCCTTCCTTGACGTCATGACGGCCAGTATCCATTGTGTGAAGGCCTCGGGGAAGGCAAATACTCCGCCTATTTCAAGCCGACCAAGCCCCTCCTCCAGTTTCCAGGGAATGTAAATTTCCTCGAGGAGAGGAGGGCGGCGACGCAAAACTGCTTTATGTACACACAGATATGTATAGCGTCTGTCTGTCTGCTATGCTACAAACACAGGCAAAGTCCGCTCACTCAGTCAGTCAGTCACGCGCGAAAACACGGCAGGCACAGCCACGCACACTCAGACGGCACTCACTACTGGACGCATTGATTGCAGCCGTCCGTGGTCAGTCAGGTCACTCTGCGGGCGCCAGGTCCTCTCGCTTGCGCCGGGCAGGGTCCCTGATACAACTGAACATAAAACTCACACACAACACACAACCAACTCATCTCCGTGCGACCTGAAACGGGTGCTCTCCGATTACCACTGGATGTGCGGCTTCAGCTGGTCGCTAGGCACCTTCTCCCCACAGACCGGGCAGCACCCCTCCTCCCCTCCGCCACCCTCGCCAGCCCCACTCTCATCCTTCCACCCAACCCCACTCCCACCTTCACCCCCACGCGCAGGCGACTCCGAGTCGTCCGTCAGGTCCACCACTGCAGCAGCACCAGCAGGTGCTGCTGCTGCCGGTGGCGGTTTGTCCTCCTCCCTCTTGCTGCGCTTCACGAAAGCGTCGAGGGTGCCCTGCCGCCCACCACGGTCCTTGTTGCCGACTGCATTGGGGCCGCCCTTCTTCGATGGCGAGGGCAGGACGATCTGGATGTCATCGCTGTCGACGTCAGCGGGTTTGGGGGCGGCAGGGGGTGGCGCCTTGCGCTTCTTGGGTGCGTCGGGAGGGGGCTGGTCGGGGGAGGGTGAGGAAGGGGGCTGGCCCTGGTCTTGGCCCTGGCTCTTCCGCTCCTGCACCTTCTTGAGATACTTGTCGATCTCCTGCAGCCCCGCTATCGGCTTCTTCTTGCCTGCACAACAGTCAGGAGAGTGCAGTGTAGGCACAACACCGGTCGGTTGGTCAGAAATAGGATGGATCAGTGGGTGTGGTGTCTTGTGGTTGGTTGGTTCCCCGCCGCTGTCTCAGTTGCTCACTCCCTGACTCCCTCCCTCCCTCACTCACCGTTGCCACCGGCAGTTGCCTTTTTTGGCGGCTTCTCCGGCTCGCTGACCTTCTCGAAGGTCCCGCCACACGTGGCCTGGTGCTGCGCCCACCACCGGTCCGCCTTCTGAGGCGGCCTGCATGGCACGCACACACACACGCACATATGGCATGGCAACACCACACTCGGTGTGACTGACTGAGTACCGCCCCCACCCGCCCGCCTACCTACCTGTTCATGGCGCGTTTGACCCATCCGTAGAATGGCGGCTTGTGTCTGCAGGGCCCGTTGCAGCGCCACACGTGTTTGCGGTAGTGATTGACCTCGTCCCTGAAGTTGTGGTACACCGATATGTTGAACCCTGTGTGCAAGTGAGATAAGGCAGACATCACACAACACACACAGTCACATCACTCAGTGATGCACTGTGGCGGCATCGCATCCATCGCTCTTTCTTCCCCCATCCTTCCAGCCGCAACCACCGGCCGACCAGTGAGTGCATTGATGCGGTACATATGCTCGTGGAAACTCTGCCCCCATACACACACACACACACACACGACCAAGGACAGAACAGACCCACCATGCAATGCAGTCGTCAGCCTGGTCTGTCTGATCACGAGCAAACCGTACCGACCGGTCCGTGTGCGTTGTGGTCTCTGTTGTTTGCCGTGACGAAGAGATACGCGTGGATCATCTCATGAAGTAGAGTCTCCTGCACCCAGACAGACAGACAGACAGAATCGGTTTGTCACAAGAGAGTGCCGCCACGGTGCTGCGGCGGGGTGGTCACCTACCTTGTATTCCTTGACGGAGCGATACTTGAGCAGAGGCTCTGACAGACGAATCGAGCAATACCCTGACGCATTCTGACACACAGCACAGCACACCACACCACGGCACAGCACACCACGGGGCCGACGTGCACCACCAGTTGTGTTGCTTCTCATCCATCCCTCGTCCGTTGCTGACTGACCTGGTACACGCACAGCCCAGCGCAAAGAGTCATCTTGGTTGACCAGCGCACCTCACACGCCAGCAGCAGGCCCGAGAAGAACTCCTGGTTGTATCGGAGGAACAGACCATGGAGGTCAGGGAACACCTCATCTGTCCCCAAAGGCAGCAGCGCCGCAGAAGAGGGCGGCTCGGCCTCCGGCTGCTCCTTGGCCTCCCTCTCGAGCTCATCCTGCTCGGCCAAGGCAAGAGCTAATGCCAACTCCTCGTCATAGTCGATGCCGTCCCCTGTCAAATCAACGGCAGCGTCTGCCATCGGTAGCTACACGACTGTGTATTTCTCCCCCTGTCTTCCTCCCATCATTAAGCTCGCAGATCCCGATCGGCCCTTCTTTCTCCCCGTTAACGCGGTCTCTTCGTGCCCTGGCTGTCAAGTTCACCGTCACCTCACCTGGACTAACAGATCTGAGTCGCAAGTTGGACAAAACTCAGTCAGCATGATGAAGGCGTACCTGTTCGCTTACAACATGGCGGTGGCTGCGGCGTGGCTGTGGGTGGGTGTCGTGTGCGCCATGCATCTCGCGCAGAACGGCTGGTCGAGGATTGATCTCTTCTGGGGGATGGCGGAGGTGCCTCTGAAGATAGCCCAGACGGCCGCCGTCCTGGAGGTGGTGCACGCCCTCTTTCAGCTGGTCAAGTCGCCCGTCATGACCACTCTGGCGCAGGTGCTCTCGCGGCTGCACATAGTGTGGATCATCTACCAGTTCATCCCCTCCACCCACACCTACTGGGTCACCCTCCACACCATCGCCATGTGGACCCTCGCCGAGCTGATTCGCTACCCGTTCTACGCCCTCAATCTCTATGGCTGGGCCCCAAAGGCCATGCTGTGGCTGAGGTACTCGGGGTTCTTGGTGCTCTACCCTTCAGGCATTGCCGGGGAGTTGGGATCCATCGTCCATGCCCTCTTTTATATGAGTGCGCACGAGGAGTTCCGGACCTTCCCCGAGCCGATGCCCAACCGCTTCAACTTCACCATCGACCTGTGGCTGGCCTATGTGGCGATGCTGCTGACCTATGTGCCGGGCACGGTCATTCTGTTCTCGCACATGCTCACACAGAGGAAGAAGTACCTCGCAAGTACCAAAGACAGGGACAGGAGCAGCAAGGGGGAGTAGCCAGATACATAGACAGACAGACACAGGTTGGTGTGTGTGTGTGTGTGTTGGGTGGCTGTAACATAGCTACGTGCAAACAGCAAGAGAACAGGCAGGCAGGCAGGCAGTCTGTTGATCGCTGTCAGTCAATGGTTTGTCAAGCGAGCGCGAGACCGATGTGTTCTTACTTTCTTTCCACAGATTCATTCTTGTCTATTCTACCCACCTTAATGTGTAGCGCGGCAATGCGCTCATCGCACCTAATGGATCGTATGATTTTCGCCGGCCTTGGCCCGTCAGTGCTGTCTGTCTTCCTGTGCTGGTGTCACTGGGTGCATCGCCGTCGACGGCCTCCCCCTGACCGACAGCCATGTCAGGCCGTGGGTCGCGGTGGGGCTGCTGGCGTTCAGGTGCGAGTGACATAGTACCCAGACGGCAGAGAGAGCATGGTTGTGGTTGGGTGGCTGATATGATGCCTGCGTAAGTACCCGTCCGTTGTGTGTCCGCCGTCCAAACGACAGATGGCCTGCCTGGCTGTATTTCGTGTGTACGTATCTGTGCATGTGGCCATGCACATGCATCAAGGCGTCATTTTTGATTAATCGATGACGTGGACTCAGATCTGTTAATCATGTGTGTGGTCAGGGAAGTGTTGTGGATGAAACTGCATTAGTGCATCAGCTGTGCACTCGCGGGACTGCGAGCGCCTCTGAATTGATCATCGCCCGTCTCCTCCGGAGGCCCGGATCGAGCAGCAGATCTTTCTCGGGTTTGCTGGCAATTAATCCCTGTCGACGAGAGATGTCTGCACCAGTGCGTGTGAGTGAGGGAGATCTGGACGACACCCTCCTCTACCATATCTGGGAGTTCATCTCAGGCAAGGCTGGCGGCTCGGCTCTCACGTGGAATCAATCAATGCACCTCAGGAACTGATGCACCGCGTGCACCGCTCTGTGTGTATGCGTCTGTCTGTGTGCCATGCAGGCGAAGAAATCGCTGCGGGACCCGCTGCAGGTAGCTAGCTAGGCACATCCCTGGATGGAGTGGGCGGCGGGCAGACAGGCAAGCAATAGAGCGAACGAACGGTGTGGTGTGCCTGGGTGTGTGTGCAGTCAACGCTCGGTGGGCTGCTCTCGCTGATCCCGACACATCAGCGCCACTCTGGAGGCTGCGCGTAAGCCATGCAGCTTGACTGACACACATTAATGCCCACCCACATGCGCACACACACACACGTACGCGTCTACATGAAGACACGTAATTAAGGTATGTCTGTCTGTCTGTTTGTCGCTCTATCTTTGCCTGCCTACCTGCCTGGCTGCCTTGGTGCTGCCCTACTGGCCGGCCGCATGCAGTATCAGGACACCTTCAGCCATTTGCCTGTGCGCACGGTGGCCGGGAATGGCCACTTCCACCCCACGCCGGCACCAAGTGTGCCGGTGGCGGCGGCGGCAGCGGCTGCAGCTGCTGCCTCTGCCAGTGGCAGTGCATCATCGCCCGCAGCAGGGGCAGGTGTGTGAGTGGATGGGATGGAGCACTAGGTCGACCATGCACACCCACACACGCGCATCCATGTGAATGACTGCTCGTTCAGGTGGCGGGGAGGGCCAAGGTGAGGCTGGCGGTGACGGTGACGGTGACGCCGTCACCGAATGGCAGTACCGTGAGGCGTATAGGAGAGCTGCGGTGCGACACATACATAGGCAGGCCATACAAGCTGCTTACCCATTCTGTCCTTAAAATTGCAGGAGTTGTGTGACCTGACGGAGAGCCGGCAGCATGGCGGTCTGGTGTGGGGCATGGCCAAGTACACTGAAGATATGGGGCAGGATCAGGCGATGGACATGGAGAGGGAGTGCCCCAAGATATGGATCGAGAGCAGGGCGGAATACCTCTACGCATACGGTAGGTACCGTGGGTGTGACAGCTGTGACAGCCATAGAGAGGGAGGGAGGGAGGGAGGGAGACGGTCAAGGACACGTGTCTGTTCTGTGTGTATGGGTAGGAGGCTGGTCTTCATCTGGGGGCCCATGCAACGACCTTTGGCGGTAGGTACCTTACCAATACGGACAGACGCAGAATGACCGAAACGCAGCCAGCGATGGGAGCGTAGCGTATTGTGTGTCGCTCTCTCAGTTTGCCGCTGCCCTCCCTGCTGTCGACGGGCGAGTACAGCTGGTCGGCCTGCCGCACACACAACACGCCCCCACCGCCATCCTACGGCCAGAGCGTCACGCCGGTATTCGACATCAACAAGCCGCTCAACAAGGTAGGTGTAAAGAAACACTCACACAGAACAGACATGCGAATGCTGCCGGCATGGCATGGCATCGCATGGAAGGCCGCACAGTCGATCGCTCACATCACATGGCTGCTGCTGTGTGTCTGATCTGCTCAATGAAACTGTCAGGGTGCGCCCCAGCCCCCTGATCGATTGTTTGTGAACGGTGGCTACCTGTCCGGCGGTCGGTACTCGTGTGACTGACATACATATGGGATGGATGGGTGTGGTGTATCTGGGGGCGGTGCGGTGTCTCGTTCGTGTGTATGTGTGTTATACATAAGGTTACCGGAATGAGAGCGACGGTTGGGGTGTGCTCGAGATGGCCTACCTGGATGGCAAAACCGACGACAAACCCTCTGACACAAAGGACGATGTGAGCACAGCACAGCGCCCATACGGGGTCAGGCAGAGAGCGGGATCGGTCAGAGCAATCTCTCCCTGTCTGTCTGTCTGTCTGTCTGTCTGGGTACACAGGAGGCGGCTTCTGAGGTCAAGGGTGAGTAGCCACGCTCAACACACACGCACCGACCCCAGCAGCTCTTCTCGACTCCCTCAGAGTATCGCTCCAGTCGTGACACCAGCTTCGCTCGCTCGCTCGCCTTCGTCCCGGCCAGACTCTCCGGTCACAGCAGGAAGGGCAGAGAAACAGAACCGAAAGACCGGTGGGTGAGTCAACTGACCTGACCTGACCAAGCAAGCAACGATGGATGACCTGAGTATACACACAATCGTGTGTGTCTGTGTGTAAGCAGCTGTTTGACGTGGGTGTTGGGCGGCAGCAAAGCTGCCGAGCGCACCACCACCACCACCAGTGGGGGAAGGATGGCCAAGTGAGTGCGAACGATCCACCCACCCACCCATCCATCCATCCATCCATGGATCCATCGTGAGCATCTTGCCATCCGTGTGCCTGTGTGTCATCAATCAGGAGCAGTGTTCCCGGCCGCGCCTTCCACTCCGCCACATACGTGCCGTTCAGCTCCAAGAAGCACCGAGAGGGATACATCTTCATCTTCGGCGGCAACGAGAACTCGCAGCCGGTCAACACGTCGGTCATTGTCGATGTGGCCACCTGGCAATGGCACACGTAAGCCGTCTGCAGGAGGCCACACACACACACACACACACGCATATCAGCTTTACTGTTGTCTGTGTCTGTCTGTCGTGTGTGCAGTGGGGCTGCCGAGGTGAGCGGGGTGCCTCCCGCGCCCCGCAACAGCCACTCTGCCACACTTGTGCAGTCGAGATACGTCTTTGTCATCGGCGGGGCGAACGGCAGGGATGTGCCTAGGATGGGGCAGGACTTTGAGGACCTCCACCTCTTCGACGGACACACCAAGACGTGAGCGGGCGGACACACGCGTACTGCACGCGTGGACCCATGTGTGACAGACATGCTTGGCTTGCTGTCTCTTCATTAACGCACACACATGGTGTGGTGCAGCTGGATTGCCTTCGACGACCTGCCGTGGGTCAGCAAAGGCCTGCAGCCAACTTTTGGTACATCGCACACATCGCACATCCACTCACACACACTGTCCTGTCCACAAGATATGTTTGTTGTCTTCTCTGTCTGCATGGCAGCGATCCCTGAGAGTCACAAGCGGTGCCTCGGCCGAGCACACACAGCTGTCTTGGCAGGCCAGAAGATCATCCTCTTCGGCGGACATCGCGGCGGGTGCCGCGAGCTGGTGGTCTTCAACACGGCAACGGGCCGTTTGTACGTCCCTGTCATGGCCACAAACGCGCGTGTCGACGGCATGGTCAAGGGCAAAGACGGCAAGACGCCTGCGGCCTCACCAGCTGAGGCTGAGGTAGTGGGTTGGGGGGAGAGAGACATACATGTTTCGGTGGATGATTGTCGTGCTGCCGTGTTTGCGATTCAGTTGCCGTCGCGCAAGGAGGAGGCGTCTTCGTCATCCTGTGCAGCGGCGGCGGCAGCAGCGGCACCACCACCGCCACCAGCAGCGTGTGCACCGGCTGCATCGGCCGCCGCTGCTGTGAGTGCTGCGGTCGACAAGAAGGGCCAGGGGGAGGGAGGGGGGGATGGCGGCACGACGGACAGGAAGCGCCGCCGCGACTCTCCCGACATGGACACGGACCGTCCGCTGCCCAAGAAGGGCCAGACCGCCCAGAGGCAGGACTCAGACCATGGCAACGATGACGAGGACGGTATGTATGTGCGTGCAGGGTGGGGCCGGGGTGGATGGATGGATGGATGCTTGTGTGTGGTGTTTATGTGATTATCTGGTTCATTAGACTCTGATGAGGAGGAATGGGTTGCACCAGTCCACGAGAGTGAGGACGACGACATCGATGAAGACGGCGACGGTAAGCTGGCCGTCTACAGACTGTGTCTGATGGCTCCCATGGATGGATGGATGGATGGATGAATGGGTGGGTGCAGACGATGACGCCTACGAGGAGATCGACAGTGAGGGCGGATGGAGCGACGCAAGTATGCACCCCTGGGCCTGGAGACACTGTGCTGTTCTCTGGATGGATGGATGGGTGTGCATTTGTTCACTTTGATCAGGGGCACCGGACGGGCCACGTGACGGCTTTGCGGGGGCGGCCCATGTCACCGTGTACAAGCCGCGGCCTCGCAGCTTCCACGCCTCCGTCTGGACTGGCCACAATATGGTCACATACGGAGGTAAGTCCACACACCATGCAACGCATAGAATAGAGAGCAGCCCCGACGGATACACACTCGCGTGCGTGTGTTCTATTCTTTGTCCCAGGTTGGTCGCCCACCGGGGGCACATTCTCGGACGTGCACGTGCTGAGTGTCATCGACAGCGTCACAGAGGAGGAGATCCTGCCCGTCAACGCCCCGGACGTCACGGCCCCCTTCCCGTCGCGCTTCTCGCGGGACCCCCTGCCCGCCCGTCAGATGCGCTTCGACCGCCACTTCGCCCCCCTGCAGGTCGCGCCGCAGGAGCTGCTGCAGCTGCTGCGTCTCATGGCCGGCCAGCCGCGCAATGATGAAGGAGAGGGCGAAAACGATGATGGCGATGGCGATGACGACGGTGAGAGAGAGAGAGAGAGAGAGAGAGAGAGGGACGGGAGGGACGGCCTGGGGGTTTGTGTGTTGCGAGTTTGGGTGTGGTTGGTTCATCTGTGCAGATGATGAGGACGAGATGCCTGACCTCGAGGACGACGACGAGCGGCAGGAGGCGTCAGAGGCGCAGCCATCTGGCACGGCGGATGCTGCCGGTTTGGAGCCGTCACCGGGAGAAAATGTCGACTGAGGCCGTTTGTGTGGGTTGGTTGGTTGGTTGGTTGGGTGTGTGAGAGAAAGCGCTTCGTCTTTGCAAGCGGCTAGGTAGATCTGCGTGGTGCATGCCGGTTTTGTGCATGACACAACCAGGTAGGTGTATAGGCATCTATCTGCATATTCTGTGCCCTTTGCTGCATGTGTGTGTTTGTGTGAATGAGTGAAGTTGTGCCAGTCATCGCCACAGGCGATTCGACGGCAGGGGACAGCTAGAGCGTACAACTGCAGGGCGTGCCGGTTGTGCTGGTAAATCCCTTCAGGGTTCCGGGTCAGAGTAGGGTTTCGAGGAAATCGGAAAGAGCTCTCCAGAGATTGTTTCCATGAGATTTGACGAGAAAAGACGGTAGCCAGCTCTCCCCTGCTGTCTTCGAACCATCAGCGGCTCAACGATGGCAACATCCCATTGCACACAACCTTTCGCCTCTCCTTTGTTGCCACCAGGTCTTACCCCACAGCACAACTGTATCAGTCCCTCGTACGGCACCAATGGCCCCTCACGCGTCGATGGTCTCCCTGACACTGCTGGCCCTTGCCGTGGCGTCTGCAGCAGGTACACACACACACACACACACACAGCGCACATGATGGTGTTCTTCCGTGGCTGCAGGCGCTGCTGAGAAGAACGTGGTGCGGGAGCTTCAGGACGTGTGTGACTTCCACAGTGCTAATTGTGACCCCTCGGAGTTTTCCGACATATGCGCTTTCGGCTCAACCTCTGTCTCCGGCCAAGGATGCCACGACGGATACCTGGTACTTCTTACATAGACAGAGAGGATGGCAAACTTATCACGACCTGTATGTATGTGTGTGTGCCTTCATGCAGGTGGCTGGCTTTGAATGCTCCAGTAGCACCCCAATTTCCGCTTCAATCAGCGGATCCATGTGCTGCGGCACATGCTCTGAGCGACGACGCCGGCTGCACCAGCATCTGACCCACCGTCAGGACGTCAAGAGTGGCGCCAACAGCGACTCCGGGGACCATTCTGCGGCTAAGGCGGATGGTGGGAAGCTTCGGGAGCTTCAGCAGGAGTGCGCAGAGGATTGCGGGGTTTTTTGCGATGGTATTTGTTGCGGCAGTCTCAATTCGCGTAGCAGACGACAGCTTTTCGGAGTGCCACAACAGTTGTTTCAGAGATTGCGTTGCTGACAGCTGCTGAGGACTACTCTGCCTTCTTGAGTGCGTTCATGAGTTAGTCTATGGATCTTCGTGTCTGTCTGTCTGTCTGTCTACACCTGTCGCCCTTGTAAACATCTATCTGGGCGTGCGGTGTGTGTATGCCACCGCCGGCGCGGTGTCTGTCTCTCTCTCTCTCTCTGTTTTTCAGTCTGTCTGTCTGAGTTAACGAGTGGGTTGGCCTTGATTGATTGGAGGAGTCAGACAGACGGACACTTTGGTGACAGAGAGAGGACGGAGAGACACATGCAGGGTCTGGGTTTAGCAGCTTGGTCAGGCGGGCCAGCAGTTTTTTCCCTTATGGCCTGGGCGCTCTGCGCTGGTTTTTGCCATTTCTGTCGGATATTGATAGTGCGTGTATGCAGTGATGGTGATGGAAACGGTGGGCGGACCGCCCTGGTGTATATATGTGTGGCTGCGTGCTTTTCGAATGAGACACGGAGAGCGGGCGCACAAATGCACTCAGAAGTCATGCACCATAAGCCACGTTGACGATTGGCTGTTCGCTTGTTGCATCTTCTGACGTCCATCGATATCGTTCGTCCTCTCTCTGAGCGAGTCAAACACACAACTGGCAGGCAGGCAGGCAGGTGTATTGTATACACACACGCAGGTAGGTATAGGTACAGCCAGCCAGATAGGCAGGCCTCTCATACACTCAGGCAGGCAGGCAGGCAGGCACAGACAAAGAGAGATAGAGAGAGAAGGGATCGATCGGCACACCCGAGGAAGGAATTGTTGCTGCTGCACAAAGACACATGAACAGGGCGGGGTACACATGACCGACCCACACACAACCAACCAAGTGCGCCGGCCGTGGCCCCCCGTCATCGCTGGGCGGGCCGGCGTGTCGCTGGCTCACAATAACAAGCATGGCAAGGATAGGTCTGCTGTCTGTGTGGATACAGAAAGACAGTCAGACAGACAGAGATGTGTGTGTATATCCATGACGCCATGACGCATGGACATTCTTGATAAAGTTGCGATACCTTCCTTCACACGTACCGACAGACACACGAGCTAGCTAGATAGATAAACTAGGTAGGTCGACAGACCACCACATCGATCCCCTGCACGTACGCTCAGACAAATGGCATCCCACTCAGTCCCTCCCTCCGTCCCTCCGTCGGTTTTCAAGAAAGTGGTAGGGAGCCTCACACCCCCACCCACACCCACACCTCCAGTCACTCTGGCCACTGGGTACACACTAAACCTACCGTGTGCATGTCCAATCCATGCACCATGCTACGCACGCACCGACCGACCGACCACCTGCTTGAACGCATTGCATTGCAATCATTGCAATCGCTCCCCTTGATAAAATACACATCCGTTCGTTCATCTCATCTCATCTCATCTCATCTCACACATGGCAACCGACACCACTATCGTCTATCTACGTCCATACAGGCCTGTCTGTCTACTGTATCTCGCTCTCGCGTGCCTTCCCATACACCCTCGGCCGCTGCGGGCTCCCGTGCGAATCGCCACCATAGCGCCCATTGGACGAGCCAACACCAGGGAGAGGCGTGGCACTGCCAATGGGTCGGGGACTCGGGGGCGGCAGACTGCGGTCCTTCCGGGGCGACTCCTTGTGTGAGTGAGGGAGGGATGCCCGGCCCGACACGCTGCTGCCGATGGGTGGGAGTCCCACCACCCCTCCCTCCATGTCCATGTCGGTGATGTCGTCCACGTGAGAGGGCGACGCCGAAGTCACTTGAGCCGCCATCTCCGCACTGTCACCGTGGGACATCACCGAGCCGATCTCTTCATCACGAAGGTGAGAGTGATGGTGGCCCCCAGCTGCAGGCACCGACAGCCTATCGGCCTCGCGTTGGCTACTCGGGTGCGTCGGCCTCTTGGCGTTGGGGCTGCGGCGACTGACAGTACTGTCGATGCGCTTCTCCCTCGACATGGCACTGCCGCTCGACCCTCTTGATGTGGCGCTCGGCGCATCAGGCGAGCCGCCTGTGGGGTCTGCACGCCGCTTGCTAGAGCGGGTGATGCACGGCTCCAGCAGGTCGATGTCGTCCATCCACACGCCCCGCATCGACGAGTGTGTCGCCATGACGTTGGGGGACCGCGTGGCAGAAGCCGTAGGGGACGACGGGCCCCTCATACTGACGTGTCGTGACTGCCTGGATCGAACAGAGGATCCCCCATCCCCTTGGTGATGGTCCATCGTCGCATCGCCCCTGTCCACTGGCGCTGGCCCTTCAGTGGTCAATCCCGTGTCGGGCTGCCCCTCAGTCCAGTCCTCGTGGTTGCTCAGATCCACCAGATCCAAACTCACACACGCCACGGGCGTCTGGTGGTCGCGCGTGGCGGGTCTTCTCCCCCTAAAGTCGTCCATTGAGAAACTCTGTGTGACGATCCCACGCGTGGAGTTTCGTGGCGACTGGCTGATTCGGTGCTCTGGGGGCAGGGGGGGCCGTCTAGCCTCGCTGGGGGTGGGGCTGGGAGGGGGCTGAGAGCGAGAGGGCGACTGACAGACGTGGGGGGGCTGGCCCTCGATGCGCGACAGAGACCGTGAGTGGTGAGCGTTGCGGCTGCTGGACGATGCGTGGCCGTGGTCGGAGTCCTCGCTCATCCGGTCGCTGACCTGCCGGCTGCGACTGCGACTGACGTGATGGCCGCTGGGCGTCGGGCTGCTGTCCGTGCGATGCGTCCGCTGAGGGGACGACCCAACCGCCACCGGGCTCGGGGTGTCGACACGCCACGCATACGATGACAGGCGCGCGCCGATGGGCGCGCTGCTGCACGTCGGCAGCCCTGGCGACCGCATGGTGGGATGGTCCGCGTCTCGGTGGTCGGCCATGCCCCCACTGTGAGGGTGCTCTGGCTGGCCAGACAGGAATGAATCCGACATGGTGGTGACCATCTCTCGCAGCTCCATAGGCTCGAAGGCGAGCCCCTCGCTGCGTGTGTCCACGTTGACCTGCACCTCGTCGTCCGCATCATCGACACCCGGACTCTCGTGTGGACCGCGCCCTCGGCTGCCCCAGCTGGCGGAGCTCTTGGGCGTCAGAGAGCCCTGCCGGCCGGCATCGAGACCTCTATCCTCCAGCACAATCGATGGCAGCGCCACGGGCCCGCCGGAAGAGGGTATGGACGTCTGGCGCTCGACGTCCGGGTCTGACGCGGCTGTGGCCTCGCCGTTGGTCTGCCGCATGGCCTTGCGCTGCTGCTGCTGTGGGGGTGCTGTGAGCTGCTCCCTGTGCGCAAGCATCTCGATAACGTTGCCCTTGCACAGGGGGCAGTCGAGGTGCAGCGCCAGCCACTGATCCACACAGGTGACGTGGAAGAAGTGACAACAGGGGAGCTGCCGGACCTGCAGGCAGTGATGACAACAGACAGACACCGTATGGACAGTGTTCAACAGCACGGACTCGGTGTGGGAGGGAGGTGCATGTGTCTGTCTCTTTGGCTGACCTCGTCTCCCTTGTTGTAGTCGGTGAGGCAGATGCTGCACGGCTCCTGCTGCTTCTCCATATGCTCCCCCCACTTGAACGGCTTGCAAAACTGATTGGCATATACACACATCCACAGACAGACAGACAGACAGACAGGCATCGACAGAAGCAAGACATGATCGACTCCCACCCACATGTGTCCCTGCTAGTGTGGCAGCCTGCCTGCATACCTCTTTGAATCTGCGTTTGTCGTCTTCGCTCCAGTCGCCCCATGGAGCTTGCTGGCCGTTGTCGCCAACACCGTCACCCCGATCAGCCATGTTCTACACACACGCACGCACGATTCCCCCCCGCTCGTCTGTGAAGCTTTCACGTGGACGCGTCTGTGCGTGGCTTAACTGACCATGCGTATCCGCTTGATGCACACGACGAGAAGGACCGAGATGGCGCAGGCCCCCAACACCCCCAGCACCACAGACGTGATCATCCAGCCGTTCATCGGTGTGAAAGGCTCCGGTAGCCACGTCCAGCTGATTGACACACACGTGGATGGACCGGACCCATATATCAGAAAGAACCACCGGCAGCATATATACTGCAAGTGCCCGCTCACCTGACAGAGAACCCGAAGCCTTCCCCCTCCTCGTCCGAGTTGAACGTCACCAGCAGTGGGGCCTGCGCCTTCATGACTGACGAGTACCCCGGCCTGAGAGGGAGGGGCAAAGACAGACACATCACAACACACGCCATCCCCTGCCTGCCTGGTGCTTTATTATGTCTTACTTGGCAACGGAGGTCTCGTCGAGGATGGGTCTCCTGTTTGGCCTCTTGGTGCCTTCGTAGAGCTTCAGGAAATCGCCAGGGAGCAGCTCCCGCATCTCCACAGTCAGGGTGAGCCGCCCGGGAGCCGAGTTGCCGTTGTTGCCCGCTCCGGGGTTGATCAGCCAACGGCACTCCTGCCGCGGCGCATACTGATGAAGAATGAGAGAATGGAAAAAAGGCAAAAACGCGCCAGTCAGTGGGTCGGCTGGACGGGTCTGGTCGTCTGGTATTGTGGGGCTCGCCTCGCTCACTCTAAGCGTGTAGTCTTCGGAGCCATGGGATATCTCCCCCGTCTCAGCACGCAGCTCCTGCAAAGACCAACGACGCAGCCAGCGTGCGTTTGCGTGTTTGATTTTATGATCCACCCATGCATTGTGTTCGTTCATTGATATCTAGGGACCTTGATCTCAGAGGGGCAGGTTTCGTTGCAGCTGGTAATCTCGAATTTCCAGTCACGGCACACCAGCTGGGACGCTGACCATCGAAAGTTGCCGCCTTGCGTGCCTGATCGATGGATGACACACAAGAATCCCCTCGGTGCGGTGCACGAAAACTGTGCCCTTCCTTCTCTCTCTCGGTTTCCTCCTCCCACTCACCAGATCCACATCTGGGTGAGAGAATGCGCTTGTCGAGCCGCTCGCTGTCTCCCTCGTTGACCTCCCATGCCGAGCAGAAGCCGCAGGTTGGCTGTGAGGAGCATTCGACGCAGTTGCCGAAGTTGAGGCAGCTGTCTGTTTGGCAGCCGCCCTCCTCCCCGCCGTGCCGCCACTCGTGACACCCCGACACGGCGGGCGGCTCGAACGGACCAAACTCGGCCGTGCCCCGCTGACATGTGGCCGTATCCAGACACCATAGACACCTGACAGACGGACGGATGGATGAACAGTAGAGAGAGGCGTGGAAAGAGATTGATTCGTTCGTGTGTGGCTGAGCTGGGCTGGGGGACACACTTGGCTTCTGTCTGTCTGCTGAACCTACCCAGATTTCTGAATGCATGAGGTGCAGTTGTGGAAGCCCCGACACGGGTCAGCGTTGACAGTGATGTCCTCGCACTTGTCCGACGGGACGCCACCGATGTCCGCACAGCCGGGTAGTGCACCCTTGACCTCACACTTGCCCGCGTCACCAGGCGGCAGCAGCAGGCGCGGCTCCGACGAGTTCTCCTTGAGGGACGACGTGAGGGGCGGCGATCCCGCGCCGGTGTGCTCAACAAAGGGGTCGGCGGTGGGGATGTTGCCTGCATCCCACTTGGGGTTCTGGTAGTGGCAGAACTCGCACAGGCCTACGGAGGTGCAGAGGTCGCACGTGAGGTCGTAGTCGGTGCACAGGTCAAGGCAGTCCTCCGACTCGAACGCGGCACAGATCTCGCCGTCAGGCAGCTCATAGGCCGGGCTGACCACACCTCTGACGCACATTCCCTCCCCGCTGCCCTTGAGGCACCAGCCGCATGACGGCTGGTTGACACACGTGTCACACTTGGTGTCCTCTCCGGGGATGGATGAGCCGACGGCCTCGCACACGTCCTCCTCTACAGGGACCACCTGCTGCAGCTTCACTCCCCCCAGCCACTCGACATCCGTCTCCATCTCTACCAGACCCAGCGCAGCGTTCCTCTGCGCCTTGGCCGTCAACCGCTTCCTGAAGGAGGGAGAGACAAACAAACGCACACGCAAGAAACAGTGACGGCAGCACCACGATCGTAGATCTTGATTTCCGAGCCGCGTACTGGAGTTTGGTGACGATATCGTTGACGAATGCAGGTTGCGACTTTTGTTTGGAGACGAAGTCGCGTGCCCGCTGCCACTCGGGGACGGGCAGGATGATCAGACTCGCGCGTCTGGGGCCGCCATCAGCCGCTAAGGGAAACAGACCACTCAAGGCCGGCTGCTGGGAGCCCTGCAGGCGGCGCAGCATCCGCCCGTCGATCTGTGGATCGTCAGACTGCTCGTCGGTGGCGTTGGGCGAGGCCTGGCTATAGTGGGAGTGCATCTGCTCATGCAGCAGGGACTCCGGCAGGGCGATGCGGCTTCGGTCGATGTCGAACAAAGCCGCGAGATTCGACGCAAGCCTGCATGAGACGCACATACATACATACGTACAACGAACGAGGAAATGTGTGTGTGCTGTCAGGGCAATGTGCTGTGCGAGTCAGTCGTGTAGTTTGCCGGTGCTGTGCTCAGCCCACCCACCCTTTGAGGCTTGGGTTGCGGTCCAATGGGTGTGGCCCAAAGACGAAGTGGAGGGTGCGGCTGACGTCCCGCATATCGATGCCCACCAGAAAATTGGCACTCGGGCGGAACACCTCCTGAACAGAAGACACAGAGAGAACAAACAATACATGCTTGCTGGCCGACCTTCCCTGCTCTCTCCCTCCCGCGTACCACGTCTGCGTCGAGGTAAGCGGGGTCTGAGACCTCCTTGATGGTGTGTGTGAAGCTCCGCTGCACCTGCCAGAAGCTGGCCGTCTGGTTGGCCACCGCCTCCTGCTTCTCGGAGTAGCCGCCATCGCTGGCGTAGAACTCGACGAATGGTGCCTCCTCGCGCATCTGCTCGAAGCTCTTCTTGATGCGCACGTCGATCTGAATTGGGTACGGCCAGTAACGATCCGGGTCGTAGAATATCTGATGGATGGACACACGGAGACAGGCAAGGCAGATGGCTTGGCTGCTGTCTTGATGGATGGGCAGTGACGGAGGCAGGTACCTCAATGCCGGCTTGATAGGTGGCGAAGGACACATTTGAAGAGAGGTCGAACTCCAGCCAGTCATAGCTCGCCAGGATGGTGACCTGCTCTCTCGGCCGCCACGGGAAGCGCAGCGTGTAGTGGAGGAACCGCTCGTGCCAAAAGACAGTCGACGGCCCACGCGCTTCGATGACAATATCGGGGCTGGTGTCAACCAGCGGCGGCAGCTCGAGCGACAGAGACCCGTTGCCCCGCTCAACGATGCCCATACCGCTGCTGGTGTTGCTCGACGATTCATCGGGCGAGGCGTCATCCTTCTCAGGGAGCCTCGGCAGCATGTCGCTGACTGCAGGGTTCCGCGTGGAGAAGCCTCCTTCTCCCTCAGTGGCCACAGCGCCCGCCTGCCTTTCGTGCAGCACCCAGATGAGGTCGACAGCCGGCGTGCCGATGAGGGAGAGGCCCTTGGAGTTGTAAATCCAGTCGCCGTCGACTATTCTGAAGTTGACGCTCTCCTTCGTGGCGTTGGCTGGGTTGGCGGGGTCCTGCTCCACGGCCGAGAAGCGGAGGACGGTGCCCTCCAGCGACCAATTGGCGGGCGTGAAGGTGACCTGGGGAGGCGTCATGTTGACCTGTTGCAGGGCAAAACGAGATGAGGCGTGTATCGGTTGTCACCCCGCTCTCTGCCCTTTTTCTGTTGCTTGCTCACCGTGTCGCCGGTCGATGCCTCGATGGTTACGGGGGCCGACGGCCGGGTGGACAGCGCCACGCGATACTCGAGAATCGATGTGCCGTCCCTTGCGCGAGTGGCTGACAGCGGTGTCAGCATCACTGCCGGCCGAGTCGTCAACACCACGTACAATGGCACTCGCAGAATCACCTGATCGATGGATGGAGAGGATGCATTCGAAAGACAAACGCATTCATTCCGTGCATTCCTCCCTGAGGCTCTCTCTTGTGAGCTGTCGGTTGTGCGGCGCACCTTATCGAGGGGGTAGTAAGGGTCGTCCGGCACCGATGTCCCCGTGACGGTGACCTCAATCTCACAGTGTCGCATCATCCCCGGCAGGGCCACATCGTGCGGTGCCAGCTCTATCTCAGTCACCAACACAGCGGTGTCCCACGTGCTGTTGTCCACCGCCACATCGGCGAGGTTCTTGACAGTGCGGAAGCAGGGGCCGGAGTGGGCGGCACTGCTGTTGGCTGAGCTCCACCTGCTCGTGGACAGAGGGGCCGAGCCGTCGCGCAGTGAGAGCAATATGGCCCCTATTGGCTCCTGCAGCAGCTTGAAGCGGAGAGCCAGCCGGGCGCTGACATGCTGCCGGCTCTCATCCCCGCTCACTGGTGCAAGCAGCCTCTTGGAGCTGCCGTCACTGCCACCTGCCTCTGAGGCATCGTCATCCTCCATGGTGACATCGAATGCCCACAGGCTGTCTTCAGGGACGAAGCTGGGCCGGTTCGACGGGATGCCCTCCGTCTTCTCCAGATCCAGCGCCACCGATGGTGCCGCCTCCTGCGACACGAGCACGAGAAGCTGCGGCCTTGGCATGACAAGCGACTGCTTCCTGACGACCATGTCGCGACTCGAGTCAAGCTCGTGGGTGACTCCCAACTGTGCGTCAGCCATGGGGCCGAGGTCGGCCGACCACAGCGGCGAGACAGTCACGTTGAGGCAGGCGGACGGCTGTGGGGGCAGGGTGATCTGGAAGGGAAGCTTGTAGGGTCCTCTGTCGTTGGGCAGGGCTCGATCGCTGCGGCCGACCGATCGACCGAGCCTGTAGAAGACCGTCTTGACGCCATCATCGGGCGCTTGGCAGGCCTCGAGAAGGAAAGTCAAGTTGACCCGAGGACTGTCCGGATCCGTCCGATAGAACTTGAGCGTTGAGGTACCGTCGAGGGTCCCCGTCAGCCGCACCTCGTAGGATTCAGCCCTTGTCTTGGCTGCCGGTACGCTGCCGTTGAGACGGGTGCCAGATGTCGGGGAAGCGGCCCTCAGCGTGACGATCGACGGCGTGAGCGCCACCTCCATTCGATCTTGCTCCTTGAACCATGCCTGGGAGATGCTCGTGAGGTATGCCGACTCGTTGTAGTCGCTCTCATCCGTAAGCAGGATGCGGTGCACCAGCTGGTAGCCCCACCAATGGAAGATCGCCTCTCTTCCCGTCCTGTTTGTCGTGTCGTTGCGCTGGAGCAGTCTGCTCCTCACCCACCCTGTCGACGAATTGTTCCAGGAAGCGAACTCGGTGCTGTTTGTGTCGACAGCGGTCGTGTTGAAGAAGGCAGAGGTCCCGTCCGCCGGCGAAGCCGTCACGTTCCCGGTCTCTGGCGCATCCTCACTCTCTCCGCTCGCCTGTGGCTCTTGCTCCAGTGGCTGCTGCTCGTCTGTTGCTGCATTTGGGGCGTCCAGGGGTGTCTCGAGTAGCAGGTGCGAGTCTCGAGGCGAGTACAGGTAGACGGTAGTGTCGGG
The DNA here is from genome assembly GCA_001179505.1 of Vitrella brassicaformis. Lineage (NCBI taxonomy): Eukaryota > Vitrellaceae > Vitrella > Vitrella brassicaformis. The sequence continues at coordinate 89,936 of CDMY01000340.1, read as the reverse complement.
TTCGTCGGCTGTGAGAGTGACGGCCATCGAGCCCGAACTAAGGCTGGAAGAGTTGGGCTGGTATGAGAAGTAGAGGGGGTGTGAGTGGCCATCGATCGGCAGGGCGGTGACCTCCACGCGGACACTGGTCGAAGGTGCCTGTAGAAGGCCGAAGTGGTGTGGCAGAAAGCGCCCCTCGAGTGCGGTGATAAGAGCTGGGGTGGTGGGGTGCAACAGGGGCATGTCGATGTCGATGTAGACGTCCGACGGGTCGGCCAGCGGCAGGATGGCGAAGCTGAACGAGTTGATCTCCTCTATTCTCACGTCATCGTTCATCACCCGAGTGGTCACGTCACTCGATGGCTGGCCGTCACGACGCCGCGACGCTGACAGATACAGCCTGAAAACACAAAAGGAAAAGAAAAGACACAATGAATGCACCGGTGACCGGCATATTGTGCGCGCACTGAGGTGTGGGCTGACCTTCCGATAGCCCGATAGAGCCTGTGCAGTTCGGCGAGCTTCGTGTCGCCTGGCTCAGACCACATGAGCACCCTCACAGTCACCACCTTCTCCTCGTCCCACGCATCGGCACTGAAGCGCACCAGCCCGTTCTCGGGCTCAGTCACCATCAGCCTGATCTGCCGCTGCCGCGCAAACCACTCCCCCGTCATGTTGGCCAGCAGCGGGGCGCTCGATGGCGACAGAGCCAGAGTCTCCGTGGCGTCCTTGACGTTCACCGTCACGTTGAGTCCCGGCGGATCCACCAGCCTGATGAGGACCTCTATTGGCTCGTCGGGTGACGCCACCGCACCGCTCTTCAGGTGAGCTCGGAGACGGATCTGCTTGTGCGGGTTGGCCCTGCGGACTGGAATGCGGGCCTGCGCGTAGGTCTCGTAGAAGAGAAGGTCCCGCAGGCTGTCCTCCACAGCGATGGCCCTGGCCACCAAGAGGACCGACGAAGCAGTGGATGGCAAGGCCTCCGTGTCGCAGCGCAGGACGAAGACGTGAGTGCCGGCGATCCGCTGGCTCCTGGGGCTGCAGTCCATGGCGTCCTGTCCTCTGCACATCCTCGCCTCAGAGGGGTCGAACACCACGAGGACGGAACTGTTCTCGGCCTCCCAGTCGGTGCTGACCGATATGTTGCAGGCACCGGGGTGGTCAGTCATGACTTCGACCGTCACGTTGCCCTGGGGGATGACCTCCAGCTGCAGCCCGAAGGGGGAAGGCGGCTGGTGCTCGCTGATGCTCAGCGGCACGTCAGTGAGGGTCAGCTTCGGAAGGTCGGTGTCGTTGAGCGTGAAGCTCTTGACGATCGACACCTCTCGCCAGTCGTCGGGCAGACTCCTCTGAGTGTGGAAGGCGCTCATGTTGCCACCCCATGTGTCCAGCAGCGTCAGGGAGTTGTAGTGGTCGAGCTTCATGCCGTCTGCCGGCCACAGCGGCGCTCGCCCATGGCCCGTGAAGCGCATGTCCTGTGCACGAGCGGCGGCGGGCGACAGCAGGTCGAAGGACCACACCGAGTGGTTGACCCGGATAATGGTGTTGTTCTCATTGGACCGGCCGTCTTGGAAGGCCACAGGGTAGAGGGTGACGTCGAGAGGCCTGCCGTGGCTGAACAGCACGTCGACGAAGAAGCGTGAGGCCGCGATCCAGTGGCTGGCAGCGGGAATGTGGGGGAGCGGGAGGCCGATAGAGCTGCCGTTGCTGTATCGGTCGGCACCCCACTGCGACACAGGCCGCAGGAAGGCAAGCTGAGTTGACGACATGGGGTCGACCAGCACCCGCACACGGTCCCCTTTCTCCGGCCGGCACGACACCGACACGTTGTAGGGACGGATCTCACGCAGCCACTGGGGAGCCGAACCATCCCCTGACACTGCTTCGACCGCGAAGGACCTCGGTGACACCTCGCGAATCATCTCGAGCTCCTCTTGCTTGACGCTGCTCCGTAGGATCAACCGAGGCTCCGCAAAGTTGCGCACACGCACTGTCCGCACCGCTGCTCCCTTTTTCGGCTTGACCCTGTCCGCGTCCTTGTCAGCCGCCAGGGATTCCAAGTCATGATCCACAGGGATGAGCCCCGCCAGCGGGCTGCCGTCGCCATCTGTCGTCCCAGACGAAGGGTGGAATATGAAGGTGGGGTCGCCCTTCTCAGGGTCGTAGGGCGACTCGCCGTCCGTAACGATGGAGAAGTGGATGCCGGCCATGGCCGTGTCCCCCTCGCGACAGATCTTGTCATCGACGGCACGCACCTCCACTTTGACGGGATCCCGCCACGACTGCACGCTGAAGACATGAGGCGTGAGGGCCCCCAGTGGAGAGCTCGGCACGCCGGCTCCCGCCACGTCGGCCTGCTCGTCGGTGGAAGAGAAGGTGAGGCCGTTTGGGGGCGTCTCGGGAGGACTCGCCGGCACCGAGCTCTCGCCACTCGCGTCGACCCAGCAGATCATGGGAGGATATAGCTGAAGGCGGTACGGGAGTGCGGAGACGTTGGCCGGCAGCAAGGTCTGTTGGTTGAGTTCCTCGTCGTGCCCCTCGGACTTCATGATGACGCAAAGCAGGTCGGGTGGCTCGCCGCCCAGTGTGATGTGGAAAGCGGCCGTCTTGTTGCTGTCCAGCTGCTCTGGGACGCCCAGCACGTGAATGTCCGATCGGAATGACGGCCTCAAGAGGACACGATCCAGCTCGTTGAACACAGCACCACTGCATGGCATGGAGCACACAGACAGGGCCAGCCAAGCAATAGATAGACTAGACGTGCGCCTCTCCTTCCGCGGCCTCCCGTAGACTTCTCTTACGTCCATGTGGTGTCGTTTGTGTCGTTGACGGAAAGAGCGACGGATCCCGATGTTTCGGAAGCGGCCCGCTGTGGACTCACATACACCAGCTGACGGTTGTAGCTCACGGTCTCGCCTGGCGAGACACACACGGCATGACACGGATGGCGTTCGTTGTGCATGTGGCAGGCGCCCAGAGGGAGGAGGTGTATGTGTGCGTACCTGGCGCCATGGCTGGGAAAGTGACTACGTCGTCGGGCAGGATTTGGATCTCCTCCTCGTTCCCAGCTGGGGGGCCGAGCGTCACGCGGGTCTCGTCAACAGCACCTGCGGGAGAGCACCAAGGACCACACATCAGGAATGAAGCACTGCATCAATCATATCAGCAGGCATCTCTCTCTTTGTCCTCCCTCACTTTCTCCGGCGAAAATGGTGATCCGTAGCTGCAGTTTAGTGCCTTCCCGGAGGACCACAAAGCCATCGGAGGTCTCGACGGGGATTGTCGAGGGCAGCAAGGGGTCGTTCTCCACACGCACCACCTCCAGGGCCAGCAGCCGGCCCACACAGGCGAATTCAGCAGCATCAAACACGAGCGGCTCGTCACACTGCCATGTGCACTCGGGCCCCAGGTCTCGCCAGTGGGAGTACTTGGGCTTGATGAGATCTAGACTTTCGCCACGCCCTTCGGCTGCAGCGTGCTCGATCTCTCTCGCCTTGGTGATGTGGCACTCGAGGCACTCGGGCGGCCAGAGGCCATCGCCGCAGTCCCAAACACACCCAGCGCCCTCGATCCACGTGGCACCCTCAGGTTTCTCCACGCCAACACACTCCTCACACTCCTGCAAGTAAGTGAGCACCACAGACAGACATGAAAAGGCGGCGTGTGCGATGCAGGCAGGCAGGCCTGTGGGAAGGAAGGGGACTAGCTTAGCTGGTGTGATGGCACTTACCGGTGCGAAGCCTCCAAGCGAGAACGTTGCCTCCTTGCACGGGCGGCATTCGGGAGACGATTCCTTGTCCCCCGACCCCCGCTTGTGTGCTGCTTCCACCACCATGTAGTGGTTGAATGGACAGTATGCCTTCTGGTACACCCTGCCCGTCGACTGCACCACTGCCGGCCCCGCGGCCGTGGCGTCCGGCTGCACGTCAGTGGTGGCCCGGCCCCCCGACCCCTGAGATGCTGACAAGATCTCCGCCGGATCTATCACCGCCAGCCGAGGGTTAGTCGACGAGCCGCGGGGCAGTGAGGAGGGCATGCCAGCGGCGGTCGAGCCGGGAGGTGTCGCAGCACCTGCTGGCTTGTCGGCGTCCTCCCCCCCGGACTCGTGGGCTCCCATGACGGGTGCGAGGCTGGCCTGGATGGCGGGCACGAAGGGCGCACCGAAGAAGACCTTGCCGGCCACGAAAGCGACCGAGTGCCCGAGTCTACTGGAGGGCGGGATGCTGTGGTTGAGGAAACGGCTGGATGCCTTCTCTTTCGTCGATGACTTCTGTCCCACGACTCTTGACGAAGATGACCTCGATGATCGGGGTGGACGGTGTGGGTGGAGCCGCACGGCGGGCATCGACCGGTCGTAGCCCTCGTCGCGAACCTGCTGCGTGAGGGTGCACGTGACTCGGCTGCTGCGGGTGGAGGTGGCGTTCTGCCCCTCGTGAATCAACTGGATGTGATAGACGTTGACAAAGTTGCCTCCCGGAGCACCAAGGATCGCTATCGATGCCTGAACGAATCACACACGGACAGACGTCATGTGAGAGCCTCATCCTGGTGGGCTGCGGTGCACCCTCGATGGGACCTACCTGCTGCCTCATGTCGACTTCCTGTGTCATGCTGAAGCCCAACTCACTCGACGACGGCTCCACAGGCAGCCGTTCGACAATCGACTCGCCGCCCGGCAGCTCGGTGGCTCCGTCGTCCTTGAGCACGCAGACAGGCGCCACGCGCAGGAGGAAGCTCTCAGATCCCATGACGCCCTCAATCCACTCTGCCATGCCGTCCAGCGAGCAATCGCCGACACCTGCGCCGTCGCTATTTTGGCATCCCTCCATCTTGTGTGCCGCAATCCATCGCATCTGCTGCACCTTGTTGGTCGCCTGGCTGACCAGGGAGGCGGTCTCGTACACGAGGGCCACTCCCAGCCGCGGCGCGGCGATGAGCGTCAAGAGAGCATTCGTTGACACGGTCGAGCCGAACCCCAGCCTGACGGCCTCTCTACCGAGTGCGGTGGAAAGGCCGTCACCGAAGGGTGACACCAGCCGGCCGCCGTAATCCCAAGACACATGGGCGGGGCGGGGCTGTGGTGATGTCGACGATGTTGCACCCTCTGCTTCTCCGTCGCTGTCACTGTCGCTGCTGTTGGTGTGGTGCAGGTGGTCGTCCACCCTGACGACAGAGTACCAGTAGATGGAGCCTCCGTCGTCGCACTGGCCGCAGCCGACGAGGAGGTGCAGGTCGGTGAGGGCCAGGCTGGACCCGAACCCGTGCTCGGCGTCGCCGATGATCGGCAGACTCACACCCGACGACGCCTGACGACGGAAGTTGTGGTAGGCCTTGAACTTGCTAGCACCACCTTCACCACCAGAAGACCCCTCGGCATCTGGCGATTCATCCACCTCCTCCCCCGTGTAGAGCAGTACACGCCGGCGCTTGTTTCGGTTCTCAACAGTCGCCGCCAGCAGTCCGCCGTTGAGCTCGTGAGTGACGTATCGATGAGGCTCCGTCAGAAGCTGAGCCGTCTGGTTGAAGTGGCCGTCACTGTTGAGGTGGAAGACCGCAATGCCGTCCTTTGTGAGGAAGCCGACATTCCTGCCGTGGACGGCTGCCCTGACATGGTCTCGGTCGCCGAAGGCCGCCACCGTCTGGATGGCCACGCTGTTGTCGGGTGACCGCAGGTTGGCCGTGTCGGTCGTTGCGATGCCCACCAGCCACCGGCCGTGGGCAAGGATGCCATTGTGGGCCTTCAGAGAGTGGCCCAGCTCCTCCCGGTACCCTCCCTTCAACTGACACACACAGCCCAGCACACACACGGCAGACAGACAGAGAAAGACAGACAGACAATCTCATTCGGCAGGCCTGCAATCAAAAGTGCTCAAGAAAGATCCGTGGTGGTGTCCTTACGAAATAGAACACATCGGGATGGCTGTCCAGCGCTGAATCATTGCCCCGGCGGCCGTCTGGTTGCTGCGCCCCACACGAGTAAAGCAAGAAGAGCAAGGCAAGCAGGACGTCAGTCACTGCCGACCGGACCTTCATAGCAATGACGTGGCGTCTGCGCCACGCACTGGACCGCTGACGGCAAGTGTGTTGCCCACAGCCATCACAACTGCAACCACCTTCGCTTCGCCAAGACAAAAAGTGCGACAAGCGAAGGTCGCGAATTCTTCTTGTCGAAAGCAGCTCTTGGACAGCTTCTTGCAATCGTGTGTTTTGAGATGGTTTAGCTTCCCCGCATCCAAATCTTTCCCAGCTTGCACTTTGGCGATCCAAGCTCGCGTCCTTTCGACGCGTTCGTTCGTTGGTTTGAGGCGTAGTTGCCGTAGTGTAGTTGGAGGAGCTAGCTCAAGATGGCGACAACTCAGATTGGCTGGCTGGGGAAGCCAGTTGCTGCGGTGAGTGAGCGGCAAAGAACGGAGGAGGACGCCCGTTGGCTGTGGAATGAATGGTCTCCTCTCCCTGTGTGCCATGTATCTGTGTATCGCCCGCCATGTATGGGACAGGCTACACAGCAATGTCAGAAGTGTATGCGGTTCGGGCATTGGACGTACCAGTGTCAGTCCAAGGGCGTCTATCTGACGAGACCATCACGCTCTGACATCCTACGGTGAGTGAGGCGGCATACCATACCCAGCTACATACAGCTACCAGGCATACCACACCACACTGCCCACTCTTCCCGCTGTTGGTTGCGTGTTTGTTGTGTGCGTGCCGTGCAGGAATCCGCGGCTTCGTCCGAAGTTTTGCGATGCGGACGATATCCCCGATGTTCCCAAGTGAGCCAGCCAGCCAGCCGATGGACCATGTGATAGATACATGTGCCCGGCATGGCATGCATTTCTCATTCGCTCTTGTGTGTGCCTGTGTGTGTGCTGTTTGTTGGCTCAGGATCACAGATGGGGACGAGTGGCGGGAGATTAAGAAGGATGAGGAGACGGACAAGAAGGGCAGAGGTGAGAGGCTCCCCTGACCCCCAAGCCAGCCAGCACACAGGGAGGGAGGGAGATGGGGGACGCATGCGCCAGCCAGCCAGCCATCCAGCCAACCAGCCGGCTGTTTGTTTGATTCATCCGCTCTCTATTGTCTGTCTGCTTCTTGTGTGGGGTGGTCTGTAGGTGGCAAGGGAGGCGTGAGCAAGAGCAGGAAGCGGCGCAAGGACAGGAGCAACGAGAAGAGCAAACACAAATCAAAGAGTGAGAAAGACTGACTGACTGACTGACTGGCACCCCACCACGTCAGACGGCACGGCACGGCACGGCACGGCACGAGAGAGATGCAGTCATGCTGCACACACACACGTCATCTCTTAAGACATTTCTTTGTATCTGCCAGAGCGCCGCAAGGATGAGAGCAGCAGTTCCGAGAGCGAGTCCGAGTCATCGTCGAGTGACAGCAGCAGCAGCAGCAGCAGCTCAGACAGCAGCAGCGAATCGGAGAGCGACAGCTCAGAGTCCAGCAGAGAGGCCAGGAGGCGCAAGAAGAGCAGGAAGGCATCCAAGTAGACTCTCTTGGTCCCTCGATGGCAGCCATACACTCACTGCAGGCCATGCCTGTCTACGCCCCCTTTGCCTGCCCTGCACACAATGATTGATGCGGCGCGACTTGTGTGCTTTTTGCGTCGAGTGGAAAGCGTCTGTCACGCTGACTCTGTCTGCTCAATGCCTTTATGCCACACCAGCCCTGATCTCCAACGTTTACAGAGCGGATCAGAGGTAAGAGGAGGAGCGTCATCTTTTCTAGTATTTCAAGCAAGATGGGTGACGACCAGCCCAAAGACGTGCCTGCCATCACCATCGCCGAGGCCTCCACCAACTCCTCCCCGACCCACTCCTCCCTCTTCTCCATCCAGTCGCCTCAAGGACCGGTGTATCTCAACGTGGTGGACCTAGAAGAGATAGTCGGCGGCGCCATCGAGGACATCCGCAATGCTCTCGACACAAACCCACCACCAGACGCCCTGCAGGGGGAGTCGCCCGCCTCGCGGCGGCCCGTCAGTGCGGTGGCATCCCATCTGCAGGCGTCGCCTGCTGCCATTCCCGCCGGGACGAGCCAGGAGGCGCCAGCGGCGCCCAACAACAGCGTCCCGAGCGGCGTGTATACTGGCGACCGTCGGCAGTCGGTGTCGTCGCCCGACGTGACCACCAAGGACTGGGGTGCGGAGAAAGTGGCGGCGGCGATCAAGATGGTGGAGACGCCGGGGGTGTGGCAGGCCGTCAAGGTCAAGCCCAAGGACCCACTCTTCGTCTACAGGAAGATACAGGACGAGGCCGGCGTCATGCCCATGTTCAAGGTAAGGAGGTTCACATGACACACCACAGGTAGCCACACTCACCACCCGACGCGCACCGTTTCGCTTCCTTCCGTCCGTCTACTGTGCGTGTCTGTCTATCTATCTGTCCGTCTGTGTGCGGTGCACTGACTGCAGGTGACTTCGGCGTTGAAGGACGTGCCGACGTGGGCAGCGCACCAGCGGATGGCGGCGTTGCGCTGGCCCGATTGGTTCCTCAACTGCCAGCTGCTCGAGTACATCGCACACTACGACGGATACCCACTGCTCAAATGCAGATTCGTCTCCAGATGGGTCGCACCAAGGTACGTCGGTGTGTGGTGGGATGCGCACCGCACACCCCACCCCGGCCGTGGTCTGGTCGTGTGTTTCATCTCCTGTCTATGGTGTGTGTGTGTGTCTGTACTGTGTGTGTGCAGGGATCTGTTGCTGTTCATGATCGACGTCAAGAAGAATGGCGACGAGTACCAGATGCTCTGGACATCCGACGGCACCGAAAAGGTCAGCCAGCCCCCGACAAACACCCACACCACCCCACCCCACACCACACCACACCACACCCATTCAATTCCCCCCTCTCTCCCTTGGCCCCCTGTCTGTGCGTTGGTTGGTTCATTCAGTACAATCATTTGCTGGAGGTGCCTGCGAACCACCTGCAGGCGCACTGCCAGTGCCTGTTTCTGCGCATCCGTCCGATGGGCGGTGACAAGAGCAGCACCGAGGCGGACGCGCTGATGCAGATCGACCTCAAGGGGTCCGTGCCCCTCTGGCTCGTCAACAACTGCGGATGGATGGCCTCGCTCAAGTTCCTCAACTTCGTCAAGGCTAGCTTCTATGAGAAGACCGGGGGCGGCTGGTTCGGCATCGTAAGCAAGACACCCGCAGACACACACACCCCATCCACAGACAGACAGACAGACAGACAGACAGAGAGCGCTAGCGCAACAGAGAGAGACCGCCAAGTGTATGTATACCAACCTTTGTGTGTGTGTGTGTGTGTAGGGTTCGAAGCGTCGTCCGTCGTTGCCGCAGGCTGTGCAGGAGATCGAGGTGAGCCCCGGTGCGTCTGTCATGTCGGTGGAGCGCAAGACCAGCCAGATGGCCACACAGGGCGAGAGAGCCGAGAAGAGGAGGCTCACGAGAGAGCTCAGCAAGGAGAGGCCAGCACTCAAAATAGGATAAACATTCATACACGCATACACACCATCCAGGGACGGAGGGAGGGTTAGTAGAGCGAGGGGAGCGTCTGGCGTGGCGCTGTTTTGGAGCATCCATCCTGGGTGGGTGGGGATGGGTGGGTGGGTGGATGAGTGAGAGCTGCCGTGCCGTTGTCCATCCGTAGACAAGACAGACAGACATACAGACATCGGTTGCTTTTGCGCATTTCTCGCCCACTCACTGCCTAGCCACATCCATCCATTCCTCCAGACAGATGTCACTTCCTTACACTTTTGTCTGTCTGCTTTTGTTGGTCTCGTCTCGCTCTCTGGTGCGCAGCGCACTGTTGGCGGGGCGTGTGTGTGTTTGTGTACAGCTGCCCCCGGCAGGCCGGTGGATGAGTGAGTGGGTCCTGTGTGTGGATACATATGTATGGGCGGTTGAGGTGGGTGGGCGGTGTGGGAGGGAGGTTAGGTGGGTGGATTGATATGCCTGACTGTGTCAAGTGGATGCATCTGTATGCTGCCTGCCTCCCCCCTCCCTGGCTGCACGGACAAGTGTGTGTGTCTGTGTCTGTGTGTGGTGTGAGGGTGGACCTATTATTTGCCTTGTGGTGTCCTTCCGTGGCGCGAGTGCATTTGTTTGTACTACCACAGTTCACTGTCCATTACGATTTTCAGCGAGATTGATTCATTCCATCCACATGAACACATAAAAGTAGACTAGATTGCGTCCGGTGAGGTGACTGACATCCACACACCAGCATCCGCCCTGCCTTATATATACGGGAGATAACACCGGCACAGCCAGCACAAGGCCGTCCGTCCATTCACTGCACAGACTGCACAGCACTCATTATAAGCATTACAACACAGCAGGGGCGGGGCAGCCCCTATCTATATCCAATCCACCACACAACAAGAATTGCAATCTGTCATTCATGCCGCCAGATACACGACACACACACACACATGCACATGCACACACACGCATGTCAGTCATGTGGTACCATGGTGGAGAACACAAGTAGCTAGGGTAGGTTAAATATATAACGGACGTGAACCCACATACACATACACATAGATACACACTGAGAAAGACTCAGCCAGGCAGGCAGCCAGGCAGGGAGCCCTGCTCTGTTGATATGGATGGATGGATGACAGACCTGAGGCAAAATTATCCAGTGAGTATCAACAAGGCAAGGGAGCCACCCAATCCCTCGGTCTCCTTTCTCATCAATCCCTCACTCACAAGAGACTTCACACGGCAGCCACCCACCCACCCAGGCCACGCAGTCAGGCAGCCGCCCCGCCCCGCCCTACACGGCCCCACTGACCGACACATACACACATGTTTGTATCGACATCCCCGACAGTGAGCGTCCTACATACGCACCTACTGCTGTCTGTGTGGAGACTCTTACCACCCCAACTACAAGAGACTGCGGCTGCAGGCAGCGCAAGTCCTCTCTAGAGCTTGGACCAGCAAGGCTCTCGACACACGGACACACGACACACACACAGAGTACCTACCGTACGTACCGTCCGACGTACGTACGCAGGGCCACAAACTTGCCTATGTAGCTAGCTAGTCACACACACACATACACGACACACATCCATCGAAGCAAGGGGGGAGTGCCCGGACCGGATTGGGTATATATATGCGTCATTGATAAAAGGCAGCCTGGCACAGAAAAACAGGCTGGCTTACGTACGGCACAGAGTAGCTAGCTAGTGGGGTAAGTTAGGTTGAGTCCAGTCAGTCGCGTATGTATCTGTGTATGTGTGTGTATGTATGTGTATGTTGCGATCGATCTCTTTGCTTGCGGTCTCCACCCCACAAGTACACACCAATATTACAGGCCAGGCACCGATCAGTATAGTCAGTATCCGCTATCAACAGCCAGCCAGCGCCACCCGCTATCTACCACTCACTCACGTCAGTCGTCCGTCCGTCACACACGCCCCCCTCCCTCCCTCCAGCCCAGCAGCCCTGACCGACCGACACAGCCATGCCAATCACACAACACACACTACAGTGTGGCAAACCGTCTATCTATCGCCTGTCTGTCATCCCCCGCCCGCTTTGCCAAACTCCCTACATACCTGTGTGTGAGTCCGGGCTACAAGCGCCTCCTAGTGAGGCCGCCTCCTCCTCCGCCCCCCTGTGCGGCCCCCTCGCCGTTGAGTGTGTCATCTGACCGCTGCCCCGTGTACTGCTCTATCAGGGCCTTCACCTTCTCCATACCCGCACTGAACAAAACGTGTCAACACAAGACAACCAGCCCGAGGGAAAGCAACAAACGGCAGAATATATACGGAGGGAGAGAGGGAGAGGTGGCCGGAATCTAGTTTTGTTGTGCCAGCCGTGGTGTGGCCTGCGGTGCGGTTGGGCCTACCTGACGCAGGAGATGTGGCTTGCGGCGTAGAGCAGCAGGGCCGCCAGCGTCAGCAGAATTGCAACATAGCAGATGCACTTCAACGGCCGCCGGAGGATTCCCATGGAGATGAGAGAGCCTGCTTTCCTCCCGCCCCGCAGCACCAGTTTCATGGAGCACCCTAGCCCCCCTTCCCCTGCGAGCTGGAGCTGAGGGAATCGAACGTCGCAGTGAGGGCCGCACCAACAGCCTCAGTGGTACACTGCCCGTTCGTCTGCATCGTTTCGAGCGTCTTCTTTGGCCGTCTCCAACAGCCTGTGTTGCTTGCTGTGTTGCGTGTTAGCGGCCTTGCTCATCAAGAGTTGACGATGGCGGTGTGCTGATGTGATACATCGGAGGATGAGCAGCCGTCGGTTCGAGCTGTTGACGACCGGATCTATCCTGGGCGGCGGCAGGAGCGGTCCGCACAACGACCCGCTGCTGCACGACCCAAACCCCGCGCCGACGGCCAACAGAATGAACTTCAGCTGGACGGCGGAGGAGTGGCAGGAGATGAGGGAACAGCTCGTCAACAAGGGCTACCCAAGGTACATATAAGGAGTGGGTGCTGGCCAACCATCCATCCATCCATCCACTGCTTCCCCACATGTGCTGTGCTGTGCTGTGCGTGTGTTGTGTGTGTGTGGTTAATTGCGCTACGCTCTCAACAGTGAGCAGGTTGACCCGATCGTCTCCCGCCAGGACCTCCGGTCGTTCATCGACATGGTGTCGGTGCCACTCCCCCAGCCACACCCCATTCCCCACCCCTCCCTCCCACACACCGAGAACACCCACCTCGCCTCGGCGCCACGCTCTCCCGACGCCAGAGCGGCACATGCACACTCACATGCGGTGGCACCCGCTGCTTCTGTTGCTGCTCCTGGTGGTGGTGGTGCTGGTGCGCCCGCATCCACAGCCCAGCCGCTTGTTGGTGTGGGAGAGGAGGATGAGGATGGCGAGGAGGACTGTATGATGGTGGTGATGCGGACGGAGGACCTGGACATGGCACCGAACAGCGGTCAGTCAGTGAGCGGTGGGGAGGGGCGCTATCTATGGATGGATAGATGGATGTGTGCTGGTGGGTGGTGTGTGGTGTGTGGGTGTGATGGACGTGACGGGTGTGTGTCAGATATCGACATATTGGAGGAGGTGAAGCAGTTTGCCGCCCTGCTGAAACAGAAGCTGTGAGTGAGGGCATGAAAGGCACATATGAGTGGATCGCCACCTCTCTCGCACACACCATCGATGTGTCCTGCGTGTTGTTGTCACTCACACAGGAGTACCAGCCCGGGGCCGCAGGGCTACATCGCACTCGACACGACCGTCTTCGAGTGACACAGACAGACAGACAGACAGACAACAGATGGAGAGGTTCCCATCTATCGTGTGTGTGTGTGCGCGGTGTCTGTGTTGTTGGCAGGCTGGCGAGTAAGGTGCGGAGGTACCGTGCAATGATGCACGATAACCGAGTCACACAGACGCTCGCAAACCAGGTAGATAGCAACCACAACCACGCCCACGTCCACGCATGGACAGATGCGTGTGCATGTGTGTGTGTGGGTGGGTGGGCGAAGTTGTCTGAGTTGGTGAAGGACTTCGGCGGTATCCTGAAGACCGCGGCGACGCTCAAACCAGCCGTCAATCTCACGGTCTGTGTGCATGGCGCACACACCAGTCGTGGTGTGTCTGAGTGTCCATCTGTGTGTGTCCATCTGTGTGTGTAGGATGCGGTGCGCAAGAGTGTGGCCACAAAGGACGGGACGGCCGCATGGAAGAGCAAGGACTTCCTCGCTGCCGCAGACAATGACATCAGGTGTGTACGCTCTATCTATTGTCAGCGGGATACACACATTGTCGATGGTGTGGTGTGGTGTGCTCCTGTCCTGTTGTGCTGTGTGTGTGTAGGTGTTTGAATGCGTCGCTTGCGTACCTCCGGTGCTATCTGGAGGGCACCCTCATCCCAGGCCTCACAAGCTCCGTCGCCAAAGAAGATGTAACCAATAGAACCTCAGCAGAGAATGGAAACTGCCTGCCTGTCTGTGTGTGTCCGTTGGTCGGTCGGTCGGTTGCTCAGCTCGAGGCGTCTGCGGTTCAGCTGCTCAAGGTCCACTCGCGCACCACCATCCCCTCCGCCGTCGACACCGTCGGTGAGTCAGTCAGTCAGTGAGGGCCAACCGATCAACACACACACACACACACACACGTGTGTACGGTCCCCTGCCTGCCTGCAGACAAGTTTGGCAAGCCCGTCCAAGTCAACCTGAACAAAATGTCGGCAAGCCAGCTGAGCTGCACGATGGACGAATGGCGTGTGTGGCAGTGCGTCCCTTGAGAGTTAGTGCATTGATTGCATGGTGTGGTGTGCGTCTGTCGTCAGCCTGTCGCAAGCGAGTGTCAACGTGCTGGTGGAGCGGCTCATACACGTCCTCAAGGTCGGTCGGTCTGTGAGCGATGATGACAAAAATGACGACACAGATAGACAGCCGCCGGACGGCGAGCTTGTTGACTGACCATTCAAGTGTTTGTCTGTCTGCGTGTGGTCATTTATGTGTGAAAGCGCCTGCACGAGCGGCTGTGTGTGGCCCCTCCCAATGACGTCATCAAACACCAGGTAGGTCGGCCTGCCTGCCCTTGCCCACCACTTGTCGATGTATCGGTGGATTGGATGCGTGTGTGTCTTTGTGTGTGCAGCTGATCACGGCGTGTCTCGATCTGGCCTTCATGTCTGAGGCCAAGGAGGCCGTCGCGCCCTACGCTATTGACATAATCGTCACCGTAAGACAGAAGCGAAGCCCAATCAACACGGCGGCACCGCCCGATGAGAGAGCGTGTCTTCTCTGTTTCCTTTTTTTGTCCTTCGACCGAGTGAGCAGATCTGCTGTCGTTTCCGCGACCTGCGGCACTCACTGTTTCGGGTGGGGGCTCCACCCAGCCATGTCTCACTGTTGGTGTGTGGTGTGTTCGCGTGTGGGTGGGTGGTGTCGATCAGGATGCGGCTGCCAAGATAGCTGACGTGCCCATGACCGGCAAACTCGGCGGATCAAGGTGCTCACTCACTCAGTCACTCCCGGCCAATCAATACACATCCCCCCATCCCTGTCAGTCATGTGTACACATGTGATCTGTTGCCTGCAGACGGCGTGGCCAGTGCGACCCCGACCGTGACCTCAGCCGACACGCCAAAGTCATGATGAGGTCAGTCAGTCAGTGATATCTATCAGACACACAGGGAGGGAGGGAGGGAGGGAGGCACCACCCATGTGCTGGCTGTACGGTACGCTCGCTGTGGCTCTCCCTTTGTGGGTGGGGTACAGGTTGGCGCATTCCGTGTGTGGTCAAGCAGATCGGTCCGAGCAGTTCCACGCCGAGGCCAAGAGGCGCAAGGACCTCCTCCTGGACAAGGCCAGGGACATGCGCGCCGCCGCCAACGAGCTGGCATCGCATATCTACCACACGTAGGTGTCACTGATGTGAAGGCCAGCAGACACAGATACTGCAGGGGTGTGGGGGCGTGTGTTGTCCCTGTGTGGGTGTGTCTGGATGGATAAATGGTCCCAGGTGTGTGTTGCGCTGTGACAGCGGTGAGCACCGCAGCATCGCAGAGAACCTCCTGCTCGACTTTTGCGACGTACGTCAGTCAGTCAGCACACCACAAGCACCCAACCGCCCTTCAATCATACTGCCGTGGTGTGTGGTGGTGTCTGTCCATGGCCGGATGGGATGGGTGTAGGCGTGTCTGAGTCCGATGTGGCCGTCGGCTCCCGCCTTTGTGAAGTGGTTCTGCGCCATGCTGTTCCAGCACGAGAGGGAGGTCGTGCAGCAGAACGACCACAGAGGCCATGAAGACGGCAAACGAGCCGTCGTCAGAGAATTCTGTGTACATCTCAAGGGCAAGGTAGGTGCGTAGGCACACACACACACAACAGGGGTGGTGCGGTGCGCGCTGCATTGGCTTGTGTGCAGGCTGTAGGTCGTTTGACGAAGATTCTGTCTGGCGGCGTGATGCTGGCCAACCCCCTGGATCTCCCCAAGCTGCCACCACATGCTGGCATTGACACTGATTGTGACCCCTCTTTTCTCCGCAGACAGGCAACGGCCATGTTCAAGTACACACAAACGCACCACCGAAGACACACACACACACACACACTAACACTAACACCTCGTCGCATCCCTCCCTCGCCCCCTGCTGCACCTGCCTCTTGTCGTCCGTCTGTCTATTCCATCAGGAGCAGCCAGTTGCATCAGCCATGGGGCCAGTCGGCCGTGCAGGCCGACACGGGCTTCATCAGTGCCGACCTCGCCCTGCGTCTGTTCCTGCTCGAGTTCGTCGACAACCAGAAGCCGCGTGAGCAGCCGCAGGACCTGTCGGCCTTCCAGCGGCCCCTCCCGCTCAACCAGACACCGCAACAGCCACAGACAGACGCACCTGCGGCAGCAGCAGCTGCTGCTGCCGGTGCCGGCGGCGGTGGCGAAAACAAGAAAAGCAAGAAGAAGGGCCGGCCGAGTGCGGGCCAGTCGCCCAACCCCACCTCTGACGACTCCACACCTGCCTACGTGCGTCATGAACACGGACAGACAGGAGGGGTATCAATTGTGTGTATGTCCTGTTTATCTGTGTGTCTGTCTGTGTGTCTGTGTGTGTATGGGTTGAATCCATCAGATGTTGACGAATGAGCATCCCTACTACGTGCGGTGTGCGCTGGTGTGCTTCTGCATGGACGAAGACCAACCCAAACAGAACAAACAGGTCGGTCGGTACACACCTGACTGACTGACTAACTGACTGACACAGGAAACGATGGATGGATGCCATGGGCACACACACACATATATACACTCAGACTGGCGCCCGCAGCCGCCGTGAGTCCCACCACACCAACCCCGCATCAGAAGACGGAGGACAAGACGGCAACAACACAAACCAGCAGCAGCAGCCAAAGGTGAGAAAGAGAGAGAGAGAAAGAGGGCACAGCACACAAACCATCCCATGTGACTCATACAAGGTGTTCTGTCAGGACGGTGAGGCGGTGTCTTCTTCTGCCACCGCCACGAGCGCCAGCGCCACAAGTGAGAGGTCGGTGCTGGAGCGATGGTACTTCACCGAGTGGGCGACGTCGGCGGTGCGCGGCGGCCGGTCGGCAGAGGGGTACCAGCCGATGCCCAAGGGCATCCGGCTCTACTGGAAGTACATCTACTCCCGTGCCGTCAGCAACATCCCAAGGAACCTCGTCAACGAAATACTCAAACACCTCGACAACAGGGCGCAGCCTACACTCAAGTTGGTCACTCAACGGCCAGCCGATAGATATCGTTGGATTATCTGAGTGTGTGTGTGGGTCATCCGTCCATCGATCCATCTGTTGATCAGGCGTGCGGCTATCGGCGCGTTGCTGGACATCGTGACGGACAACCCTGCGCTCATCACCGACTCCTACTACGAGCAGTGGATCGTCAACGCTGTCGAAGTCGGCATCGAGGTCAGTCAGTCAGCATCTCAGGCGGGCCAGGCCTGGCCACGCCAGGGAGCACGCCGCACCGCTTATACGTTGATCTGGCTGTCTGTGTGTGTGTGTCTGTGTCTGGTGTGTCAGGACAGCGCTGCCCGTGTGCGCGACCGGGCCCTCCAGCTGCTGGAGAAAGTGGTCTTCAGACACAAAGGCGACATACACGTACGAAAGGAGAGCCACCTCAGTCATTACTGACACTTTTCACACATCTCTCTCTCTCTCTCTCTGTGCGTGTGTCGGTTCCATCCATGCATCGATGCGCCGATCAGTTTGATTGCGGCACGGAGCGCAGCGCCTCGATGTCAACGATGCGGCAGGACACCACCACTCTCACTGAGGACGCCATGGACGATCCCGGCCTACACGCAGCGGCAGCCGCGGCGGCGGCGGCGGCGGCAGATGACGACAACGGCAGCAACAGCAACAGCAACAGCGACACTGCGAGGGCCGGCCAAGAGCAGAGCGACACCATCATGAAGACCGTCCAGAGGCTCGCCGAAGCACTGGTCACGCGTGTGGACGACCCGTCGCCCCTGGTGCGGGCCAAGGCCATCAAGATACTGTCGGAGTTCTGCCTCAACAACCCTGCCCATGATAAAGTCTGCAGCCTCGCCGCTAACAAGTTCCTCGACCGGTCACTAACGAGAGCGACACAAACATGCATGGCTGTGTGTGTGGCGATTGCGTTGTGCAGTGTGACGACGTCTGACGAGACGGAGAGCGTGCAGGACAAGATCCTGGACATCTTCTACCAGCTGTGGTTCGACCAGGGCCGCTCGGCCGGCAGTGCGAGCGACCGGGCGTGCATCATCTTCATGGACATCAACATGAAGGCAGCTACGGCCATGGACGGCGCCACCGAGTCCTTCCTCGACAGACTCTTCAAGCGGGCCACATCCAAGCGCACCAACAGACGCGACCGCTCGGCCATGCTCGCACCGTGGACCTCGCGCATTCTCAACTCATTCCTCAGCTCACAGGACGGCGCGAGAAACGACACACGTGAGACAGGTGCGTGAGTCAGAGAGACAGCCAGTGGATGGGTGGACGGCAGGGGGCATGTATGTGTCGATCGTATGGTGTTGAGTTGCGTGTGTTGTGTGTGGTTGCAGTGACCCGGCGTCTGGCGTGTCTGAAGTGTCTGCACATTCTGAGTGCCTACACCCCGACGGCCATAGGCGAGAACGTCAAGTACTTCACGCCGTACCTCACCCTTAACAAGGACAAGGTGGCCATCAATCCCAGCCAGGGAATGCTCGTCACCATTGTGAGCAACCACACACACACACACACACACACAGAGAGAGAGAGAGAGAGGGATGGTGTGTTGGTTGGTGTGCTGAATGCATCATCAGGTGCTAAACATCATCAGTGCGGTGCTGCCAGCGATGGATACCCCCGCCAGCCTCAAGAGCACCCTCACCAAGGCACAAGACGACATCCTCAAGCTCGCCACCTACAGCGACAGCATCGCCGGCATCATCAAGGAAAACACCCCCAGCTACCTCATCAAGGCCGCCCGCACCTGCATCGCAGCCGTCGTGCAGCACGTCACATACGACTACAAGAAATGCATCGAGCCGCTGCTGGTCCACGGAGTGGCCTACCTGGCGTGGCTGCGCAAGAAGTTCAGCGAGTCCAGGGGCCAGGCAAGGGCGAGGGAGCACATCGTCATTGCCCACCGGGTGGCGATGGCGCTGGGCAGTCTGCTCGCCGCCCTGCCACTCGACAAGATCATACTAAGTGCAGACGACCTCTGCAAAGACGGTCAGCACAGCACAGCACAGTACTCTGCCCATGACGCGTACACACATGGCTGTGTCGATGGATGCTGCCTTCAGCAGATGACGGCACCACGTCGCCCACGCCGTCTGTGCGGTCCAAGGGCTCCAGCAGCAGCACCAAGGCCACCGCCCACGTCAAGAACTACCCCAGGGGCACCCGGCGCGAGCAGGCCATCACTATCGAGTCGCTCACCCACGGCGTCAACACCATGATCGCACAGCTGCCGGCCAGCAGCAAGTGGGAGGAGAGCATCGGCGGCGAATTCCTCGAGTACGTCAACGGGCTGCTGCTGGACGTCTTCGACATCATCCGTCTGAACAAGTTCCAGACCTGCGAGGCCGTGGCGCTGGGGGGCATCCTCAAGAGCTGTGGCGAGTTCTACGCCACACATAGACAGTTCGTCAACTCGACGCGGTGCGTACGCGTAACACACACAGTGGGGACTGGAGAGGGGGGCGGGGATGCGGGACTTGCAGTGGCTGGGCTGGTTTGTCACTGTCTGTGTCCTGGCCTGTGTGCGTCAGGCTGAAGGATGCGATCACCTTTTCGCTGGACCAGAGCCGACCCATAGGTGGGTGGGTCTGTCACTGGGATGTCACGGAACACTCGCACATCCCTCCGCCTTTCTCCCTCTCCCTCTCTGTGTGTGAGCAGCATTGCAGACGAATGCCCTCGAAATGCTGTCGAGCCTCCTGCAGAAATTCGAAAAGCTGGCCGTCGAGGTGAATTGACTAACGCACCAGCGGCAGCATCGCCACAACACAGGTGACGTGTGATTCTATTTGCTCGCCATCAGAACCTCGGCAGCAAGGAGGCTCACAACAAACCGGCTTCGGTAAAGACCGCCCGCCGCACGGACACACGCATCGCCTGCCTGCACACATAGCACGATGGCTCTCTCTCTCTCCCTCCCTGTTCGTTGTCTCTGCAGCTGAGTGACGGCGGCCTCTTGTCCCTGCGCGGAGCCCATCCCGCCGACCACCCCCACCCCACCCCCACCACGGCCACAGCGGCCGCGAGCATGCCCACGGCCACGGACTCCGCCGCCCCGCTCAGCCACCACCTGCCGGCCATCCTCGCCATCGTGCGTGGCGTGCGGCTGGCCGCCCCTGCATCAGCAAACAGTGAGAATGGTGGCGGTGGCGAGAGGAATGATCGGCGGAGGAAGCTGAGCCCTGAGGAGGGTCTGTGTTGTGAGGCGTTGAAGGTGGTGCAGCAGCTGCAGCGGCAGGGGCTCATCAACCCACACGAGATTGTGGCGCCCATGTTCTGCCTGTACTTCTGCGACGAGGGAGACGTCCGCGGCCCGGCGGTGAGGATCATCAAGGTGAGTCAGTGAGGGAGTGAGTGCGAGGAATGAGTGAAGGAATGGGCAGACAGACAGAAGCGGGAGGGGCGGAGGGGCTTGTTGTGTCATGTGTGCGTCTTGGTCCGACCGACCATCAGGATCTGACTGACCGCGACCCCAATATCATTGTCAATCGTCTTGAAGACTGCCTCAGGTATACACACACACACATACACACACATGGTGCGGACGTGTGTGTGATCGGTCCACAGAGAGTCCTTCCTGGCCATCCATCGCAACTTCGCCGGCAAGCTGGAGCTCTTCCAGCCCCCCGACATGCGCGTCATCGAGCCCGTCGCAAGAGTCTACAAAGAGAGATGCCAAAAGACCAAGGTACGTATACACACATACATAACCACACGCACCCACACCACACGTCACCACGCATGTTCTCTCGTGTGTGTGTGTGTGTGTGTGCAGAAGAGTCGCGAGAGGATTCTGCGCAACCTGTGTCACCAGATGGAGAAGTGCAGCGACCGCAGCTTCCTCGAGTCATTCGCCACCACCATCGCAGAAGCCAACCTCTCCCCACCGCCCGCCTTCCACTCGCTGCTCGTCGACCAGCCCCAGCCCGCCAACCCCCCCGCAGACACAGACGAGCAACCAAATGGCGACGGCCACGAGCACCACCAGCCGATGGATGTCGACAGTGGGTTCCCCGCGTCGATGTACTTCACGCTGACGTACCTGCAGTACGTGGCGTCCATCCTGGGGTCGCTCATGCTGGAGTTTGAGTCTGAGGCGCTGGTCCTCGTGACGGAGCTCAACTCGCTGATTTCGTCCCAGGGGTGCCTCCTACCCACCTGTGACAATGACACACCCACCAGCCAGGGCCAAGACGCAGCCATGTCCCCCGTCGATGGTGATCCTGACAACGGCCAGCCGGCTGCCGCTGCCGCTGCTGCTTCTGCTTCTGCTGCTGGCGGGTCCTCTGTGAGACGTGTGCGGGTGGATGGCGTGATGGCCATGACGGGCAAGGAGAAGCTCGGCGGGTGCTGTGTGTGTGCTGCCGCGGGCGTGCTCAAGACCAGCATCAGACACAAATACGGCATCACCGACCAAAAGTGAGTGAGGATGGGATGAGGGGTAGACAGACGCACAAGGAGGTCGGTCTATGTGTGTTCACTTTGTGTGGTGTGCAGGATATCGGATTACCAGTCGGCTGAGGGCGGCGGTCGCGAGAAGGAGAAGCCCAAGTGGACGTATGCCGTGGACGAGGCCACCACCAACGTCTTCTCGCCGTCGACCTTCCAATCCCTCACTCTCAACCTCCTCAAGGCATACCACAACGACCACATCGACACCAACATCGTCGAGGTGACTGACCACAGCACACACACTCACCCGCAGGCGACAACACAGATGCCTGTCTGTCTGTCTGTCTGTGTCTGTGCATCCATCGATCGGTCATCAGGAGTGGGTGAGGGAGAACCTCGGCAAGGAGTCGGTGGACGTGAGCATCTCCCGCATGGAGCAGCAGCTCCTCCAAGAGCTAGAGGACCAACACCACCCACACGGCAAGCGGGGCGGCCGCGGCAGACGCACCACAAGGGCCGGCAGGGGAGGGCGCGGCGGCGGCAGGGGGCGGAAGGGTGGGGCCGACAATGCCCCTGCCAACAAGCCCAAGACACGAGGCGTGAAACGGAAGCGCAAGTATGGCCTGAGCCACAGTGACAACAGCGACATGGATGAGGGCGGGAGGGGCGGCAGCGACTCTGAGGAGGAGTACGAGTGCATCGAGGTCAAGGGCAGAGGCAAGAGGGGCGGCCGGGGGCGGGGGCGGCCCAGAGGAGCAAGGGGCGGGAGGGCACGCAAGGAGTGAGTAGTGGGGTCAACTCAGTCAGTCGATGTGATTGAAGCATTGGATGGATGGATGGATGGACTGGCGGAGGGCTGGTGGGTCTGAGGGCAAGGCAAGCAGTCTGTGTACATATCCTTTTTTGAGATGTCTGTCGTATGATTCCTTCCCCTGCTGAGCCGGGCCGGGCCGGCCCGACTGGCAGTCTCTTGCCTGAGCGAGCGAAGCGAGACCAGCTAGGGTGTCTTATCGAAGTCATGACTTAGGGCCTTCCTCCTCTCTCCTACCCGCCCACGCTTTTCCGCCTGCCTGCACGGAAAGGAGGCAAATCCACGGTGCCTGCAGGCCTCCTTCCCTCCCTCGTGCATCCATCCGTTGGTGTATCATATGTGCTTGCATCCTTCAATCAGTCAGTCGTACGTACGTGTACAAGTCGAGGCCGGCCCAGCTCGGCTCGTGTTGGTTGTCGGTTTTGCAGACTTACCTTGCTGCATATGTGAAGGCCATGTATGCAGCACAGCCACCCCATTCTGCAGCCAGCCAGCATGTGCTAGAGACAGACAGACAGACAGAGAGAAGGAATGTCTATCGCATCCTTCCGACCAAAATGGACCTGGCTGCCCTTTGCTTGCTCGGGCAGCCAGCAATTAATTGCTACGTACAGGTTACTTACGACAGGTTACTTACTGTGATTTGCGTGCAGTGTGCAGCTAGCTCAGCTCTTGTGTGTGTCTGTGGGACATGCCACCTACGTACACAGTGAACGTCTTGTATCTACCGATCCATTGGCTGATGCAAGCCAAGCACACATGCAATCAATGCATCCATCCATCCATCGGTGGAATCTCACCCCTTCCCATTGCACTGCACTTGACGCGTCCATTCATTCGTTCGTTCATGCCATGGCGCGCCAGCCATGCACCCCATCCACCACAGTCCAGGACGTACTTACACAAACCTTCCCTCGTCCCACACACAGGCAGACAGACAGACAGACACGCGTGCAAAACCTACACTGAGCGAGTGATTGGCTGGCTACATGCACTCACACGTGGACGAGTCCAGTATATCTATCGAGTCCAGTATATTATATATCGTAGTCAAGCGGCGGCACGAATGGCCGACCACTACCTGCAGACAGGAAACGAAGCTAGCTGGCTTTGCGGCATCTACGTACGTACGTATGAGTAAAAAGAGCTCAGTGGCAGGCAGGACGCACAACACAGCCGTACGTACGTAAGCAAACACACGCACGCCTCGATCGAGGCCGGCCGCAGAGCAGACGGGGGTCTGTCTACTTTTCGGTGAGTTCTCTGTAGCCCTGCCAGTCGTCTGGCGCCACGAACGACCTCTCCCCCATGTAGTTGAGCAGCACCGTGCACGGACCGTCCTCCGTCGCACCCACGGAATCCTTGATGCTGTGCGTCAATCAATTACACACCGACATTCAGATGAGAGAGGGTCCGTCCGTCCGTCCGTCTGTCTGTTTGTCTGCCCGCCTGTGTTACCTCGTGAGTATGTCTTTGGCGTCGGCCCAGTCGCCCCTGTGGTACGCCAGCCACCCCTCGCTGAACCTGTCCAGGAAGCCCGGCGGTAAGTGTGCGCGCATCTTCTTGAGGTCAGAATCGGACTCAAACAGAGACGCAACCTGATGGACGGATGGATGACCGAGACAGACAGACCCGACAGACAGATAACGCATCCATTGTATTGTGTCACGTCATGTCGAATGCGCGTCTGTCTGTCAAAAAATACTTCGAATTCCGGGTTCCAAAGTCTCCGCTTGAGGGCGGCTTTGCGCTTGCCGGCGCGCAGCTTCTTGTACGCATTGTATGCCTGGACGGACGCATACACGCGCCAGCCAACACCAAGACGTGTCTCTCTCTCGACCTTACGGCGGCAATGTCAGTCAGCCAACATGAGGCCCACCTCACCTGTGCGGCTTTAGGGTTCTTGGCATCGTGATCTTTGGGCCTCTTTGGCCCGTCAACCTGTCAGTCGACACAGCAACGAACATAGCCAGCGAACCGAACCAGGCAGTAGGTGTTGCGGTGTTGGTGTCTGTCTGTCTGCTGCATACCGCGAGAGCCTCTGGGTGGAGGTCGACTGTCCAGAGGTCAATCGGCTGCTTCGACCCCTTCACTGTTACCCGGTCGATGCGACGACACTCATCCTACACACTCACAGACACACGATGCCCTCATGCCCTGAGTCCTCTCTTTCCGTGTCTCTCTGCTCCTCTCATTAGCTACCTGGAATCTCTTGCTGAGGAGCTCGATCATCCCACCGCTGACAAGGATGGGCACACCGAACTGCTTGGTGGCTGCCTCGAGGCGAGAGGCCAGATTGACGTTGGGACTGAGGTATGAGGCGTCGATCTTGTAGGTGGTGCCGATGGCGCCCTCAATAGCCCACCCCTGGTGCAGCCCAAACCCCATGCGGACGCGATAGTGCTTGCCCAGTCTTGCGAGGAGGCCCTCGTGTCTTCGGTACTCGGCGATGACGGGCGACTTGTTGATGTTGGCAATGATTTTGAGGTAGGACATGAGGGCCATGTCGGCCGTCTTGGTGATGATCTCTGTGTCGGTAATCTCCTTGGTCTCGCCGTCGTCCTGGATGCGGTACGCCACTTCCTTGCCCGTATACGGGTGCCGCTCGGGCAGCTTCCACACCTACTCATAAAAGAGGAAGGGATGGAAACGATTAAATGAAACACACACACTTACGAGCCAGCCTTTCCTTACGTACCAGCAGGAATGCATCGCCGATGTTTTTGTTGGCCGACCCGCTGAAGTCGTCGCACACGCCGTGCACTATCTCGGCAATCTGATTGACGAACACCATCACCTGCACACAAACACAAAGGATACCACACACACACCACACAGCAATCATGTGCAGCCGCGGGAGGGTCACTCACTGGGCAATTGACTGACTGACCTTCTCCCTCAGTATTTCGGTGGCGTCAGTGAAGTTTCGGATGTCGCAGAAGCCGAAGATGCACGTGACTTTGCGGCCCGGCACCATGGGGTTGACGCCCTCGGTCGACTCCAAATTCTTGGCGATGATGAACGTTCCCGCCTCACCAAAACCTGATCACCATTGGCATATATCGAGAACAGATGTCAGCTCGGTTTGCAAAGAGGCGAAGCGGCAGGCAAGTATGGACGGACACCCACCGAGGGCCATGAGAGTTCCGATTTTGACGAGTGTCTTCTCGAGTATGATGGTCTCCATCGGCGGCTCCACCCCCTCCTTGTTGCGCAAGCCGCAGCACGACAGCCTGACCGACAGAGAGATAGAGACAGACACAATCAACAGCAGGACAGCAGGCGGCATGTGAATGATTGCAGGAGAGAGAGCGCTCCGCTCCCTTGGCTGGCTGCGTACAGGTAGTCGAGAAGCCGTCTTGTCTCCTTTATGTAATCGTTTTCCTCTTGCGACTTCTTGCGCAGCAGGTCCACCTCCCGCTGCAGGAGCTCCTCCTCCAGACGGATCGCCTCGAGGGGATTCTTCCGGATTATTTCGACCCGCTTGACCATTTTCTCGAGCGGCTTGAGCACCAGCTCGTTGGCGTCGTACGAGAACATCATCGCTCCCACACTCAACACCTGATCACATGCAGCACCAGAGAGGAGTGTACAAAGTGAGTGATTGGATGGAATCGGCCAGCAGTCAACACACCAGGCAGATGAAGCACGTCTGGGCGATGCTAAGGTTCGCCTCGAAACGAGTGAAAGGGCGGCGGTCGAAGGTCACCTGAGCAAGGACAGGAGCCATCCATCAGGAGGGAGGGACGTCAAGGTGTCTGTCTCGTCAGCCGTCTCACCGTGTGGCACTCCCCCTTGAGCCGCTCCTGCTCACTTTTCCGCAGCTCGCCTGCATGAATCAATCAATCAATCGATCTGTCTGTCTCCCTGCCTGCAGCCAGCCGTGTGAGGACTGACTTACTGAGCGATTCGACATCCGGGTCGAGAATGACCCCTTCATCAGTGACGATGGCCGGCTGCTGCAGTCGCTCCAGGACCTCTCGGCCGACATTGAGGTCCCACATCTCGATTTTTTCAGTCATGTTCTTGACGCTGAGCGACAGCTCCTCGGGAATGGGGTCGATCAGCGACAGTGCTTCGGGCAAGATGATGTGGACCACACGGGGCTGCCGGATCTTGGGCTGGTGGGGCCGCTCGGTCACCCTGTGGTAGGATATGTACGAGAGCACGCCGGCCTCCCATGCGAACTCGGCCTCTTGCGCGGTGCTGCCGGGGTAGGACTCCTTGACGGCATACAGCCTACAAGGATGGGTGCATGGGCAAGACACACATCACATGCACGCAAAGTGAGAGAGAGGCACCCAGCACCCTCCTCACTCACTGGTCGAGTGTGGTGAGGCCAAACGAGACAGATGCCGGATACTCAGAGTCCCAAAAGCCCTGGCAGAGAGAGGGATGTCACACACCACCCACGTACAGGATAGGATGCATCCGTGAGTGCAGGTGTGTCAGTCTGTCTCTCTGTCTCTCTGTCAGTCAGTCTGCAGCGCCATGCGTCAGTCATTCACCGGTGAGAAGAGGGGCAAGAGAAAGAGCATGGCCAGCACGATGAGAATGACTCGGCGCGTCGTCCGATCTGACAGCTTCTTGCCCACACGTGTCTCCTCCTGCGTTCATCCACACCACAGATGGATGGATGGATGGATGGATCAATGCAGGCCAGGCAGCACAAACAAGCAAATACACCCACTGTAGCTGGGTGCGGTGCGAACTCACCCCGACTTCCTCCTCTTCCTCGTCTGCCTGCTCGGGCTTCGGATACTCGGGCTCGCCGACCTCCATGTCCAGCTCCTCGCCGGGAGCCGTCCTCCCTCCACCCTGCACACCACGCCACACCACACCACACCACACCACACCCATCACTCCCCCTCTCCCTCTCTCTCTCTCTCTCTGTGTGTGTGTGTGTGTGTGTCCCTTTGCAAGTAAGTACCGTGTGTGGTTTGTGGGGTCCTTTGCCCTGTGTGTGGGGGTGGTTGGGGTGGCTGGGGTGGCTGCCGCCTCCGATGCGCATTATGATGACCTTGTAGAGCTTGACAATGCGGATGAGGCGGAACAGCCGCACCACACGGCCGGCGCGGCTGCCGGCACGCGCTGTGCGACCCGTCCTGTGTGCATTTGGATCAATGGATGGATGGATGGATGGATGAATGGACACAGACCTTCTTACCTGGCCGCGGATGCGCTCTCCACCGATTCTCCTGATTGCAGGGCGTCAGAGATCCACGTGAGGTCCAGAATCAGGGAGGCTGTGGACACGGCATCTGAAGGGGGCAGGGAGAGCGAGAGATGGCATGGCGCGTCCCATCCCAGCAATCCACCCATCCATCCATCTATCTATTCCCCGTGCTCTCTACACACCGAGGCAGAAGAAGAAGCCGAAAAGGTAGTCCTGTTGGCCGATGGACATGAGGACCATCTCGACAGTGAACAGCACTAGACACAACATGGTCAAAATGTTGAACTCGTCGTCATGTTCCTACACACACATACACACACATTCACAACGTCGGACAGTCATCTCCTCCCTGTCTCCCTGCAGCCACCACACTGGCCCACCGACCGCATCTGCGGCTGCCGCCCAGATGTCTTTGCCAAACAGGGCAAAAAGCGTAAGCAGAGTCATGAAGAACGTCACGAAACCGTTTTCAGTGATCTCCCGACACACCACCTGCCACAGCAGTGAGTCAGAGACATTAATGCAGACAGACCACTCGAGACATTTGCTGCTCCAGAGCGTGTGCATATGCACCATAATACCTACCTACCTACCTACCTTGTAGTAGGGCTCAGGAGTGGTCTGCCCGTCCATATACAGACTGGTTGCCTGGCTCTTGGCGTCCTCCTCATCGGCCCAGGTCGTCAGCCTCCCCTTGGTGGCCGCACGGTGGGTTATCAGCCCCTCGACTGACCCGAAGGTCTTGGCCTTGGCGTAGAAACCATCCTCCCCATCAGCGCCGGCCGAACGGTGGCTGTCATCTTCCCGTATGTTGACGCCCGCGCCTTTGGGACTGATAAGGTGAGGGGAGGAGTGGGATGACTGCCCGAGCTCGGCCACGGCAGGGAAGGCCGCAGAGGCAGAGGACGAACTTGCCGATGAGGCGGACGAACTACCGGGGTCACCAGCAGTGGACTGAAGAGACAATGACGATGGAGTATCTATCATAGGTATGGATGAGGGTCGCTTGTGTTCGCTCGCTTACGTCCTCGTTTCCCCAGTGTGGGCTCATGCAGTGGTTGGGTATGTGCAGCAAAGGACAAAACCCCTCGCCCCTCTCAGTCAAGTCGAGCCGATCAGCATGTGTGCAGAACAGGGGGGTGTCAGCGGAGCAATCAGAGCCCCTCGTCGGAGGGCCGCTCGAGGAGAGGGACAGCTGCACGGGAGAACAGCTGGCCTCTGCGGACTTGTGTCCTTCTGCCGTTTCGTAAGCCGGGAGTCTCCTGTCCATGCGGCTCGAGCTATGTGGGGTGGGGCCGCGGCGCCCCACACAGGAACGATGAGCCCCTCACCTTCTGCGCCAATCAGGTGTCTGTCAAAACTCGCCGCTCCAGAGAAGGGGAGAAAAGGGAAAAGTCGCGTCCGTTTGGAAGTAACGACAAACGGACAAAAAACGGGTCTGTTGCCCCACTACAAAATGGCTTTGTCATTTCATCACGCTTTTGGCCATCTGTGCACCGAATTGACTGATCTTCGCCTTCAGCTCGTCACTGAGGCGGTCTGCTCCCTCGGCGGTGGTGGCCTCCACATAAAGCCGACACACGTCCTCAGTGCCCGACGGGCGGATGAACGCCCGAGCACTGTAGCCATCCCCGTGCTGGGCGATGAGTGAGGAGACGGCGGTGTCGACTGATGCCTGAGTGACAGCACGACACGTGCCCGATGGATGCTTGTGTGGGTGAGGCAGCCGTGGTTTCCCTTGCCTGCAGCTCAGTGGGCTGGGTGAGGGTCTTCTCGTGCTCTGGGTGGGGCTGTAGGCGATTCAAGACCCACCGGGGCAGCGCCACCTGGACGGACGAACACACAAAATGAACAATGGACAAACAAAGCGCGTGTGTGGACCGTGGATCTGTTGGGTGACCTTGGTTTGTCTGCAGGGCAACTCTGTGTAGAGGGCCGCCCAGTCAGCAAATGACATGTTGAGGTACCTGTAGACAGACAGACAGAACAAAGGGGTGTGCAGAAGACATCAGATCAGCCTCCTCTCATCTTTACTTGAGTGCCGCCTCAGTGGCCAGGAGGTCGGCCAGTGCGTCCCCAGTCGTCTGGTTGAAGATACCCAGGAAGGCCACCAACCTCTCGTAGGCTCTCTCGTCGCGCCCCTCCACCACGCTTGCCCACTCGCCCAGCCTTTCCCGCTTCACCAGCACCGTCCCATGGCCATTGGCCTCGAAATACACCCCGACGTCGTATTCCTCAGCTGCCCTGTGCAGGTGCTTGACGCCCGTCTTGACGCACCTCACATCCACGTGAGGCAGCTGATCAAGGAAGGCGGTGGAGGCGCCGTTGGCGTAGGCCGTCTGGACAACGCCCACCCGCAGGCCCTTGCCCTTGTCTTGCAGGTCGATCTCGGCCAGCATCCGCTGAATGGCAGTGCAGTAGAGGGCGGCCATCTTGTCACCGTCACACAGAATGAGGTGGTCCGACTCCCCGCCCGGAGAGAAGTACACCAGCCGATCGGCGTCGCCGTCCATCGAGCAGCACCTCTTGCCCACCATCTCTGCAGCGTCGAAGCCTCGCGGCAGTCTTTGCATCTTCTGCACGTACTCAGCACCGCACTCCTCGTTGAGCTGGTCTGTCGGCTGCGTGCCGTCGTTGAGCAGCGACAGCGAGAGAGGGGATGGGGAGAGCGTGGCGCTGAGGTGCTCGCCTAGCGGAGCGATCTTCAGGGCACCCACGCCGTTTGCCGCATCGACATAGAGGGATGAAGGGGCGGGGGCGGGGGAGGGGGAGGGCGGCAGCAGCGACCAGAACCTGGCAAAGGCGCCCCCAAAGTGCTCGAAGTAGACCGACTCGCCTATCCTTCGCCCCTCAGCTCCAGCGGCATTGCACTGTTGCACAATGAAGTGCAGCTGGGGCGTGGTCACCTCACCCAGGTCGACGATGCTCTCCACTCCCATGAGCTGAGCCCCGTCCTTGACCGCCTTGACGAGCCTCTCCGACGACTGCCGGGTGTCCTGCCCGACCACCACTCGCCCCCCGCCACCATTGGCCACTCCTGGCTGTGCTTCAATCTTCTCGAGCAACCGCCGCAGGCCCTGGACAGCATCGTCTGCATTGACAAACTCTGTCAGAATGGGCTCCATCGACTGTTCCAGCATGCCGCCAGTCGGGTCGACGAGCTTGATGCCGTTGTCCGGCTCCACATTGTGCGACGCCGTGACCATCGCCCCGACAGTCTGGTTGGTCTTGACGGCCCGCAGTGCAGCGAAGATGCCGCACCGGTGCATGGCGTGCAGGAGGACGGCACTGTTTGCGCGGAAGCCTGCTGTGCCGTAGGGCAGAGGGGGAGGGGGAGAAGAGGAAGGGGGATGGCCTGAGAAGGCTGCTTGCAGATCCGCATCGGACGGGTGGTGCATCGCGATGGAGGTCATTCCTCTGCTTCACTTCAGTAGCAGCTACACCCAATCACCGCTCTCACTTTCACTTTCCTCAAAAATTGCTTCAGGGTTTCCTTTTTCAGGGTTTCAAACCCTGCACCCCGCGAGCTAAGCGAGGAGGTCGGACCGAAATGCGGCGTGAGATGCGGACTGCAGCAGTCCCTTCAGACGAAGGAGCATCTGAAGATGATGAATCACGCAGCGAGCTGGACACACTGACGGCTCCTTCCTTCCCGGCCGAGACGGCGGAGAGGGCTCAGTCGGGCGGCGAGGGGTGGAAGTACCGCAATGATCTGCGGTCCCTGCACCAATGGCGGGTTATCTGCATCGACATCGACAGATTCCGCACAAACAACAGAGATCTGGTGGGTGGAGAGGCGGCATCCATCCATCCATCCATCGCAGTGCATTGCTTGTGTGTTCCTTGTGTGTGATCTGGCCTTGGCAGTTGAAGCAGAAGATCCGTCACGGCGTCCCCGATTGCCTCCGCGGCTTTGTGTGGCAGAAGCTGGCAGCCTCGCGGAACCTCTTCAACAAACACCCTGAGGGACTCTATCAGGTCACCGGACAGACAGACAAGCAGACACGCAGACGCGCGTGTGTATACGTCTGTGTGTCGGCGTCATTCAGCGTCTGCTTCGCGAGCCCGAGGCTGTGTGTGAGGGTGACATCTCGCGTGACATCAGCCGCACCTTCCCCAAACACTTACTCTTCAGAGAGAGATCGGGGCTCGGGTCAGCACAGCAAGCACAGCCGCCCCGGGCTGCCTCTGCTGGACAAGTACTTTTACCAGGTCACACATACACTGACAAGAGATGATCATCAATTCACCACCGTGTGTCTCGTTCCCATCTGTCTGTGTGGGTGTCAGTTCCAGCGCCTGTTGCAGGCCCACATGCCGCGCCTGCACGACCACCTGGTGGGCATGGCAGACAGACACCATCAACCATGTCCCTCCCTGCTGTTGTCTGTATGTTGTACGTGTGGTGTGTAGCGCGCCGAGAATGTCGACGCGACCATGTATGCGTCCCAGTGGTTCATGACCGTCTTCACATACAACTTCCCTTTCGAGGTCACACACAGAGGGAACACACAACAGACCGACATTTATGATGCACCCACCATTGCACCGCACCCCCGTGGCTGTGTGTGTGCATCTGTGTGTGTGCAGGTGATGGTGCGTGTGTGGGACATCTTCCTGGCGGAGGGCATCAAGATCGTATTTCGAGTCGCCCTGGCCACCGTCACCCTCCAACAAGGTCAGCAGCCGAGCCGAGCCGACACACACAGAGCCTCCGGGTGGGTGCATTGGTCGATCCGTCGATGGTTGACGGCTGCCTGCCTGTCTGTCTGTCTGTGTGGTGCAGATGAGCTGTTCAAGGAGTCCTTCGAGGCCATCCTGCACCGCCTCAAGTGCTCACCCACCACACTCAAGGTCAGACACTCATGCCATGCTCACGACGACACATTCGAATGCTCTGTGTGTGTGTGTGTGTGCGCGTCAGGCCGAGGCTCTTGTGCAGACGGCTCTGTCGATAAAGATACCCATCGGGGTGCTCAGGGTGAGTCAGTCAGTCAGTCAGTCAGCACATAAGACATGCAGCACTCAGTCAGCTGAGCTACCAACCCCACGACGGACGGCACATGGACGTGGCGCATGGCATGCAATCCAATCAATGCCTTCATGCTTGCAGGAACTGGAGAGCGAATATGATGACAATCGCCGGCAGCCCACCTGAGCTCGTCCCATGCAGATCAGCCCCAAGCAGGAGAAGGCCTGGGCTTGGAAGGGAGCGGTGCTGATACGGCGAGGTGGATATGTTGTTGTGGCCGCTGTGCATACGTTGTCGAGCGAGGACTGGCTGCAAATGACTGGCGCGTTAGTTAGAAATGCCGCTGCTCAAATGGGGAGACAGACAGACAATGCGATAAAGCCGATCCGACGACCTATCTAGCTGTGTCTGTACAATACACCTGGTTGCCTGCCCTGTCGTGCATGAGGCTGGTGGGTCTCATCCGACCTGACTGGGCGGACGTCATGCTGGCCGTCGACGGACTGGAAGACGGGCGATTGGCCAGACTTCTGCTTCGAGTGTGTGGATCGGTTGGGTGGCGGCTTTGACGTGAGGTGTGCGCGTGTCACGCAGACGCACGGACAGGCTGGTGACGGGGGGGCGGAAGGAGTGAATGGATGAGTAGTTGAGTTGTGCTAGGTGTGTGCCTGTGCTACAAGGTGAGTGTGTGAGGTTTTATCGACCTGACTAAGTTTGTCGTCGGTTGTGGGAATTCTCTTTCGACATGTGCATGCCACATCCATCTGTCTATGCGATCGATGCAGACAGACCGACGGGGGCAGCGGGTGGATGAGATAGATGGGTGTGCATGTTGGGAGGAGACATGTTGGGAGGAGACATCGACGTTCGGACGGGTGACGTGACCTACCTGACAGTCAGTGGAGTGAAAATCCTGAGATCAAATGGTATGGTCCTGGACCGACTGGGCCGTGGGCAGGCGCTGTCCATTGCATGATGATGACACTGACTGCACCGATGGATGGAATCGCACTCACTCGTGAGAACCCCACAGTCCAGTGTCTGACGTCAGTCCCTGTCTGCCACCCCTTGTTCAATTTGGTACGACAAGAAAGAAGAGATGGAGTTGCTGAGTTGGATACACGTACGTACGTATGTGTGCATTCCAATGAGTGGTTAGTTGAGTGTCACACTGACTGTCTGTCGAGCATCCATCCATCATGCATGCCATCACAGACAGGACCACCAAGGTGAGTGCACACGCACACTGCTGGCTGAACTGCACGGAGCCGTACAGAAGACGCCCAGTCACCCCACCACCACCCCAGGCGGCTCACAAACTCGCATGACGTGCCCACATGTGGACAGTTATGCATGCCGGCAAGCAGAGGGCACTCGACTGACTGACTTGACTGCCTGGCTGGCCGTGGCTGCACTGCACTGCGACCCACGGCCGGGCCCCTTTGCCCCTCAAATGACAGAAACGGGATTTAGGAAGGAACCAGAATGAGGAAACTACCTACCTCCTTCGTCTCGTCTGTATGCGTCCATGCCATGCCATGCCGTGCCGTGTGGTGTCAGTAAGTCTGTCGGTCACGTCGATATCCCCCCCTCGCTAGCTCTGCATACATATGAATCCGCTGTGTGTGTGTGTGCTGTTACTTACTGTGTGCTGAGTGAGGCAGCCAAAACGAGACAGACTCCCACCAGTAAGTCACTCAATTCGTGGCGTGCATTGCAAGCATGCGCAGCTGACTGAATCCGTGTGTGTGGCGAATACGTACGTTAATCAATCTGCAAAAGTACTCAGACCGCACGGGGGCGGACAGACAGACACATACAATTCGGTAATTCTTTTCGAAAATGGCGCGGCACATACACAACACCGTCACACAATGAATGGGGAACACGTACAACACAGACGTCCACCCACCCACCACGGGCGTGTGTGGTTCGTGCACGAGAAGACGAGGGAGGCACCACATGCCATATAGACATGCCATCAGACACCCATCACACCACACCACACCACACCACCACATCAGACCACTTAATTCACCAACACGCTGCATGAGCCACATGCATCCATCAGACAGGTGTACGTACGTTGGTTTAATATGTCTTGTCTTGTCCAGACGACATAGAGACACGCAGACGGACAGCAGCAGCACAGCACCACATAGAACGGCCAGCCTGCTTGCCCAGACGTCTGTCTGTGTGCACCGCACTGCAACTGCACGCCCTGCGTGTTGGGGTTGTCGACGGACCATCGACCGATCCATCGATGGATCGATGGTCCATCGATCCTTCCATTCTGTTGATTGCAAAAATACCACAAAGCGAGCGACAAGAGGAGAGAGGAGAGCCACAGAGGGACGAAAGGAGGATGCAATCTACCTACCTACCTACATGCGCACGTACACCACCCACCCACCCGCACCACCTCATTCAGCCGAACGAACAAAGGCGCTGGCTGGCGATGAGTAAGTGAAGGAGTGAGTGAGCCGACTCGACACACGTACATAGCATAAGATAACATGCAAAGACACGGCCCGTCACGTCCACGGAGTGAGCCCAGTGCAAGCACGAGGGAGAGGGAGGGATGCGTGGCTCGGGAGGTGTTACCTCTCGCACACACACACACACACTCACCTAGACAGAAGACACTTGTTAAGCGAGCTGAGCTGGCTTGCATGGCATGGAAAGGGAGAGGGAGAGCATACGGACCACACACAACACAACACAAGGCAGTGCACTGACAGCAACAGAAAATCAAACAACACAACGCACTCACCAGCTGTCTGGCGGCCGAGAGCCAGCTGACTGACTGTGGACTAAAAACTTGCAGCACACCACTGCGCACGCACACACGATACACACGCACACAGACAGGCAGACAGACAGGCAGACAGACGGCCACACGGACAAACATACCAACAACAACAACAACAACACAGAGACAAAGAAGAAAGAAACGCTCGATCGACTTCCTCTCACGCAGTTAGTTGACTCCACACACAAAGAGGTGGACAGGCGCACAGACAGACACACGGACAGACAGACAGACGCACAGAATAATGCCCTTTGGCCGCTCACTGAGCCCCCTCACACAGCAAACACAGCAGGTGGGCAAAACAAACAAGGAGCGAAAGGGACCTAGCTAGCTACGCAACGCACACACACTGACTGGTTCGCTGGAGGAAATTAACACAACACAACAGGACACCACGATAACAGGCAAGAACACTTGACTGACTTTTGAAATGCCCATACGGCCGCCGAATGACAGATGCTGTCGTGTGTGTCCCACGCACGCACGTCACGTTAGCAACGGGTATGTATGTATGTAGGAGTGAAGCACTTCTATCGAAAAAGACGAAGCACGCTCGCAGCAAGTGTTTAGGGGAAAAGTGCCTGCCATCGAGAGTAGAGTAGTCGGTATGTGTGCATGCCCACCCCTCACCCACCCTCCCCCTGACCATATGGACTCACGTGATTGATTGATTTGATTCGTGGGCGTGACGTGCACACAGCCGGGTAAACACATGACTGACACAGACAGACAGACAGGGAGAGAGTGCCTGCACGATAGCATAGCAGTAGTAGTAGGACCAGCCAGTAGGGTAGGAGGTAGTAGTGAGTGTAATGATTGGCGAGTCAGTGAGTGGTGTATGCCTTAAATCCGACTGACTGACATGGTTGTCTGTCTGTCTGCCTGCCGACCTCTCTCTCTCTCTCTTGCCTGCCTGCCTGCCGTTATGTGCACACGCAGCTGGGTACTCACCGAAAGAGATCACGTCATGTCACTGCACCGCACCGCGCGCACACCACACCACACCACCCCACGACCCAACACAACCCAGGCAGCACACGCAGCAGCAACAAAGAGGTCAGACGGCTTTTCGGTACGCACGCAGGCGCCGCGCTTCGCTGACCTTCTGCGGGAGAAGGCTCTGCAGTGAAGACGCGGTTGATGGAAAATGGAATAGCAAAGCAGCAAGTAGTGACACCGCCATAACACAACACAACACTCCACACAAGGAGAGTAGGATAGTCTCGCTCACACCTCTCTGTCCATGTCTCTGTCTCTGTGTGTCATCAAATTCCCACCTGCTTGACCTGACGCAGCAGCGTGGCTTTAATTCTCGTGCACGTGTGCGTGTGTGGCGTGGATTGGATGGGGTGGCTTCTCACTCAGACGTCTGACTGACAGGCGGCTCATCCATGGTGGCCAGACAGGCCATGTATGTGAGCACCCACAGTGTGCGTATGAATCGGATGTGATATCGCCCAGCCCAGCCCAGCCTGCCTGCCTGCTTGTTGGTGGTCTGGTCGGCACCGATCATCGGCACAAAACGCCGTGAGTTACAATGAGTCAGTGGGAGGCAGAAGTGGGTGCACCTGTGGTATAAACAGTGGGTGTGTACCTACCTGTGCACAGGCGTAT
The DNA here is from genome assembly GCA_001179505.1 of Vitrella brassicaformis. Lineage (NCBI taxonomy): Eukaryota > Vitrellaceae > Vitrella > Vitrella brassicaformis. Next base: position 53,034 of record CDMY01000340.1, on the reverse strand, counting down.
GCAGGCCAGTGAGTGTGGCACGCAAGACGTAGACGTGGAGCGCCATTTGCACCATTCTCGTGTGTGTGTGAGTGTGTGTGTGTGTATGGGGGTGGTGGGTCTGCCTGCAATTGAAAGGGCAGGTGCAGAGCACTGCTTAGGTAGTTGGTCAGCAAGCCAGCCAGCCAGTAGTACTCAGCCTCTGCAAAGAAATGAAATGCCACACCCTCGCCCCGCCCCCCCTCCCCTGCCGCCTGGCAGCCAAACCAGCCAGCCGATGTTCAGACTCCTCTCGAGCAAACAACTGCTGATTGAATGGGTAATGCGTGTATGTATGTATGGACCCATGAACGAGTCAGTCAGTCCATCCCCTCCCCTCCCCTCCCTCCTCACAAACCCATCATCCGCCAACAAATTCCATGCATCATCATGTACGTCTGCATGAGATATCATAGCTATGCATAGCATTTCAGAGCACGTCACTCACCATGACCGAAGAACAGTCCCGACAGACAGAAGAGTGAGCAAAACCGTGGGCGGCGACGGCAGGGGGACGCGGCGGCACCGCAAACCCCGCCCGCCAGTCGGTATGTATGTAAGAACACTGCACGCCCGCCACGCCACTCGGGCAACACAGCACGGCATCGCATGAATGACAAGACACAACTGAGGAAGGGCTGTGCTTGCCACGGGTGCGGTGCGGTGCGGTGCGGCCGTCGTGGTGGGCGGGGGGTGTTCTACCGCGCAGGCATGCCAGCGTCATTCAATCTGGCGAGTGAATGAGGCGGGTGCACTGCACGGACACGGAGACGACAAACCAACCAATGAAGAAATGGGTCGACTGACTGACTGACGGACTGAATGGATAGATAGGTACAAACCTATGCACGCAAGCACGCATGCATGCAGACACTCACTTCACTCACTTCAGTCACTCAGTCACTTAATAAGCAGCAAGAAAATATACAGCAAGCAGTTAGTGGCAACAAACGGACAACCGCATGTATCTTGGATGGATGTATGGATGTGAACGTGTTGGGTTCCACGATGTGACGAAAGATAGATAGACACGGACGGACAGACAGACGCTCTCATAGACGGACAGACAGACGGACGGACGAACTGACAAGACAACAAACCAACTGACCAACAACGACCAAGCCAGCAGCACCATGCGCACAGGGTGCGGTGCATGCATACAAAGGCCAAACAAGCGAGGCATGGTATGAGTGTGCCATCCCATCCATGGTACCCACGCAAGTCAGTCACCCACGATGTATGTTTGTATGTGTTCACGTACCGTACGTATGTGTGCAGGCGTGCAGTGTGCTGGCTGGTCGGGCAGCCAAACAAACGACGACCGCAGCGATATACAGACAGACAGGCACAAGACACACACAAACACCAGCTGGCGGGCGGGCAAACAACACGGCAGCAGGCAGGCACACTGCAGGCAGGGAGGCAGGCAGGCACTACCGATATGACATACGTATGTACACCTACCTGGCTGGCTAGCTTGACGGACCAAGAGAAATAAGAGAAAAAGGCAACGAGTACGGACGGACGGACGGATGACGGACGGACCCCACCGGCCTGCCACGCCACACGATACATCAGAAATCACACCATGGCTGTTCGACACAACAAGACGAGACAATCCTGGCTGTACGTGTATCTGTGGGTGTGTATACGTACGTCGATCGTGGCCCTTAACGCACCCCTCGCTCGTCTCGTCTAGCCAAGCGATCGATCGATCGATCGAGCGATGGATGGATGGATGAATGAGTGAGTCAACAACCGACCGCTGGCTCGACCGAGACACAAGCAGCAAACACAGGCAATGAAGCAACAGACAGATGACTGACTGACAGCACACGAGCAAACAGTCAATCATCACTCTCCACGACCGGCCCGGCTACACACACCACACGACACAACCTGGATATGTGCCAACAGCCGCCCCTTTCCCCCCCGCCCCGTCCGCTCTGATCGAGTGACTGGCTCAATTACACCTCAGACCAAAGCCGGCTACAAACCTCAACACCACTAAGGTACAGCCTACCACCTACCAACCTACCCACCCACCCATCCCTTCCTCCCGCCCTCCCTTGGTTGTGTGTCAGTCTACATGTCGTCGTCGTCCTCGACAACGCTGTCGCCCTCCACCTCGCCCGCCTCGTCACCTCTCGCTGCCTCGATGGCCTCCTCAGCCTCAGTCGGCGACGGGTCGGCCTTGGTCGGCTCCTCCGCCGCCGCTGCTGCTGACTCGGCTGCTATCTCTGTCGCCACTTCCGTTGCCAGTGCCAGGGCATCCCGGCCGGCTGATAGGGACGCTACGGGAGACGTCTGCGTGGACGAGCGGTTGTCGCCGGACGAGATGGAGGGAGCCGCTGCCGCTGCTGCTGGTGCTGCCGCCCTCTCGCTGTCTGCCGCCACGGCCGCCGCCTTCTTGTGTGCGTGTCTGAGCAGCTCCTGCGACACCGTTGTCCACGTCTGCGTTGGCATGGGTGTGGAGTGGAAGTCGGTCTCCGGGTCGAGCGGCGCGGCGAGGCCGGCCTGCGACCTGAAGAACTGGTCGTAGTACAGGCACACCACGGTGGGGTCAGGCGACGGCGGGCTCTTGAGGAGGATGTCGGTCAGCTGCTGCATGTACTGGTGCGCCTCGTGCCATTCGATGCGGCCAACGATGGCCATGGCACTCGTCCACACCAGCACACCGCGGAACAGCTCGCTGACTGACTTGACGCTCACGCTGCTGTCGGGAACCAGAGCCAGAGAAGGGGACAGCCGGTCCTCGAGCTCGTGGTCGGCGAAGCGGTACTGGGCGAGCGATGGCGCATCGAATGCCGGCATGCCCTCGGCCTTGGCCGCCGACTTGAGGAGGCGTGTGATGGGCCACGCGACGGCGTCACCGGTGACGAAGAGCGGCATGTCGTCGATGTGGACGGTGTGGTTGATGATGCCCTCCGAAGACCCAGCAGCCAGGAAGCGCATCATTCTTCGCTTCAAAAATTCGTGGCGTTTAGCCCGCTTGATGCGGCTCAGCACACTCGCCAACGACGCGTAGATGTCCACTGGCCCCTCCGTCCCAACCTGCAGGCCGCCGCTGAGCTTCTCGATGACCACACGGTTGAGTGCCTCGATGTCGGCCTTCTCGGCGAGCTCCAGCGTGTCGAGCGATCGGCTCTTGGCGGCGGCATGTTCCTTCTTGCTGAGCTGCTTCTGCATCATCTGCTTCTCGAGCTCGCCCTCGGGCACGGCAGGAAGGGACGTCTCCGACAGCCCGCGACGAGAGCTGTCCCGCGTGGCGGACGTGTGGCTTGCGCTGCGGCTGACCGATTGCTCGGCCACCGATGGGCTGACGCCGCTGGTGACGGCCGCCTCGTTCTTCTTGCCCTCCTGTGCCAGCAGGTCGTGCAACAGCGGCAAGGACACCACCTCGATGGGATTGGCATCAGCCAGGGGGGGCGAGTAGGGGGGCGGCCCCTCCGCGCCGCCGCTTGCCTGCTCGCCGGGCAGCGACTGGGGGCTCATGACGTCGATGTCGCCCAGAGGGGGAGATGACACGTGCGATGCGACTGGGAGGGTCTCGGCCGATGTGGGTCCCTTCATCCGACGCTGGTACTCCTCTGCCGCCTGCTCAGTCCCGGCCATCGACCGCCCCGCCAGCAGTGACTCGAGAGAGAGGACGTTCTGTGGCGAGTGGAGGGGTGGAGGGGATGTGGCGACCAGGCCAGGTGGTCGCTGCACGAGCACCTCGTCCTTGCCCATGCCCCACACCACCGTCTGACCGCCACCGCCACGTCGCAGTGACAAGGCATCCTCCCCCTCGGGCCCCGAGGTGGGCGATCGGATGTTGGGCTGGTTCTGCATGCGGCTGTAGGCTGCACGCGTGTACTCCTGCATGGTCTTGGCGCTTCTGTCGGGCTCGGGCCCGAGAAGAGGCGGCAGACCGCCGCTGTTGGCCGCTGGTGTGGGCGTGGCGAAGCCGGGGGGAGGGGCGGGGGTGGTGGGGCGCTTCTGTTGCTGCTGCTGGCCGACCTTGTGCAGGAATGCTCTGAGCAAGGGAGGGAGGAGGACCCAGCAGATTGAGAATGTGCACCCCTCCCCTTTGGTGTGCTGCTCTTGCGGTGTGTTGACTTACCCTGGCACAACATCAGCCGGGGTGTAGGGGTCACGTGTGCGGATCAAACTTATCTCCTCAGACATGCCGTCGGGGCGCTGACGTATACACACGCACGAACGACACACATGTAGATTAGATGTCTATGACGGGCGTCCGTACGTGTGTCACTTTGATTGTCACCCTCCGTACCGTTTCCTTGAATGTAGTGGTGGATGCGCGTGCGAGTTTCTGTAGCTGTGCGGCGTTCTGGTAGCCGGGCGGCGGTGGAGGCGGCTGCATGCTCGTCGTCGGGTTGCGGGTGCGCACCTCCTCCTTAGCATCAGCCAGACCAGGACGCAACTCTGCAGGTAGAAACAGACGCCACGTAGGGAGGGAGGGGAGTCAGCTTGTTCGTTCGTGGATCGATTGCTGCGTACACACCTTCGTGTACATGTGCGAAGTTGCATTGGTCGCCTCGCCAGCACTTGCCCAGTGGATACCACGGACACCTGCAGGCATGACACATCCCGTCCGTGCACAGACAGACAGACGCACGGCCCACACAACAACACGACACACAGATAGATGGAAAGACCGATGCAGAACCCACCGCTTTCTGGCCTTGGCAGTGGTTTTTCCTGTGGCCCGTGTCGGGACGTACATTTTGGTTTTGTAGCATATCATCCTGCGCACTTCGCGTGCGACCCCCTCCTTCTCGCCCTTTTTCTCCTCCATCATCTGCTGCTGGTGGGCCATGTGCTGCATCGGCATCTGCATCGGGGGGTGCTGCTGCTGCTGCGGGCGGTGGTATGTCGGCTGCGTCTGCTGACGCGACAGAAGCATCGTCTGCCCACCCGTGTAGTCGATCACCGACACCTCCCTCTCATGCAGGCCCTCCAGACCGGCGGTCATCGCCCGCCCGTACCCAGCGACAGCCTGGGCGGCGGGGTTCATGGTCATCTGGCGGCTGGTGGTGGTCATGTGGTGGTTGCTGCCGGGGGGAGGGGGTGGAGGGGGCTGGGTGGCCTGCGAGGCTGGCGAGTAGGTCTGTTGGGAGTGGGGCGAGAAGCCGGGTGGTGCGTCTTGTCGGTCGGCGCCTCCCGTATCTCGCCGCAGGCTCCTGAGCAGGCCGCTGAGCGCCTCGACGTTGTCGTCGGACTTGAGGATCTCCCGCAGCCTCAGCAGCGAAGCGGCGTTCCTCACATCGAAGTCAGCGCCGAGTGCGGCCGCCATGGTCGGCTGTGAGATCTCGGTGTTCGTGTTGGGTGGTGTCTCACGACGCTGGGGTTGCTGTGTATTCGTTGGCGTGTCGACCAGAGAATCAACGAGGGAGGACAGGTGTGGCTCGAGAGGCGGAAGCTGGGCGCTCGAGGGTGGAGTGTAGGAGGCCGTTTGCTGAGTTAAGAAGCCGGACGGCTGACCCCACGCCTGTGGGGAAGTCGATGACGTCCCGCCGGTCATCTGGTTCAGATCCATCTTGGTAACGCTGGAAATCTACAGCACATCCTCAGCAAGACCCGCTTGCCCAAGCAGCTTGCGCGCTCAAAGCGGCCTAGGGCTCCCTGAAACCGCTGCTCCTTTCTCGGAAGCTCGCACCCGGGAGACGAGCCCGTTTCAGAAAAACGCGCTGTTGCGTTCCCGACAGCCCCCGTACATCGCAGACGACGAGCAGCAGCACAGGCTCCCGCCCTGCAGACGTACCTGACCAGATCCTCCGCTGACCGTTAGCATCAACCTCTCCGACTGCAACTGTCTCAAGGCTGCAGTCCCCCGTCCACAATGAGGGTTGTCGCTTCTCTGCTTGCCGTGGCTCTTCTCGCCGCTGGCGCCTTCGCGCAGACACAGACGATAGCGGAGATTGTCGACTCTTCTGCGGTGGGGGGATGGCCTGTGCTGCAGATCTGACGTGCTGGGCATATCTTGGTGACTCTGCGGCTTGCTGCGTGTCTGTGTGTCCACAGGTTGCCGGTCTGCTTAAGTCGCTGTTGGTGCGTGCGGACCTGCTGTCGTCCCTCAACGACACCGAGTCGGAGCTGACGCTTTTCGCGCCGACAGATGAGGCCTTCAGCGCGCTGCCCGAGGCTGTGCTGGACAGCATCGTGAGCAACAACACGCTGCTGCGCGAGGTGCTGCTCTACCACGTAGTGCAGTCGGTGGCCCTTGCAACCGACCTGCCCGAGGGCGAGACGACCGTCGAGAGCCTGCAGGGCGACTCACTGGTCATCAGGAAGGAGGGCGACGTCGTCACAGTCAACGGAGAGGAGGCCGCTACCGTCGTCCAGGTGGGAAGGGGTGGGGTGCAGTGCAACAGCAAGCGAAAGAGAGCCCTCGAGATGCATACGTTTCTGTGTTGTGTCGTCAGGCTGACGTTGCCGCGTCGAACGGTGTTGTGCACGTGATTGATGCGGTGCTGGTGCCCCCCGGCATCACGCTGGGTGAGGGCCCGACCACTGCTCCCGCTCTCGAGGCCGGCGACGAGGAGGCCGCCGCCGCCCCCAAGGAGTCGCCCAAGGACGCCAAGGCTCCTGGCGGCGACACGCCGATGCAGCAGACCGTTCTGTCGATCATCGAGAACGGGGAGCAAACGACGCAGCTCAAGGCCCTCCTGGAGACCTACGAGATTGCGGATTACCTGGAGCCCGGTGAGGTCTACACGGTGTTCGCGCCGACCGACGAGGCCATCACACAGGTCGACCCCGCCACCTTCGAGAGGATCGCCACTGACGACGCACTCGCCACCGCAGTGCTGCAGTACCATGTCGTGAGGGGCGCACTCGGCACGCAGGAGCTGGCCGCACAGGACGGCGGCGAACTCGAGACACTCGAGGGGTCCATGCTTCCCATCGTCGTCGACGGGGATAACCTCACTGTTGGTACGTTGAGATATATGCTTACAAGACCGAGGATGCACTTGTCAAGAAGCGCCGCCTCAAATGCGTCTGTCTGTGTTGTTGGGGTGTGGTGTTTGCAGGCGGCTTCCCTCTGGTGCTGGACTCTGAGCAGCAGGGCACGGATGGCTATGTGCATCTGCTGCAGGGTGTGCTGGTGCCGCCCTCCGTCGCGGAGCAGGCCGAGGTCACACCCGCACCTTCGGAGGACGCCAATGTGACTGAGCCTGCTGCAACTCCCAGGGAGGCCCCCACTGAGGCCGACGAAGAGGGTACCGCATCCAACGCATGGGCAGTCGCCGTGTCCCTCGCCACTCTCGCGGCGGCTGGGCTCATGCAGATCTTTGTCTTGTAAAGCAACTGGCGGTTTCTGGTTGACTGACTGGTGCAGTGGGGGGCTGGCCTGGGTGGTGTGGGCGCGGGGCAGTGTGTGTCGTCACGGGGCTGAAAGGGAGAAGTCTGTCTTTTTTTCAAGGCCTGTAGACGCTACGCTGCCTTGTGGTCACCGATGCGGCCTCCGCCCGCTGTGTTGTGTCTGTGTGTATGTATGTGACGTGACAGGCAGAGCGGGTGAGGGTGTGTGTGTGTGGTTCTTTATCAATATATTTCTATTTAGGCAGCATGGCATGACATGCATCCACGAGTGCGTGTGGTGTGTGGACACACCAACCAACCCTCTGTGTGTTCTTCTTCCGTGGTTGCTTTATTTCGTTGCCTTTTTCTTCGCTCAAACCTGTCAATCAACCGACCCCCAGCACAGAGGCAGGCAGAGCAGATTCTGATTGACAGGGAGATCTGATTGACGGGGGGGGGGGGGGGG
>CDMY01000340.1:28185-44942 GCA_001179505.1 Vitrella brassicaformis | reverse complement strand
GGGGGGGGGGGCAGGCAGGCAGGCAGGTAGGCAGGCCGGGATTGTCGTCGTGCCGGCCGGCCGGCCGGCCACTTTTTGCATGAGTTAGATAGACGGGCGTCGGTCTCCTTCGCCTCGGTCCGTCCGTCATTTTGCCATCCATCATTCACCCACCACGTACACCCACCTGCCTACCTACCTTGTTTCCTTCCCTGCAACCTCGGTCGGTGTCGTGCCTTCAACTTTTTGCGCCGTCTACTTGCCTCCTCTGCCTGCCTGCCTGCCTGCGTTGTTTGTGCAGCACACAGGGATCCATCCCATCTCTTGACGACTCATCTCCCTCCCCCTGACTACTGGCTGTCTTGCACTGCACGTACGAGTACCACCTGAGACGGACAGACGCTGCGTACGGGCTACTACTACCTGCCCGCCTGCCCGCCTGCCTGCCTGCCTTCATGGCTGCATCCATCGATTGGTCCATCCATGCTTTATCTAAACGTTGTTTGTTGGTCTATTTTGCATCTTTCTTCCATCTGTCTGCCTACCTGTGTGTGGGTGCGTGCGAGTGTGTGTGGCGTGCCTAAGGAGGAGGGACTCTGCAACTTCCGTCCGTAGGTCAATTAAGGTGCCCGGCTGTCTGTCTGCCTGTCTGTCTGTCTGCTTGTGTGATGCCTGGCTGCTTGGGTGCCTGGCTGGATTGCAATGTGAGTGTGGTCGTGTACGGCCGACCTTTGTGTGGCATCGAAAGGTCCCGTTTATGTAAGTGTTGTGTGTACGCAAGGGAGTGTGAGCGACTGACTGACAGACCATCCGACGATCGAGCCGTTGGTTCGGCTCCGACTAGCTAGCGACACGAGAGACAGACAGACAGATGGATACAACAAGCAAGATGACGATGGATAGATGGATGGATGGAGAGAATCTGGTTGTATGATGTGGCGTCATGTGTGGTGAGAACGGTTTGCCGGTCGGCTGCTCCTCTTGTGATGCCGTTCTTATGAGTCTTCATGGTGACCTCGGTGTCGGGCACACGCAGAACGCCACTGGTGAGAGTGGACCCTCCCACGATGTGGTGTTCTGTATGTCCTCGATCCCCTGGCGCCACTGGACCAGGTCTACGAGAAGGCCACGAGGGTGAGTGTCGGTCATCCGCTATGTGTGTTTGTTGGTGGCCCCTGGGTGTGTCTGCCTGTGTGGATGCGAGGACTCAACACGTACTCTTGATAAAGGAATTTTCGAGTCCCTCACCTCACACGACCAGACACAAATCAATCCACCCGCTAACCAACAAACGCCCCTCCCTACTAATCAATCTCTTTTGTTGAAGTGGCTGTCTGGCGGGAGTGTGTGGTGCATGTTGTGCCTCTCTGGGTCTTGGAAGACATAGCCCCTAACGTCCCACTTGGGGTGGTCGCAGATGACGAACCCCCGCACATACAGCAGGAAGGCCTCCAGGTGGATGCGAAACACCGTCAGCAGAGAACGGGGCCAACGCAATAAAGAGAACTCGCCCCGCCTGCAACAGACAGACAGACCAATGCAGTCAATGCAGCAGATCCCGGCGGCTTGGCTGCCAGTCATTCATTGGTCACATGACATCTAGCTGACCTGAGGTCGATGGCGGCGAACATGATGGACTGGTGGGTCTGCTTGTCCATGACCGACACCTTCATCTCGATTCGGTCAGGCAGATGCCACCCAAGGGATGCGGGTCTTGGTGTGGATGTGGATGTCGGCCCGTCACTCGTCTGCACTGGTCTTCTCCTTAGGTGGAGTCTGTCGAGGTGTGGGTAGGTGAAGCGGTACACCAGACCCGAATGGGGGTTGAACGGCGACCTGTGGCCATCCATACGCCCAGCACAGCACAGACCACATAAACACATCAGGGAGGGACATCATATCGACCTGTGTTGCCTGCCCTGCCCGACACGTGCGCGTCTGTTTCAAGCATTACACGTGCATCTTCTTGTCCTGGAGTGAGTGCGACAGCTCCACCTCACACCAGTCGTCGCTCTCGTCGCCATTGGCATCGATCTCACTCCCGTCGGACGCCACACTCGATGGAGTGGGCGGGGTGGGAGGCCGGGCAGTGGGCCTGACGGGCGTCACGTAGGCAGTCCGCTCCAGCCACGGGATGTTGTGCACCTCGTGCACCAAATACAACAAGTCACCTGTGTTGTGTGCGAGGCGAGAGAGCGCACAAACAAACTGAGAGCGGGCGACAGACACGGTGGTTGGTTGGGCTGGGACATACCATACCTACCGGTGTCGTCATCACAAACGAAGACGATGCTGATGGGGTTAAATGAGTAGCCCAGGTAGTCCGCACCAGTCAAAACGTACATGCGCAGCCTCCGGCCGTCCAGCACAGCGGCGCCCTCTGCAGTACTATTGGCTGCTTGTTCTTGGCACAGGCGCAGCACCTCCTCATTCAGCGGCCGGCCCTCGCGATGCTTGAGGTGCCGACTGCGGTTGAAGCGCACCAGCCAAGTGTCCACGGGTGTGCTCAGATTCATCAGGTCCATCCGAATGAAGTAGCTAGTAGCAAACACACACACACACAGATGCGTCCAATGGCAGAGGCAGATCTGTGTGATGGATCTTTCTCAAATCTCCCTACCTGAATCTGTTGGCGGGTTTGTCTCCTCGCGGCATCCTGTAGTGCAGCGTGGTGCCTTCGTAGCCATGCACGTCGAATCTCTCACTCGCCGCCCGGCTTGCTCGTCTGTTCCACCGCCACAGCAAACGCCAAACAAACAAACAGAGGGTGCTCACCGCAGCCACAGCAAGCGCCCAAGCTGGCGCAAGCGGCCCTGTCATGCTGGGCAGGATACACGCAGTCGTGAGAGAGCGGTTTCACGCCTTGCCCCCTTCCTCTTTCCAAGCTCGCCTTCTTTCCAAACACATGAGTGCGGCAGCGGCTGTTCAGCGTCCCACTTCGGTGCCCGAACCGAGTGGTGCGGCTCATGGTGGTCAGACGGCGACGGGCATCCGCGCCTATTACGAGTCCAAGATAGAGGAGCTGGAGGCCGTCATCGCCGACAAGCTACAGAACAACAGACGGCTCGAGGCGCAGAGAAATGAACTCAACTCCAGAGGTGAGAGAGTGCACGTCACAAGATCACCCTCGCCGGCTGGCACATAGCACACACGTGTGTGTTGCTTGCGTGTCTGTGTTGTTCATTGTACGTACATGGATCAGTGCGGGCTCTCCGAGAGGAGTTGACGTACCTGCTGGAGCCGGGTTCGCTCGTCGGTGAGGTGGTCAAGGCAATGGGCAAGAAAAAAGTGCTCGTCAAGGTACGGACGGATGAGCACGATGGATGCCTCTTTGATTGATTGGCCAAAGTCACCGTGTCCATGCCTGTCTGTCTGTCCGTGTGTTGTGTGCAGGTGCCTCCCGAGGGCAAGTATGTGGTAGACATCGACAAGGGCATCGAGATCGCCGATTGTGCGCCGAACACGCGCGTCGCGTTGCTGAACGACTCGTACAAGCTGCATAAGATCCTGCCCTCCAAGGTGGACCCCCTTGTGTCACTCATGAAGGTCGAGAAGGTGCCGGACTCCACCTACGAGGTCAGCAACTGACACACACACACACACACACTAGAACAGTCGAAAGGCAGCCCGACACAAGAACTGACGCACGTGTGCGTGTGTGCATGTGTCAGATGGTGGGTGGTCTGGAGAAGCAGGTCAAGGAGGTGAAAGAGGTGATCGAGCTGCCCATCAAACACCCAGAGATATTCGAGTCACTCGGCATCGCACAACCGAAGGTCAGCCAGCACGCACTATCTATCCGGATGGGCAGGGAGTGACCACACACACTGTGGGCTGGTTTGCTTCCAGGGTGTGTTGCTGTACGGTCCTCCGGGCACCGGCAAGACGCTGCTGGCTCGTGCAGTGGCGCACCACACCGACTGCACCTTCATCCGCGTGTCTGGGTCGGAGCTCGTGCAGAAATACATCGGCGAAGGCTCACGTATGGTTCGCGAACTCTTCGTCATGGCCAGGTACACACACACACACCCCCTCACACACAGGCGCACCTTATCTGATGGATGGATGGATGGATGGGGTGCCCCCTGCGTGGTCTTCCTTCCTTGCTTCATTCCTTCCCTTGTCGCTTTGTGTCCCTCCCCCAGGGAGCATGCTCCGTCGATCATTTTCATGGATGAGATCGACTCGATCGGCAGCACGCGCATCGAGGGGGAGCACGGGGGCGACAGCGAGGTGCAACGCACCATGCTGGAGCTCCTCAACCAGCTCGACGGATTCGAGTCCACACAGAACATCAAGGCAAGCAGCCTAGCCTGTCTCTCTGTCTGTCTGTCTGTCTGTCCATGGATTGCAAATATGCTGGGTGTTGAATGCTCTGTGTTGTGGGATGGTGTGTGTTAGGTGATCATGGCGACGAATCGCATCGACATACTGGACGAGGCGCTACTGAGGCCGGGCCGCATCGACAGAAAGATCGAATTCCCCAACCCGAACGAAGAGGTCAGCCAGCCAGCAACGGCAGACATGCACGGAACGAACGAACGCGCCACATCCATGTGCCGATGCATGCATGCATGTGTGCGGTGTGCGTGTGTGCCAACCACAGGCCCGTGCCGAGATTTTGAAGATCCACAGCCGCAAGATGAACCTGATGCGCGGGATCGACCTCCTCAAGATCGCCAGAGAAATGACCGGGGCCTCAGGCGCTGAAGTCAAGGTCAGCTCCCCATCCACTCCACCTACAATAATCACACTCCACTCGTGTGTGTGACGTGTGTGCTGTGCTGTGCGTGTCGAGTACCTATAGGGCGTGTGCACGGAGGCGGGTATGTTTGCGCTTCGCGAGCGTCGCGTGCACGTGACGCAGGAGGACTTCGAGATGGCCGTGTCCAAGGTCATGAAGAAGGACTCCGACAAGAACATGTCACTCAAGAAGCTCTGGAAATGAGCAACAGGCAGACAACGACCGACCGACCGACACACAGTGCACGTCACCCACCGAGAGGGAGGGAGGGAGGGAGGGAGGAAGGTGCAGGGGAGGGAAGGGGATTTTTCGTGTGCGCTGCGTGGCGGGACCTGCGATATTCTATTTACCTACATCCATCCTGGCGAATGTCACACACACACTCTGCATACAATCCAAACACGTCGGAAAGAGCTTAGTAAGTGAAGAAGGGTGCTTCGTTGGCATGCAGGCAGGCTGTCGCGGCATCTTCATGCAACCACAGGGTTTAGGGTGTAGGGTGTAGGGTTTCCTGAGGCAGATCTCGCCTCGTCTTTCCTCCTCCTCCTCCTCCTCTTCCTCCCCTCCCCCCTCTTCCTCCTCTTCCTCCCCTCCCCCCTCTTCCAGATCTGGCCTTGTCCAACGATCACCTCGTCGCTGTCAGATGTCGAAGCGGCCTCCGCAACTCTCCTGTCAGGAATCTGCCAATGGTGACAGCTCTCCTCACCTCGTGCCATTGTGCGGACACACTCCCGCCACTGACTGGGTGAGGCAAAAGCACCTCGGAAACGGAAACCGTTGTACCTTCAAAGTTGCCTCGTGTGTGTGTTTGTGTTGTGTTCATGTGAAGATGGACGCTCGGGAGCCGACTTCAGACACGGTGAGTGACATCGCACACACCGATTAGCTCCATTTCATGTGTTGCGCGTGAGGATGTATGTCGCAGGTGACGCTGGATGTACCGGTGGAAGAGCAGCCTTGCCGCCTCTATAAAGACAAGCGGCGTCCCTATTCCTCTCGCGAGTTAAGCTCTCATTGGACGCCGCCTGTTCAGCTGCAGCTGCATCTCCTCGGCATCAAACACATTTGGGGTTCTACATTCTTCGCATCGACTTGCCATGTCCAAACATTGCGGTGGCTGACGTGGTGGCTGTGCCTCTGCACCGGCGTGCTGGCTCTTTCTGCATTCCTTATGCATCGGCGGGCCCAAATCAACGAGCGGCACAGTCCACTGGACTTCATCAAGGCGCACATGCTGATGCCTTTCTATGCCATGCAGTGCCCTGCGAGCAGCTCCGCCATGTCAGCATCGTGCGCTATGCCGCGGGTGTTCATAATATCGGCCCGTCCAGAAGACGACGCGAGACGCATTCGTTCCCGTCCCTCATGGGCGTCCCGCTTTGATATGACGATAATCAATACCACAGCGCCAAGCCTTGAGTACAATCGGCGGAGCAAGTGCCGGACTATCACCTTCGGCAACCGCCTATTTTACACCTATCAGTCGGTGTTCAGGAGGGTGCTGGCCAACTACTCTGATCCAGGGTTCATCTTCATCGAAGACGGTACTCATATGCCGCTGCACACGAGGCACCATGAAGATCCCTCATTCACTTGCAATGCCTCCGTGTGTCTGCAGATGTGGAGCTCGCTGACGCTGAATCCTTTCGGAAGGAGGCATATCAAGCGGCGCAAGATCGGCGGCCATTCTACTCTCTATGGCGGGCCTCACCTGTGTCTCAGCCCACGTGCATCTACGCCCACGGAACGTGTGCCTTCTATGTCACCAGAGGGATGATGCAGCAGCTCATCGCCGCCCCAATGGATGTCCAGTGTCGGCTGCCTATCGACATCTACATCGCGTCAACAGGCCCCTGGTACAGCACACAGGAGCAGTGCGTGACGCACGAACCGGGCGGGCGATGCCGGCGCTGCGGAACAGGGCCGTGATGATGATGATGATGAACGAGATGGGTGTCGTGAGAGTGGAGTTGGGCTCGGGAGCATTCACATATCGGCCGACGAGGGGCTCTGTGCTGCGTGGTGCACTGGTGGGGCAGAGCAAGTGAATGAATGGGATACGTGGTCATCCCATTATATGTATGTGCGTGTGCCGGACGAGTGAATGTGTGGGTGCGTGTGTGTCGATATGCTTCATCTGTGTCGATAAGGACAGTCATGCTGTGTCTATCCATCGGGCGTGTGCATGCATGCTGATGGATGTGACTGTGGTACACGCGTCTGCACGCCCGACGGCTGTTTTAGGTGAAAATAGCGAGTAGGAAATAGTGAAGAGTGATTGACCGCAAGTCAGACAGCGACGACTGAGCGAACGGGGGAGGCAGTTTTCGTAGGCCACACCCCAGTGCTTTCTACGGATAGCCACTTCCTTCATGCGTTCATAGGAGACGCAAATGAATGAATGAATGATTTATGCGATTGGTCGATACTTCCACACTCGTGGGGTGCATTCCATTATGTCAGGAACGGATGTCATTCATTGTCAGCGCTCATTCTCTCATTCATTCACTCACACACACTGTAGGATGAGCATGTAGCGTGTGTGTTTCTGTGCCTGTCTTGTCTCTTGCTCCTCCTCACTTCGCCTCACTCTCGATCGCCTTCCGCAGCATCGCATGATTCCTTCACCACGCGCACACACACACACAGAACGCAGAGAGAGCTGGATGTGTCTAAAGGCACGATTTCTTTTGCCAGTGTCTCTTCAATTTACTTTGCCGACAGGGCCTCGCGGTTTTCTGCCCCCTTTGTCTCGTCTTGCGACTCGCTCATGATGGGCTCCTCACTTGATGCTTCTTCCGCAGGCGTCAATTCCTAAACACAGGAGCCACATCACAGACGACTGCGCGTGCCTGTGTGCTCCTTTGATCAACTGACGTGGTGCGTGTCCGCATCCGAGATCGCTGGCTTGATGGCACCATCGAGTGGGGGTACATGAGGATCGACCTTGCTCTGGGGGTAAAACAGACAGTCCTGCAATGCATCCGACACAAACGAACGAACAAGCAAACAATGAAACAGACAGGCAATTGATGAGTGCTCGTCTCTTCCTTGCTCTTCTGTGTGCTTGGCTGACTGTGTTGTCGGAAGAGGCAGCTGCAGGCTGCACAGAGATGGCGAGTGATTCGTCGAGCACAGCCAGCACCAAAAAGGCGAACACAGCGAGGCTCAATCGATATCGCGCCATGACAGTCGACAGCCAGTCAATCGGAGCTCTCCTTTCTGTTTGCGTGGATACGTCGTTGTTTCGTCTCGCCAAAGAAGCAAGACGGCTGCGGTGATTTCATTGTCTGACGATCGATCGCTCGAGTACATATATACATGCATACATTGACTGTGTATGTCTGTCTGTCTGTCTGTCATTGGCACACATTCCGTGTCTTGCCGTGTCGATCACTATGCACACACAGTACTGTTAGTGAGCTAAATGCATCCATCAATCACAACAAATGTCTGTCTGTCTGTCTGTCTTGCCCACGGCCAGCTAGCTACTTGCACCCACTGCCTAGGCCTACGAGAACCACGACAGCATTTTTCGTCTCCTGGTTCGCCCCTGCACAAACTTGGAGTAGTCCATCGCATCGCCAAGGGCAGCCCTGACCACCGACGGCACCCTCGCAGGCCGCCCCGTCGTCCTGTTCAGTCCAACAAACGTGTGCCGTGCCTCGAACACGGGCGCCCCTCCCCGTGACGCCAGGCCTACGAAGCCCACGTCAAACGAGCTGTTGCCCCACCGTGTCACCATGCCCTCGACAATGAAGCGGTCGCGATGCTTGAGGGGCCGGTGCCACACCACCGTGGTCTTTTTCATCAGGGGATCCCAGCCAAGCCCCTCCAGCACACCCTCCTTGATCCGCTGCTCGAACGCCGCATCGAGAGTGTCGAAGCAGTAGCGGAGATGGTTCGGATGATAGACGATACCGCCGAGGTCGCACTCATCGAAGCGGACACGAAAGTGGCGACGGAAGGGGCGCTTTCTTGTGCGGTCAAGGAAGCTGAGGCGATGAGAACTCCGAGCAGATCTTCCTTGGATCTCGGGGCTGCGAAGAGATCTTCCTTGGAGCTCGCCGAAAATGCATGACAGCAGCACACAGTTCAACCAGTATGTCCACAGCGACAACATGTCCACTGGCGGCTTTCGGGCTTCAAGCTCGCATGCTTCGAGCTAGGGTGCTTCCTCAAATCGGTGCTGTGGGAGCTTCCGTGATAGGCTCTTCCTCTTGACAGAGTTTGATTGCCGTTCGTTCAGGGCACCGATCATGTCGCTGGGGTGGTTGTCCGAGTCTGCGCTCATCCCCAAGCCGGCCAAGCCCATCGACGTATCCTCAGCGTCCCTGGGCGCCCTGCGGGCTGCTGTGTACGAGAAGGAGTCAGCTGCCAAGAAGCGCCAGCTGGAAACAGGGTCAACGCAGACCAAACCAACGAAAAAGGTACGGAGAACAGAGACACGGTTTGCGCACAAGCAACGAAGCTGTACGTATCACTGTGTGTGGTGATGATGGTGATGACACATGTGTATCGTCAGTTTCGGACTCGGGAGGAGTTGCTGTTGGACGAGAAGAACGAGGGTGTGGCGGCGCGCGAGGCTAAGGACAAGAAGGAGCAGGAGCGGACAGCCAGGAACTTCACCAACAGCAGGAGGAAGCTCGAGGAGAAGGCACTCATATACGAAAGTATCAGTGAGTACATCAGCCAACACAAACACAACGCAACGTGTCTGTGGCGACGTTTGTTGTGCTGTGTTCTGTGCGCGCAGTGAGAGGTGAGGCTAATGGCAAGGACATGATGGGCGTCAGCGCCTTGGTCGACTTCGACCAGAAACTCTACGAGAAGTACGCCGAAGACGCCAAGAAGATGGAGCAGCAGATTGAGGGGTGAGCTGACAACAGACATCACACCTCCGCACAAGCAAGAATGACAGACTGACGACGGCTGTTCTGTGTGTGTGTGTGTGTCTTTGTGGAATCACCTCAATCAGGGGCACGATGATGTCAGAGAGCATGAAGCTCGAACGTCAGAGGCTGCGGTGGGAGAGGGGGGCCCAGAGGTCACTGGAGGGACAGTCGTCCAGCGCTACGGCAGCTGACGATGCACCTAATCCCCTTCCGAGCGGTGAGCGAGCATCGATGGCATGGCACTACATCGACCGTGCCAACGTCCCTGTTGTGTGTGTGGCTGTCTGTATGCAAGGTGCGGTGAGGCAGATGTTCGATTGCCCCCTGCTGGACGAGGCGGGCAGGGAGTTCACCAACGACCTCCACAGAGACGTCGAGAGGTAGTAACCCACCCAGTCAGTCAGCCAGCCACCCTACCCACACCATACATGCCATGCCATGCCATGGAGGCCTCCTTTTTGTTGTCTTGTGTGTGCAGCAAGAGGTCCCAGCTGGTGGACAAGAAAAAACAGACACGCGAGGGCCTTAGGTGAACAGCACACACACACGCGTGCACGCAAAACGGGATCATGTGCCTGATCCATTCCTTGCTTTGTTGTGGGTGTGGGTGTGTCAGGTCTCAATTGCAGAAGAGACGAGAAGAAAAGCAGAAGGAAAAGGAAAAGGACAAGGAGGGCAAGGGCGACGCTCGAAGTTAGCCAGCTGGCGAGGGGGGGCAGGGGCAGGGGCAGCCTCCTGTGTCTTTTCTAGATACTGACTGACCCGTTCTGTGGGTGTTCTGGTGCACCCACTGCACAAGGCTGTGTTACATACTGACTGCCATGTGAGTGAGTGGACGGATGGTATAGTACACACGTGCACTATTCCAGTTGGTTGCATCAATGTCGTTGATCGCGATCTCACCCCTCGCCCACCCACGCACGCACGAAGACCTAGCCAGAAAAAAGTCGACAGCTCTCACACCACACATGACTGACACGCATCTAGAAAAGGCAGACGGCCGGAGGATCTGTCCTCACAGAGGGCCTTGACGACATGCAATACGACCATGATGCAGCAGCCACATGCGCCCACCCGCTCATCCAGTTGCTGTTCAGCGTGCAGTTGTGGCTGTGCTGGCGCCCGACTCGATGGTCACGTTGAGCCCATTGGCTTTCAGCCGGTCGACTGCCTTGGTCTTGTCGAAGGCAAAGGCGGGCGTGAGCACTCCGCCAGCGGGCATCTTGTCCTGAGTGATGGATGCCACAAAAGACAGACACAGACACGGAAAGGAATGAAGGCTGCCTGGCTGCCTGGCTGGCTGGCTGGCTGGCTGGCTGCGTACCCTTTCCTCCAGTAGACAAAGGCCCAGCTGGGCGATGGACATGCTCGTGAAGGCGTAGCCAATCTCTGCACAGGGGCGGTGCGGGAGATAAGTCCGGCAGGGGCGCATGGTGATGGGATACTCACTGCTGGGATTGGCCGACCTACCTGGCCCCTTGAGTTTGACCGTCACGTCCAGGTCTGACTTGGCATCCTTGTCCGTGGGAGTGCTCGAGAAACTACACGCACACGCACACGCACAGATCAATGCGGCCATCCATCCATTGCTGCGTATGGCTGCGTGTGATGTACCCCGATGCGAAGATGGTCATCTCAAAGCCGCCCTGAGCCACCTGCTCCTTCGTCGGACCTATACGAGCACAGACAGCATCATGCGTTCATTCATTCACGATGCAATGCGTCTGTCTGTCTCTGCCTGTCTGTCGGGGTGAGTGGGTCCGGTCCCCGACCTGAGTGTGTGAACATGCCGTATGTGAAGATTCCTGGAGCGGCCAGCAGCAGCTGCCGGCCGAGGGAGTACTTGGCGAGGAAAGAGAACATGCCCCCAAACAGCATCTGGCCGACACACAGACAGAGACCCACCATATGCTATGCGATAGCATCACACATAGGCAGGCCATGTGTCGCTCACCATCAAGTATTTGGCCTTGCCGTCGGGGAGCTGCATGGAGGACACAGAGAGACATGAGTAGGTGAGGTGAGTGAGTGAGTGGGTGGTCGGTCGATGTGATGGACGATCGGTCACCGCACCGACCAGTATGTAGCATGCGGGATGAAACGACACATAGCTGGGGTCAGCAGCGGTGAACGACTCCTGAGAACGCTTTATCTTAACACAACCACACAGTCACACACGCAGGAAGGTGCGTATGTCTCTCCATCCATCCATCCATTCATCCATGCATCCATCCATCCATCGTCTGACCCGGCTGACTCACCACGGATGCGTCAGCTCCCGGGAAGAGGAACCCACTCATGCCCGGCATCCTCTTGTCGCTGAACGGCCCCTTCTCAAGCTTCGGCTTAGCACCCAGCTTCGTCACTTTGGGCTTGCTCGGCGCCAGCTGCACACACACCGCACACCACACCACACACACAGACACACAGACACACACAGATGCTCCTCTCTGCCTGTGTCTGTCCCCCTCTGTCAGTCACCCTGTCAGTCACCTCTTTCCTGATATTGGAGAGATCTGCAGCGCTGCCGAATCCCTCCACAGCACACTGGTAGGTTGTGTAGTGAATGCTCCCGCCTGACACACCAAACCAAACCAAACCAAAACCAAACCAAAGCAGCCGGAAGGCCAGACATGCAACACGTACGTCAAATGGCTGGCTCGGCCTCACTCACTCACCGGCCTCTCCCATGGTGAGCTGCAGGAAGGTCTCGACCTTGTAGGGCACCGCTGGCGACTTGAATTGCTCTCGCGCCACCTGCGAACCGATGTCTGCCGGCACGCTGTCGAATCCGCAGGATCCGACGATGAGGCATCCGTTCCCTAGCGCCTGCTGGTGGTACTTGAGCTCCATCCTCTCCAAAAACTGCATGACGTGTACACAACACACCATACACACGTGACCGTCAAGAACGGCACGGAATCAGTCAAGGCAAGGCTGATGGATGGATGAAGAAAATGTGAGTGGAGAGGCGCGAGGCGAGCAGCCTAGCCTGCCCTGCCCTGCCTACCTCCGGTTCGCCTGCACGACAAGCACAGCACAGCACGTGACAAAACAGACAGACGTCCGGACAGAGTGAATGAGCCAGCACATACTCAGTGACTGACTGACCGCATATGTCGAGGTAGTGTGTGGCGCACTGGACACAAGCCTTGACCACCGCCTCGCCGTGGTAACGAAACTTAAACAAGACAAGACATGCATGAAGGATGGAATCGATACTACGGTTCACCCCCCCTCACTCACTTACTCACTCACTCACCGGGCCGACACAGTTGAGCAGGACCTTAGTCCGTTCACACATGGCCTTCATCGAGCCTGCACCCAGGCAGGCAGACAGACATGCAGTCGGTCGCCGACACATACATGCACCCGCACCATGGAGGCCTCCCTTGTGGTTGGCGGGTGTCTGACTTACCTTCATCGCTGACATCGGCAATGACCGTGGGGATGTCGGCAGCACCCACACGCTCCAACACACCTGAGCACACACGTGTGAGCACAGGGAAGAAAGAAAGCCATCCGTCAGCCATACACCCACTCGTGCTGGAAGTGCCATGCCTCTTCCTATGGGGGATGCCCACCTTTCAGCTTGTCTGCCGACCGACCCGCCACCGCCCTGAGCCAAGTAGAACACACAGGATAACACACACGCTCCATGCAGACCGACCCACATACAAGTGATCGATCTCAGCATACATACATACCATTTGATGGGTCTGGCCTCCTTTGCAGCGCCATCCTTGAGCGCCGACACAACATACTCACCTGCACAACACGGACACACACAGAGCACGCACTCAATGACATGCATCGCACCAGAGATCTTCATGCACCACAGCACAGCACAAGATGGCACACGCGATCATCAGGCAGGGCAGATCTCAGATTCGCCTTTTGTCTCTCAGAGCGGCCGGCCAGCTCAAGCTGCGGCTGCAGCGAGCTGCCAGCGCTCGGAGATCAAGTGTATTGGTCATCATGCGATCCCCCTTGCTGAGCTCCATCTACTCAGCACTGTCTGCCATTGATGTATGAGCCTACCTGTGAAGCCACTCGCGCCGAACACGACGATGTCGAAGGCCCTTTCACCCATGATCTCAGATTCTTGGCAAGACGGTTGAGAAAGTGCAAGTCGGTCCAGGGTTTAGGGTCTAGGGTTCATAGACCGACGATCTACTGATCTGTGAGACAGGACCGCTGTTGAATCTTTCGTTGGTCCGTTCCACGAACAGGTCAAGGACAGACGCCTACTACATGTTTACATGGACTTAATCCTCCGTTGCATTGACTTAATCCTTTATCCGGGACTGACCGCCCGGCAGATCCTCTTCACCATAACCCAAACCCACTTCTCACAGACCCTCCTGTAACCCATCGTTCGACCGCGCTCACGGGTTGGTTGGTTACGGTAACGGGCCCTGGGAATGCCAGGCCCTCCGAGTCTGGGGTAGACCCCTTTCCTTCCGTCATCATAGCTTCTCCATCATTTATTGCAACGCTCCACTCACACGCCACCTGCATAAAGGTGAGAGCCTCCTGTGACCTCTTCTGAACTGCATGGAGGGTCATGGCTGGCTCAGGCAGGACAGGTGATCGCGGGATGGGATGCTCCATGGCAGAGAAGAGGGGCAGGGAGGTGGGTAAGCATGTGCTGTGATGTGGTGCTGTGTGGCCTGCAGGTTAGTCTGAGCCCTATGGCCACTCCCGTTAGCCTCCCCGCGAGCGAGAGGCGAATCGCATCCAATGCCAGCACTCGAGCCACCACTAGAGTGCCTTCTGACGCCACTCAGGACTCGAAAGACGCCACCAGTAGTCGACAGATGAAGAACCATGAAGGTCAGCGCACTCAACGCACACAATATATAGACTATCTTCCCTCTTGGTGGTTCGGCGCACACATCCATCCATCCATCCCCGCATGTGTGTGTGCGTGTGTGTGCGTGTGTGTGTGTGTTGTAGGCCCGGTGAGCCTGTCGCTTCAGCTCGAGTACAGGACCATCGAGGCCAGCCAGAACTACAAGACCATCTACGCTCTGCTCAAGGCCAAACACACTAGTAGCGGGGGTGCGGGTGGTGCGGCCAAGGGTGAGGTCGGGGCGGATGTGGTGGCCATCATCGACTGCTCCAAGAGCATGGCGGGCCGCAGACTCGACTCAGCTAAGCGGGCGGTGGATTTCTGCATCAGCGAACTTGGCACCGGAGACCGGTCAGTCAGTCTGCAGATATATGTGGGAAGTGTCTGTGTGTCTGTGTGTCTGTGTGTCTGTGTGTCTGTGTGTCTGTGTGAGTGAGTGAGGTCATACCCTCATTCTGCTTCTTCTTTTCTCTGTGTCTGGTGGGTGCAGTCTGGCTATCGTATCGTTCAACAAGAGCGCCTCGGTGGTGATCCCCTTCGTGTCCATGGATGCCCAAAGTGGTGGCAAGGAGGAGGCCTCACACAAAGGTGGGTAGGTGGGTGGGTGGGTGCGGACGAGTGCATGGCCATGGGTGGCTTGGATGGATGGATGGATGGCGTGCAGTGATGGCGACCGAGTCCAAGAGCGGGACGAACATCGTGAAGGGGGTGGAGGTGGAGCCAGTGATTGATCCAAGCACACAAGACAGTCTTCTAGATTTTTGGCTGTTGGATGGATGGATGTGGATGCAGGAGGCTCTTGAGTTGTTGCTGCATCGCGAGTGGAAGAACCCAGTGACAAGTGCCTTTCTCCTGACCGACGGACAGGTCCGCACTCACTGCCAATGTGCTCCTGGCCGCATGATCTCGTCTGTGTCTGTGTCTGTGTCTGTGCCCACCCACACACCCACCTACAGGACAACACCACCCGGCGCGACGTGTATGGTCTCTCCAAGCGGGCCAGTGAGAACGACTGCACCATATTCCCCTTCGGTATGTATGTCTGCCTGTCTGTATGTCTGCACACACACATCATCACTGCTTCTCATCGATCGCTGCTCATCTCATTAATGTATCAGGTTTCGGCACCGACCATAATGCCCCCATCCTGCAGCTGTTTGCCGAGAAATCGCACACCCCCTTCACATACGTAGAGGTCTGGTCACATGACTGACTGCACGCAGCTCAGCTCACCTACACAGCCAGGGATCCATGTTGTGTGTGTTGTGTTGTGTTGTGTTGTGCTGTGTGCAGGGTCCGGATCAGATGCGTCAGGCGTTTGCAGGTGCCATCGGGGCCGTCAAGGCCGTGAGGGCCAAAAACATCGAAATCAGCCTCAAAGTGCCGTACCGTACCACCATACCACCCCGATACATACCCATGCCCATCCACCCCAAGTGTGTGTGTGTCTCGGTGTGCAGGCGAGCGCCACGGACGGGACCGTGATAAAGTCCATTGAGGGCGACTACCCCAAAAGCATCTTAGAGGAGGGCAAGAGGGCCACTGTCACCATACCGGACCTGCTCGAAGATGAGGAGAAATCTGTCCTGATCGAACTGAGCATTCCGGTACCCCCACCCACACAATCCTTCCCCCTCCAATGCACCCCTCTCCCCCTCCCTCTCCGTGTCGTGTTCTTGACAGGAGAAAAACTTCAGCTCCGATCAGCGTTCGGCGATCCTGTACGCCAAGGCGGCGTACGAGGACCTCGTGGGCAAGTGCACCTGCCACATCCCCCGCGCCATGCTGACGGTCAAGAGGGTGCGCGACGCCAGTCCCTTTGGAAGTGTCGATTTCCTCTACCAGGCAGACGAGGAGGTGTGTGCGTGCGGACCGAGGCAGATACAGACAGGGCATGGAGGGGATGGATGGATGGGTGGATGCGTGTGTTGTGTGCAGGTGATAGCTGAGCGTCAGAGGCTGACCTGGAGCATGGCCTTGAAGGATCTGACGGACACCGGTGAGTGAGTGGGTGGGTCGGTGGGTGAGGGAAAGAGGGAGGGAGGGAGGGAAGAGGCGGCCCAGCACCGCCCCGCTGCATGCTGTGTGTTTGTCTGTGTGTGTGTCGGTTTGTTGTGCCGCTACACATGATGGCAGTTGATTCGGGTGAGTTTGACGGCAGGGCTATGATGGACATGGTCGAGCAGGCGTGCGGCCAAATCGAGGTGGGTACCCATCACCCACCCTCTTCCCTCCCTCCCTCCCTCCCTCCCACTCGCCCACCCACCCACCCCACTCGGTAGAT
>CDMY01000340.1:0-27885 GCA_001179505.1 Vitrella brassicaformis | reverse complement strand
TGCACCTATCTCTCTCTCTGTCTGTGTGCTGTGCTGTGCTGTGACGCCAGGACTTGTGTCTGGCGGCCACCTCTCGCGCGTCTCGCAACCTGCAGCTGGCCAGTGCGGCTGCGGCGGGTGCGTCCTGCAGCCTGCGCTACTCCACCGACAGCATGAAGGACGAGCTCCACAAAATCGCACAGTCCGTCATAGCTGATGCGGTACACAGACATCCGGGGGTGCAGTGATCGACACAGATGACGGACGAGTGTGTTAATGTGTGTGTCCTGGATGAAGGGTGCTCGCCGCGAGGAGCGTGCCAAAATGGCTGCCAAGATCACCACACTAAACTCACGGTGGGTGTGTAGACGGACGGGAGAGACGCTTCTGCACGTCTGTGGGTGTGGTGTGGGTGTGGGTGCTGGTTGTGTCCCTCCCTCAGAACGATATCTGCCTCGGGAGTGTGCTCCGCGAGTGTTGAGATGACCAGCGAGGTGTGTCTTAGCCGCCCTGTGTCTTGACACGCATGCACGTGCCTTCCTCTCTGTCTGTCTTTCTGTGTGTGTGTCAGGTGTTGCGCGCTCTCAGACGAGAGGCCCTGTCGGCCAGCACCTAGATTGATCTCACACACAAGACGGCACTGCACACGCCCTTCTGCTGCCTGAGCAACGTTAACCGCCGAGTTTCTGCCGCCCTATTTGCCCTGATGAATGTGTCCATGGATAAATGGATTGATGGATTGATGGATGTACACATCTATCGCTGACGGACCGTTTCTGCGGTCGGTTGTATAGCAGAATTCAGAGACGGAGACGGAGGGAGAGAGAGGGAGGGAGAGACATTTTGGGACATGCACACGGATAATCGACGGTTTGTCTGTTCGAGTATGGGGGTCACGCACGCCACGCACTAACCACCCCGTCCGTCCATCATGTCATGCACTCAACCAACCGGCCGAGCCGCAAAACTCAAGACAAGAGCGAATAGGCCCATCGTATCTGACCACTACTCTCCAACGGCGGCGTCATCTACCCTCTGCAACGGTGGTGACACACACAGCACAACACAACAAGGCACGACTCTCGGTGAGGTGACTGACCACCATCAACCTCTGTGTCCTGCCGTGCGAGTGGGAGCGCATACCTCAGTATCAGGTGCCTTGCCGATGGCATCCAACAGCTCGTCTCCCTCGTCTCTCCCTCCACCAACTCTATCCGTTCCTTCCCCACTGCCCTGTCCCTCACCCTGCGCCACCCACATCGACGCTGAGCCACCCCCATCTCTATGCCGGTAGCCAAACGGTCCGACCCTTGATCTGTGGCCTTCAGGTGGTGCATGTGGCTGCGTCGCGTCGGGCAGTGAGTCCTTCGAGTCAGCAGAGGCCATCATGAATGAGTATCCGGCAGCAGCTGCCGTTCCGCTATGAGACACCGGCGAGGAGGAGTCAGCTTCTGGGCCGTCGCTGCCGCCTTCTGGATCCTGAGACCTCCGCAGCTCTGGGCCTCCTTCAGCGGCACTCGACAGCGAGCTCGAGCCATGAATGGAGAAGGAAGCAACTTGCTCCCGGCCACCACGGAGAGAGGGGCGGCCGGCCCTCCCGCTTCGCAGATCCACTCGCACCGATGGCACGCCGTTTTCTCGCTGGATGGCTGTCGTCGCGCCCCTCTTGTCCGCTCTCTGTCTCGCCACCTTCGATAAGTCGATGGTTGGACGGCTCCTGGTGGCGTGCACATCGGCATTGGGAGCTCCTGCTGCCGTGCTGGTGCCCTGGTGTGTGGCTTTGCACTGTCTGCTGGAGAGGGGCTTCTTCTCCATCCGTCCCGGGGCACGAGGCTGCATGGGTGGGCTGCGGGGGGACGCCTTGATGCTCATCACCTGGGCGTATTGTGGCGATCTCCCCAGCGGCTTCTCCCGTGTCTCGTCCTCACCATCCCCAGCCACCGTGCCCTCTGTCTGCTTGATCCAGGCGAGAATGGGCGGCCCTCTCTTGGCTCCTTTGGCCATCCGCCCAGCCCCTCGGCCCCCTCTCGTCGCGCCATGAGACGCATCCACCATTGACCGGCGCGTGTCTGAACTCCAGTAGCTCCTGAAGGGCGTGTTGCGCCACTCCTCGACGCTCCGCTGCGAGGTGCCGAAACTGCCTCGCCGCTGCACGGGCGACGGGTGGCGGTTTGGTGACCTGCCTTCACCACGGCTGGGCGAAGACGTCTCTGAGATGACGATGGACGCCTCTGCGGGGGGCGAGGGGGGTGAGGGGTGCGGCTGCGGCTGTGGGTGTGGTTGTGGCTGTGGCAGTGGCTGGTCGTCGTCGATGACCATCATGTCGTGTGCTGTGTGCGCGCCAAATGAGGGGGACGAGGGGTCGTCTACGGGGAGGGTGAATGTCGAGACACCAGCTACACAACACAACACAGCACAAAACACACACTCACGGCAGAGAACTATCTATCTAGCACCTCTTTGGACGCCCGAACATACCTTCATCGTCAGCAGATGCGTCATCGTCTTCCTCGGTCCTCGCCGCTGCAGCAGCCGCCTCCAAATTCAACAGGGGTGGAACCGGGGGGTGGGACGGCAGCGCAGGTGACGAGCGGACAGGGGAGGGCTGGTAGTGCTGCCCCGGCTTGATGGTCATGAGCGGGGGGTCGTCTGCATCCGGCCCCTCCTTGTCTTTCCTGGCCGATGCGATGATGGCCTCCATGCGCGCCTCAGACCGCTTGGCCAGCCGACGTGACCGGTCCAGAATACGGGGCCTGACATAATACAAACGAAAAGGGCACACCCACCCACAGGCGACTGCAACCCGCTTGCCGTGGATGCATCTTTGTTGCAAGTCAGTGAGTGAGTGACCTGAATGTGCACTCGGGCGGCATGGACGGTCCCCTGTCAGCCCGCCTCTCGAGTGCTGCCCTCTCCTTCTCCTTCTCAGCCTCACGCTCTCGCCTCTCCCAGTCATACGGTGGCTCGAACGCCGGTAGCGATGGCCTGCGCCGCCGCCTTCGCACTCGGGGTGACACCGACACCGACCGAAACGCCTCGCTCGCCCTGAGATGCTGCCGCAACACATGGGGAGTGGACGGCGCCGACCGAGTGCCTCTCTGTGGGGGTGATGGGGGCCGTGACGAGCTGCTCTGAGGCGACACGGTAATGGAGGAAGTGGTCACTGGGGAGGGCTTGACGCGCTGACGGCGGATGGGCAGCCGGGGGGGCAGGCGAGTGGGCGAGTGTGCAGGAGGGGCTGACTTGGGACGCCGCGGCCGGATGGGAGATGGAGCCCTCCGGAGCTGCCGCGTCGACACAGACACACGAGCCGGTGGCGAGCGCGAGGGAAGTGGCCGCTGGACGGGGGAGGGGCGGTAGGTGGGGCTCTTTGCCGCCCTGCCTTTCGCCTTTGTCCGCCCCCGCCCGAGCCCAAACAATCTGGCGAAGCGCAGGACGACTCTCTTGGGCGATGGCGATGGCGATGGTGCTGGTGCAGGTGCGAGGGGGAATGGAACGGGCTCCAAGGGAGGTTCACCAGACGGGTGGCTACGACCAACCTGATACCGCGAGAAGGACAGACAAGACACCATGGAATCCCTACCTGTGTCCATCTGATCTGCCAATTTGTTTTGTGTAGATCTTACCTCCTTGTGACGGCTGGGAGGGCGGACAGGTGAGGTGACGGGGGCCGGGCGCACCTCCTGTCGCCTCTCGCCCTTGTCGTCCTCCATCCTCGCCCCTGGGTGCCGGACCCTCTCCTTCCCTTTGCCCTTCTTGGTAGGAGACACAGCAAACGGCGACGCCGCGTCCCCAAGGCCAGACGGAGCCTTCTCCAGACTAATCTGACGCACAGGAGGAGACCTTGGAGGGCTCTTGGGCCGCTCGCCGGCCGCCTTCCTCAGAGGGGACTTCGGTCGGTGTGCATCCTCTCTGTGCCTGCCGGGGCGGTCTTCAGGCATCGGTGGTGCCCTCTTCTTGGCGACGGCTTTCTTCTGAGGCGTCGGGAGAGATGGCTCCTCGGCAGCAGCAGGTGCAGCAGGCTCCTCTGCCGCGGCGCCTCTAGTGGGCAATGAGGGCTCTGGCAGGGCTGGTCGGGATGGCTTGGGAGCTCCCCTGTCCCTGTCGTCCGCCTTGGTGGTCCGCGGGGATGTCTTCTTTGGCCGCGGTTTCTCCTTTGCCCCTGCGACGATGGCGTCATCCATGCTGTGACGCCGCTCCCCGTCCCCCCTCCCTTCACCGCCGCCCAAAGGAGTGCCGTCAGACCGCATGCGGCCACCATGTTCCGGCCTTCCCGGTGGCATCCAGCTCCGTGTGCGCGACGGCAGCTCCTCTGTCCCAGACTCCACACGCACCACCGCCTTCTCCGCGGCTTTGAGGAGCCGGCTTCTCCTAAAATCATCTTCCTCGGCCTTGCCCCGGTGCGATGGTGGCCGGGTGCTCTCGTCGTCTCCTTTGCGGGGGGCTGGATAGAAGGGCTCGGCAGGTGACGGCTTGCCTGGTTTGGTGACGGGGGAGGGTGCCGGGGCTTTTGGAGGGCGGCGAGAGGGGGTCTCCTGGGGCTTGGGGGTGATGTCTTCGGCTACAGGTCTTTCGATGGGAACTGGGAACAAAACAGGGGAGACAGGGACGGGTGGGGAGTGGCGTGGCAGGCTGCAAACATTTGACCTTGTGGTTTTCGTGCGGCTTCCTTGGCCTTGACTGCTGGCCCGGGGGGCTGCACAAGGATACTCGGAACACCTGACGAGAGAAAAACAACGGGGTGGTGAAAGTGAAGACATTGTATATCGTCCGTCGTCGTGCTTACCCTTCCCTTCACTCTCGTCGGAAGCCAGCGCCAGCTGCTCGCCCCTGACGGCACCCCTCCCGCCATCCTGAACCTCCCTAGTAGTGTCTGGCAGTCTCGGCGCAGCAGATGGCTGCGACTCCAGACGGGGGAGCCCAGGGGCCTGCAAACAAAAGACACACATGGTGGGGAAGAGCCGGCATGGCAAAGGGAGCAGTCACGCCTTCATACCGCGGCGACGATATCAGTAGGAAGGTTGGTGGACAGCCCGAGGGCAGCATGGAGCTCCTGATGCCTGGATGGAAACACAAGAAGCCGTGAGTATGGATGGATGGATGGAGGGATGTGTCCACCGTACGTACCATTTGAGCGGTTCCGCAGGGTCACTGTTTGGGTCGCTTGCGAACTGCGGGCACAGCAATGGGAAGTTGATCTGATTGACATAGGCATGCCAGACACACAATGGTGTGGATGGATGCTGGCCGGCTGCTCCCTCCCCTCCCCTTCTCACTTACATGCGTGTCTGCTACTTGGGTGAGGAGCGATGCCGCCAGCTCCACAGACACCACTCGCAGATCCTGAGAAACAAACAAGGAAGGCCAGGCCAGCCCAGCCACCCGGCATGCAGAGTGGACACCGACAGAGAAGTGGGTGGATGAAATGCTTCTTACATCAGTGCCAAGGGGCAAGATGCTGCCCTCATCCTCACGGCCTGCTGAACACAACACAAATGAGCCACAGCCAGATGGCCGCACCGGCCATACCCTCAACCCAAATCTGTCTGATGGATGGATGGATGGATTTCTCACGGGTTTCGTGTGTGGCATAGGTTGCGACCGGCACGGCCTCCGCAGGAATGGACCCCTCGGCGTCAGAGCTCCCACCGCCCTGCAGCCAAATCAACGCATTCCATCCATAGCCTGACTGAACCTTCTTGTGTTTGGTGGTCACGTTGCTCACGAGATCTCTGGCCTTGGCATCTTCTTGCGGCCGTTTCTTGTCAACTGGAGCAGGGCTACTCGCACTCTTGTCTATCTTGCTGCAGCAGCCACCCATTTTCCAACAAGGGGAATTCGAAGGCGACGCGTAAACTTCATGGTTTAGGGCTGGTGTGTCTGCTTAGAGTCCGTGTGCCTGTATGTGTCTCTCCCTGCGTGTGCGTGTGTTGGTATCTCTTCTATCGCTCCGTCGGTTGACATAATTTCGACGCACAAGCTTGGTCCGTCTCACTGCATGTGTTTCCGCGCAAACAGCGGGAAACATTCACACTCGAAGATAGAAGCATTCAAACAGTCGCTGAGTCAGGCATCGACAGAAGCGCTAAGCAGGCAGGACACCGTCGCACATCTATCCATCTGTCTGCCACAAGAAGCCGACTCTACCAACCCATCCACCCACCCAACCCATGGATCAACCAGCGCCGTGCCAGCATCCTCCCCGCCCTATTCACTGACATCTCACAGCAGAGATTTTGTCCTGCGAGCCATCGGGAGCTGGCCCTTCACAGCACCTGCACCGTAACATGCACACAGACACGAGCACAATGAATGAATGCACCACACATTCCTCATGCACAGAACTTGCTGACGTTGCTCTGCTGCATTTCTCATGTGCAAAGGGCACAATGGCTGCAGCAAACCACACCCAGAGAGACGGGCAGACTACAGCAGGGTTATCGCGATAGACACAGTGCGGTAAGTCGCCACACAATCCACATCACCATGACAGCACACAATACGGGCAGTGCAAGTCAGTCATTTTGTGCGGTAGGTATTTTCACATATGCGAGGCGAGCTACACAAACACGTAACAGACAGACAGACAGACACGACAGACAAGACAGACAGTCGGTGATAAGACAAGACAGACAAGGTCCGGTTTGTGCATGTAAGACCACAAATCGACTGTACAAGAACATCAGCACTCGTCAAGTACCTTGATGGAATTGCCATCCAAACCAGTACGTAGGAAGGAGGAGAGGCAGAGACAGAGAGAAAGAAAAAGAGACAAAGAGAAAGATACAGATATGCAGAGACCGACAGACAGAGACAGACAGACAGACAGACAGGCAAGTCGCCGGGCAGCAGACGTTTGAACGGGGGAGAAGGGCGTGGGTGCAGCCCGGTGCGTACGTACCTCCCTCCACTCCAGTGTGCGTGTGTGCACATACAGAAGCTGTATAGGTGTGCCTGCGGGTCTTTGCTGAGTGCCGGCCGGGGACTGACCGGCCGACTCACTGCTGGGGTGCCCGTCTGCGTGTGAATGCATGTGTGTACCACACACTCAGTAAACAGTTCTGCTGATGGACAGCAGTCGCTCCAAACACCCACACGCCAACAACAAACGCCCATGCCACATCACCGAGACAGGATACAAGCTTGACGGGCAGTGCAAGTCAGGATGTGTGGTACTCACATGTGTGCGAGCTGCAGAAACACCACGTAAGAAGGCTTCAGCGGAAAATCGCCGATTCAGCAGACAAAAAGCAAATCCATAAGCAATTTTGGCGCACGCAGGGGAAACATACCGTCAGCACAGCACATAAAAACACACATGCAATCATACGGACAGACAAACAGCAGCCATAGACATTCACACACAAGCACCCCATTCTCCAGCGAGAAGACACAACACATACACACACCAACACATACGTATACGTACGTACGCACAGAGCAGGGCATGTAACACATCCATCCATCCATCAATCCATCCATCAAGGATTTTCTTCGATTTCCGGGTGTGTCTCGGTGGTGAGCCGAGCGAGTCTTCCGGTGTTTCTGTCTCTGAATGTCCATCACGCCCAGTCTGCATCGGCCTGCCGCCCCGGCTGGTGTGTCCTTTGCCTCGCCGCATGTGTGTCGTTCTCGTCTCTCTTGAAAAGAAATCACGACAGAAACGGCGGGTCCACCACATACTGCAGCCAAAATGCGAACGGGTAGTCCGTCATCAGCAAGACGGCCACTGCCAGACCCAAGAAGCACGATATGGCCACCATGGCCGACACAGAGAGGCCATCGATTCGGTAGTAGCCGGCTTGCTGGAAGGCGATGATGAAGAGGGGGTGGGCGATGTAGGGCAGCATGGTCCTCGGGCCCCACTTGTCGCTCACGTGTGGGATGCGGAACGGCGGCAGGACGAGCAGGACTGCAATGGACAGGGGCAAGTCGAAGGCGTACCAGAACAGCCGCACCACGAACGCATACCACTGAGGGAAGTTGCACTCACCAGTCTCACTCCAATATGGATCCCCAAACCTGCATGAGGTGGCACATGTGCGCATAAGTGGACCACCACATCTGCACACGGCCTCCCCCACCCACCCACTTACCATATTGGGCAGTCCCAGTAGCCAGGCGCGTAGAGGCCGTAAAACACTATGGGACGAGCATCAGCGCGCAGAAGCCGATACCATGAAGCCATTCTTAGAGGGCAAAATGCCACTTTCGGTATAGCACTTCCGTCTGGCTTGGGTGAAGAGGGGCTGGGTGTCCTTCATCAGCCACCCAAATACGAAAAAGGGAAAGTAGGCAAGTGACCGCTGCAGCGACAGAAACCGGGTCGCACTGAGACCAACACACAGACAATGGAAGCTGCAGCTGCTCTTCCGGCTTTTCCGGCTAGGTTCGCCTACTTGGAGTAGCCTGCCAGCAGTCCGATGACGATAGAGGTGATGAGAGGGTACTTGACGACCCTCATGTAATGGGGGCCGACCAGCCGCCATGCGAGCAGCGACATGAGGAACCACAGGTGGATGAACGGCTGCCACACATAGTTGCTCTGCACTGAGAGGCCGAACGCGGGCAAGTCTCGGTCGGGCTTCTCGTAGAAGAAGTGATAGACAAGCGAGTAAATCACTTGGAAGATGACGTACGGGAAGAAGAGCCCCCGACTGACACACCACGAACGATGCATGTACCAATGTGGCCGACTGTCTTTCGTGTTTGCTCCATCCTTACAGTAGGCTGTTGGACTGCTTGAACGTGGTGTAGTCGTCTTTGTGCGTGCGATTGCTGAAGTAGCCTGACTGAGATATGCAGCCGCATACACCACACACCACCGTGTTGTGAAACATGTACCCGTTCGCCTTTCTTATCTCTGTCTTCCTTCCGTACAATCATGCAGAAGGAAGGCATGATATAGCCCGCCGCGTAGACGTACACGATGCGCGCCACGACGTTGGGAAACTCCCCCTGCGGTATGTAGACCTGCAGAACACACACACCACGGACACAGATCGATGTAGCGCGAGCGGCCAATCTGTGTGTTTGCTCTTCGTCGTTCTGACCTGAAGGAAATGCCCAACGCAGACATTAATGACGAGGAAGATCTTGGCGTTGTCCCAGTACGGATCTCTCGGGAGACGCATCGGCGAACATGTCTTCATGTCTTCACCAGCCCCACCGACAGGCGACGCCTTGTGCGCCTCCGGCTCGGTTGTGTGGTCGCTTGACGCTTCGCTGTAGTCGAAACAGCTGCCGTCCTCCACCGACACCACGTGGCTGTTGCTCTCGCTGGCAGGTGGTTCCATCGTCCGCTTGTCGTCCATGCTTCTGTCGTTGGTGGTCATTTTTCCCATCCTAAACCCTAAACCCTAAACCTGTCTACTTTAGGGTTTAAGGTTAACAAGGGTTTCGGCCGGTTTAGGGTTTAGGGTTTAGACCCCTCGTTGCGGAGTCACGATGACCGAGCTGCTTACCGAGGCGCAGGCAATGACACGGCTGCAGCTTAGCCCCTATGCAGAGCAGCGTTCGAAATGGCCGGCAGAGGGGAAGCACATTCTTGCCCAGTTCGATGACGAGACCGTGACAGTCTACCAGGCATACAACCCGTTCATCGCCGACTACGCCGTCGAGCACCAGCGGTTCGGCGGCGACAAGTTCAGCTTCAACCGCATGTCGTGGATCAAGACCAACTTCACCTGGATGATGTGCCGATGCGGATGGGCGAGCAAGAAAAATCAGGAGCGTGTGTTGGCGCTGCGTCTGCGCCGCTGTTTCTTCGACCGTCTACTGGGCGAGGCGGTGCACTCGTCTTACCAGGAGATCTATGGCACTCGTGAGGCGTGGAAGGCTGCGATTGGTGAGACGTCGGTGGTGATGCAATGGGACCCCGACCACGTGCCCTTCACCAACGACACGCTGCCGCGGCGGGCCATCCAGCTAGGCGTGCGAGGCGACCTCCTTCGCGAGATGTGCACCGACGCGCTTGGCAGTGTCGAGGACGTCACCGACCTCGTGCACACACTCGACGAGCGGTGCAGAAATGACGTTGAGCGGCTGTGTACGCCGACAGAAGACGTCTACCCGGTTGCAGACGATGCCGTTCGGTTCCGCCTGCTTTTTTCCCACGCCTGTGGCAAGAATGCCGAAGATGCCGAGCAGGAGAGCGAGGAGAGCTGTTGAGAAACCAATCAGGCTATAGCCGAGGTTATCCATCTGCGGGCCGACACATCATTTCCTCAACACCCCCCTTCGGACCGCAGAGCTAGGGTCCCCCCTTTCCGCCTCTGCCTTTCCAAGGTTCCCAGTGTTGCCTCCAGGAATCGAACTCGCGACCCCTCCGCAGCTGCTCAACGAGATTGTTTTCCGCCCGGTTTGGCCCTAGGTATCACCCTGTATGGGCGCTAATCGGGGTTCGAACTGAGGTCAGTGGGCACATGACCTGTTGAAGAAACTAATCAGGCTATAGCCGAGGTTATCCATCTGCGGGCCGACACATCATTTCCTCAACAAGAGCGGGGTCGCTGGTTGAGGACTTTTAGTCGACGAGAGAGAGAGAGGCGGTTAGGTGCATTTGCTAGGAGCTGAAGTGAAGCTCCCTCTTGTTTGCCTCGTGGCTGTGTGAGGTGTGAAGATATACCATCCATGATGTGCTGTGCTTGAATGCGGTGTGTTTGTGTGTCTGAACGTATGACGCGTGGAGGCTTCGTTTGCGGCGAGTGTTTTGGTGTGATTGACGTGACGACAGTGTCGACTGTTGAATGCGAGTCAGTAACTGGTTGGTTGTCAGTCGGTCGCGACACCAACGCAGTCGGTTTTCGCCCATGATCCATTCCCTTCCTGTACACAATCCTCCCACCCTACTGCCTGCGTCTCTACATGCACACATGCATCCACCTCCAGTCCCGTCTGTCTGTCTGGCTACTCACGCAATGGGCGGCGACACACACCTCCGTTCACTCATCAACCCACACCTGCAGGACTTCCTCCCCACTACCCTGGACAGACAGACAGATGCACGAAGGAACGTCACGATCTAAAGGGCCAAATATCTGGAAGAACACCCAGCACTCATCACGTCCCCGCACAGGCGGCATGGGCGCGTGTAGGTGCTGCTCACGCCACGCTCCATACGGTCGCCTTCTCTGCGTCAAATTGGCCGCGCTGTGTGGCCAACACCTGAATGAAGGCACACCATGCCATACACACACACGGACGTTATAATGCGCGTCTGCATCTTCTGGGTTGTGTGCGACCTCAGGCGGCGTGTCTCGCTTCACTAGCAGCTCAGCGGTCCACTCCTTCCACTTGCCCTGCCTGAGGGCACACCCATCGTTATGCGCTCATATCTCGATGCGGTACGCCGCTTTCCGGGCTCCATAAGCTTCACGCGGCCCCTCACGTCATACACAAAGTTGCGCAAGTCGGCATCACTGCACAGACGGACACACCCATACAAACTGTCGCTGTGTTCCCTCCACCTCTTTTACGCCTGATAGTAGCCTGGTTCCAGCATGTCACAATATGCCTGCATCAGCTGCTGGATGAGGCGTGCTGCCTGGCGCTCGCTCATGGGGGCGGCCGCGGCCACTTGGTCGTGCAGCGTGAAGGCAAACACCTGCTCCAGCTCGATCAACGAGTGGAAGATGTTTTGGTACACCTGACACCCGCAAACAAACACAGACAGACAGACAGACAGACACACAGACCGACAGACAGACAGACGGACAGGCAGACAGACAGAATTCGCGGAATGGGTGGTGCTCTGATGCTGACGATGCTGTTGGTGCTCCTCTCCCTCGCCAATTCAGGAGATCTATCTGCCGCTGCACCACGTCCATGAAGTCCACCCACCTCTCAGTCACCACAACACCCGCCCCTGCCCCTGGGACCACCAATCGGCTTGACATGATATCTTGGATGCTCATCCCTCACGTCATCCATGTCATACTGCGGCGCTCTGCCGTCCCGTTGGAGTGTTTGCGGGTCGGGCAGCCGTATGCTGCCCTTTGCTGTGCGGTACTCGGGGCCCTGGCTCTCGAAACGCCGCGAATGAACGTGAGGGAAGGCTGGTCATGGGCTCTATCCCCAGCATCGCTTGAGGTCGCGGACAAGGCACGCCATCGGAAGATCTCGTCACTCACTACAGCACCTTCACGCAAGCAGCAATAGGCTGAAAATGGCTGAAAATTGCTCGTTTCTTTGTGCCGAATGTCTACGAGCAAAAAAGAAGGCATGACGTTTGCAAAAGAAGGGGATCGATCCGTCTGCGAGCTAAGCTTGCAGACTTCCGTCGCATTTTGCAATCGAATTCGAATCGTCTCAGCTGGTCCTGTGTGTTCGGTGTGTGTGTATGCCTGAGTCACTGAACATGAGCCGCAAGTTCGAGAAGATCAAGGTGGACAACCCCGTCGTGGAGCTCGATGGCGATGAGATGACCCACATCATCTGGGAGTGGATCAAGGAAAAGGTCAGTCAGCACAGTCACCGCCGCCAGCCACAGCAAGCAGTGGGACAGGCAGATCGGGGCAGGCAGGCAGGCAGCTCATTTGTGTGAGTGGGTGGGAGATCTCTCTTGCTGTGTGTGTGTGTGTGTTGTGTGCGCTCTTGTTGTGTGTGCAGTTGATCCTGCCGTACCTGGATATTGACATCAAGTACTACGACTTGAGCATTGAGAAGCGCGACGAGACGGACGACAAGATCACGGTGCAGGCGGCCGAGGCCATCAGGCAGTACAACGTGGGCATCAAGTGCGCCACCATCACGCCAGATGAGGCAAGAGTCAAAGGTACTGACTGACTCACAGAGAGAGGGAGAGGGAGAGGAGGGAAGACCCCCACTGCAGAGACTGTGTGTGTATGTGTGTGTGTGTGCCACCAGAGTTCAACTTGAAGAGGATGTACCGTTCGCCCAACGGAACGATCCGCAACATCCTGGACGGCACTATCTTCCGTGCCCCCATTCTGTGCAAGAACGTGCCGCGGCTGGTGCCGTCCTGGACCAAGCCAATCATCATCGGCAGGCACGGCCACGGCGACCAGTACAAGGCCACCGACTTCGTCGTCGAGAAACCCGGCAAATTCGAAATCGTCTACACACCGGCTGACGGGTGAGTGGCGAGAGTGGGGCCAGGCAGGCAGGCAGACAGAGAGTGGGTGCCTGTGTAGTGAGTGCATCT
This sequence comes from Vitrella brassicaformis, assembly GCA_001179505.1. Classification (NCBI taxonomy): domain Eukaryota; family Vitrellaceae; genus Vitrella; species Vitrella brassicaformis. Next base: position 14,741 of record CDMY01000340.1, on the reverse strand, counting down.
GTGTGTCTGTGTGTTGGTTGTGCTGTGGCCCACTCTATCTATCCACCACTGACTGTATCTATCGCTCTTATCTATCTATCTTATCTGTTCTCGCTGTCACTCTCACTCTCACTCTCACTTACTCTCACTCACCCTCACAAACTAGTTCTGTGCCTCAGAAGCAAGTGTTGGATTGTGGGCTGTTTTCGCACTGTTTGATGAGCAGATCTGGTCCCCAGAAGTATGAGGTGTTCGACTTCAAGGACGGGGGCGGCGTGTGCATGGGCATGTACAACACCGACAAGTCCATCAGGGGATTCGCCACCGCATGCTTCGAATTCGCACTCGAACAGGGTGGGTAAATAGGTACCTTTGTTACCTACGTCACATACACACACTTACACATTTGTGTGTGTGTATGTGTGTAGGGTATCCGCTGTACATGAGCACCAAGAACACCATCCTCAAGGCATACGACGGCCGCTTCAAGGACATCTTCCAGGAGATGTACGAGTGAGTTATAAACCAAACACACACCGACACACACCACACCACACCACATCATCAGACCAAACACATGTGTGTGTGTATGTGTGAATGTGCGTGTGCAGCAAGGAGTACAAGCCTCAGTACGAGAAGGCGGGCATCTGGTACGAACACCGGCTGATCGACGACATGGTTGCGCAGGCCATCAAGGCCGAGGGAGGCTTCGTGTGGGCGTGCAAAAACTATGACGGAGACGTCCAGTCGGATGTCGTCGCACAAGGGTCAGTCAGTGAGTCCCGGAGCACGAGAGAGAGAGAGGACGGGCTGGTCACCGAGGGATTGTGTGCGTGATATGTCGTTATCCATGGATATATCAGGTATGGTTCATTGGGTCTGATGACGTCGGTGTTGGTGTGCCCTGACGGCAAGACCATCGAGGCCGAGGCCGCACACGGCACCGTGACAAGACACTACAGGCAAGCTAAGCATGCAACTCACACACACACGCCCAGCAGCCCACAGAGACAGACAGATGTGTGCATGTCTGTCTGTGTGCGTCTGATCTGAGCAGGCAGCACCAGAAGGGTCAGAAGACGTCCACCAACCCCATCGCCTCCATCTTTGCCTGGACCAGAGGACTCGCACACCGCGGCAAGCTCGACAACAACGAGAAACTCAAGCAGTTCGCACATGTGAGCAAGGACAAGAGGGGGGAAAGAGCTCGCCCCTCTGCTCATCGCGTGTGTGTGCGTGTCTGTCCATCCCATGGTATGTCCTGCAGGCACTGGAGGAGGCGTGTGTTGAGACGATCGAGGCGGGCTTCATGACCAAGGACCTGGCACTCTGCATCAAGGGGTCGAACAAGTGAGACAGACCACTCTACTCTACATCCACCACCCCGTCCATGGCATGGGGAGGGACGTGTTGTGTGGGTTTGGTGTCAGGTTGACTGACAAGGACTACATGAATAGCGAGGAGTTTATGGATAAACTCGCCGAAGAGGTATACCTTAGATAAGAAACACACACTCACACACACACACACACCCAACGACGCACCACACATACGGATGCCGTCCTGTTGTGCTGTCATCTCATCTGCAGGTTGAGAAGAAGATGATAGACCGCAAGATCACCGCCGCCCTCTGAGAGCAACGGTCGTCCAAGACGCTCACTCACTGCACTCACTGACTCTCTTGATGGCCGGGATGGGTGGCGGCAATTAAGGCAGCCGGGCCAGGCAATTGGGGCCGGGTGGGGTGGGGTGGGGGGGCCTGCCTGCCTGCCTGTCTGACTGCACTCCTGCGGCATATCTCTTACCTATACACATACATACATTCCTGATGCGGACACACATCTCGTCCCATAAGCTCACACACACCTGCGTGTTCCGTGCGTGTGTGCGTCAAGCGGGGTTCATGGCATGATTTAAAGCCATTCATAGGCAGACAAGCAGACAGACAGGCAGGCAGGAGTGGGGCTGGTGGGGGGGTGGGTGGGTGGACGGGAAGGCAGCACAACGCGAGACAGGTGAGAGAGAGAGTTTGCAGGCAAACGTGTTCGTCACCAGTTTTTCTCGGTCCATGCCATGCAACCGAGGGATGGCCGACCACACACGAGGGAAGCAGGGGAGGCTAGGGGGGGTGGCATGGACGTGTCATGTGTGTGCGCGTATGTGTGTGTGCATGTGTGTTTCTCCCTTTCTGAGCAGTACATATGCTACTGCCGGCAGCCATCCCCGCCCCGGAGGGATTCTTTTTCCCATCTGTCTATCTGTCTGTCTGCATGGATCGATCCACCCGTCCCGTCCGCCAACCGCACGGCAGCTAGCTGATCGAGTGAGGCAACAGCCACAGCGCTACTGCGCCGAGAGATACATACGTGAGTGAGTGTGCATCTTTCTTTATTTCCTGACGTGCATCCTGCCGTGTGGGTGATGTGCGTGTGACGTTTGGCGAGGCATTCCCTTCACCCGGATGTGTGCGCTGACTGAGCGGTCTGAGCGGTCTGCACAGCGCTTCTGAGATGCGGAGATGTGTCGATGAAGAATGATGGATGGACATAGTGGGGTCACACGCATTTCACACGACCGTGGACCGACGATGGATGGATGTCTTGCTTGTGCATGTTTATAGCACAGTGTCATGCAGCACTCTTGTCAACTCAACAGCCCTCCCGGTCCCACCCATGCATAGCATCTATGCAGCTATGCCTCCACCTGGACATAAGACAAAGGCACGGATTCACGAGGAGACATGCGTGGGCCGATCGAGACACGCCTCCTGTGAGCTGAAACGACTGACTGATGTACGCGTCGTTAGTCAGGGAGAGCCACCCGGCCGCCTCCATCCAGCCACACAGCAATGTAATACATATGTCGACACACCAGCGTCAGAACCACACCAGCGCCCGGCCTGACACAGACACAGACATGGACAGACAGACAGACAGAAAGAAAGACAGACAGACACCATTGCGTACGTCTGTCTCGTTTGATCCATACCTCAGCAGTCTACTGGTCGAATACCATGGCTGAGATGACAGCCCCCAGCACCACACGAGCCAGCCCATTGAGTAGTTAACTCAACGAGGGCACCGACACACACACAGAAAAAAGCGAGAGATCATCGGGCGCCAGCTGATAGAGCTTTCAACTGACAAACCAAACGCAAGATCTACAGGCAGGAGCGACACACACACTGTGTCACTCAGCGCAACACACCGACCGACAGCCAATCCGTCAAGCGGGACGCCCTCGAGCACATGATATGTATGCGAACCATGACAGCAAATATAAAATGTAGGCAGCCATCCATCTACCTGCACCTTTCCCCCCAGCCATCTCCTCCTCATTGACTGTCAACTGACGAATGGCCGGGACCATGGCCTTCAACACTACACCACAGGGATGTACTTGCGCCTCTTGACAGATGGCTCCGCCTCCTCTCCCTCTGCCTCCCAAGCCATGACCATATCAGAGTCGTCGCCATCTGTTTCTGAGTCGATGTCTCCCTCTGCATCGGTGCTGCGGCGTTTGTTGTCTGGCGTCTCGGGGTAGTGCTTGGGCGTGACGGCGTTGCGCCTCTTCCTGCGGTCGTGACTGCTGCTGGGGGTGGTGCTGCTGTCCTCCTCGTGTGTGTCCTCCTGTGTGACGCCCTGACACCACCAATTGGACACCACAGAGACACACACATCCATCCATTCATTCAACCATCCATCCATCCATTGTCCCCGCTCAGCTCAGCTTGGCTGACCTGCCCTGGAGCGTTGTTGGTGTCCTGTGTCTCGTCTTGGCTGTCAGGCTGCTGCGGGCTGCTCGGGCTCCTTGCTCACAATGAAACCCTGACACACATGTTGAAAGAGTGGTGTCAGTTTTTTTCGGCGCATCCCATGGATGGATGGATTGATGGATGGATACGTGCGTACCGCCTGCTCGAGTGCCGTTGCGAGGTCATCCCTGTGGTATGAGTCGAGGACGGGCTGCCGCTGTCCTTGGGGTTTGCCGTGCTCGTCCAGGCTGGTGGAAGGAGGCCACATGGACAGACAGACAGACCTTGATCCACTCGCTCAGCATGGATCAGCGGGGCTGCATTATCCGTGTCTCACGTACCACATGATGATGATGCCGATCCGGCGTCTGATGTCGGCATACACGGACGGCTGGGGCACGGCGAACGGCAGCTCATCGACGTCTTTTAGTAGCGACCTCAGACGCCTGTGGATCTCCTTCCCAATCCCTCCTGCACATCAATCACGACAGGTCACTACAAGTGGTGGATGTTTGTCTGTGTGTGGCTCGCCGATCGCCCTGCAGAAACAATTTCCTGACCAGACACATACACAGAGAGAGGCAGCAAATCGTGCGAAGAGGGCGTGTGTCATGCATGCTCCACCCGCAGCAGTGGGTGTGTGCCTCACTCGCCCCTCCCTGCGCCCCGCCTGAAGTGGGCAGGGCAGGCCAGTCGCCATTGCCCGTGTCCGATGGGCTCGACGCCGACGCCTGGGAGGCCCCACGAGACAGCGACTCGTACGCCCGCCTGAATGATGGACAGGGAAGAAACCCCACACGCATTGGTCATCCACATGTGTGTGGGTGCGTCCGTGGGTGAGTGTGTGTGTGTGTGTGTGGTGAAGGTCAGGCACTCAGTCCCTCACCTCTACTGCTTTATCATCTCCTCGATGAAGCCGTTGCGCTCCTCCTGTGACATGCCCTCCATCTCAGAACTGCAAACAGGCGCCACACACACACACACACACACACAAACAGAGGGACAGAGGGACAGAGACGCAGTGTGCACGCAGGCAAGGCTTGTGTGGTGTGGTGTGGTGTGGTGTGGTGTGTTGTCCTGTGCGTGCCGTCTCGTCCGTACGAGTTGTGGATGTCGGCCAAAGCCAAGTCGGTTGCTGCCCTCCAGTCGAATTCCTCGGATGCTTGGCAGATGGTACAGGGGACCTCATCGATCGAAGCCTAAGGAACACAAAAAGACGGGCGAATGGATGGACAAGAAAGAGAGATCCCATAACCTCGCCTTGTTTCGCTGGCTGTCTTGTCTATCTGTCTGTCTGTCTGCGTACGTCCGCTGCGATGCCTAGACTCGCCTTGCACCCTACACAGAATCGGTGGCCGCAATCCTTCATGTCCTGCCAGGGACAGAGGGAGGGAGGGAGGGAGGGAGAAGGAGGGTGTGCCACATGCTATGTTTTGGTCTGCCTGTTCCTTCCCTTCCCCCCCTACATACCATCCGTCTTGCAATGCATCGACGGAATCGCGAATACGAGGGGTTGATGAAGTGCACACCAGTCGCAGCACTTGGGACATTGAGGGCAGAATACTCGCTGCCACCACTTGCGCGGCTCGCCTGGCTTGCTCCGTGTAGGGCAGACGCAGCAGTCTCGACACCATTTGCCCAGCCATCTGAAGGCAACGATAAGGGCAGTGGTGGCGATGTTGGACACGTGGTTGGCGATTGACAGGTAGCTGGGGCTGGTGTCGGTTGGTGCCACACAACTAGAATCTTCTTGGTGTCGTTACTGTCGCCCTTGAACTGCTTCTGGAGGACGTTCAAGTCCAACGGCGGCAAAATGGCATAGCGCCCGTCCTGCACGTACCTTATGCAATCAGGCAGGCAGGACGTACTATATATGTCTCCCTGATTGCATAAGGACGCGCAATTCGCACCTTGACCAGTTCAAGTAGCTGACACCGATTCTCGAGACGCCGCACTGTCGCATCAGCCTGACATACAGCGACAGCAAAGACAGAGAAATTCGCCCTGTACACCCATGGGTGCTCACCTCCTGCAGCTCGCCCTTGAGTCGCCGCACTTGAAGCTGGTTCTTCTGCAGGGAGGGATGGAGACACGACGCACACACAGAGACGGGAAGGTGGCATCGAGTGTTTGCATGTCTCTCTGCTGTCTGTCTGTCTGTCGTCTGTGTGGCTGTCGAGCTCCTTCATGGCGGCGTCGAGCTCCTGGGTAGAGACGACACACATACGCCCACGATTGGGTGCGTGTGTGTCACGCACGGATGTGTGTGCAGATAATCTATCTGTGTGGGTGAGAGCTGGGCTGGCCTGCCTACCGGCTGTTTCTGCATGACCTTGGTGCCAGCAGCCCCCAGCTCGCGGTTCTTAGCATCGACAACCTGTTCGTTCAGCCAACACACACACACACACACACATCCATCGGTCGGTCAGCGTCCGTCTCTCCCTTTCTCTCTGGTGTGTGTTGCTTGTTTGCCGTCCTACCTCCTGGTGCTCTCTACACAGTTGGTGTATCTCGGTGTCCTTCAGACGCTGCAGCCCCTGCATACACAGACACAAATGAATGTGCTGTGTCTGCGTGTACTATCAGCTCTGAGTGGCGCGGTGGTGCGACTCCTTCTTGGTCTGTGCGTCCAAAGACAAAGCAACACAGACCGGCAGAAGATGCTGTGTATGGTATGTAAGATGGATGTTGTCTGTGTGTGTCAGGCGATCATCATGTGTATTCTTTCTGCCTCTGCCTGTCTGTCTGTCTGTCTTTCTCACTTCGGTAGTTACCTCCTCGACTTGGCTTCTGAGGCGTTATCTCCTCGTCGGTCTGGTAAGCCTGCAAAAATGACATGCATGACAGAAAGAGGTCAAGTTCGATAGATACTGGAAGACCACACACGCACCTCTTCGAGTTGACGGCAGTCCTGCAGCGCGCTCTCCACTTGAGCGACCTTGGATGCCATAGTCTGACGGAGCAAGGCCCAAGCGCACACGGACGTCAGCACGGATCAAGCACGGATGATGAGTTATCAGGGGATATATCTATACAATGTATGCATGTGCACACCTGGTTGGTCTCCTTCCAGGTCTTGGTCTCCCTCTCCAGCTGCTCTTTCAACATCTCCGACTCACGTCTGACGCACAAACACGTCCATGCACCATGCGTGTGTTGCGGTGTGGCCCTTCAGTAAGTGAGTGCCTTCCGTGCTCACTCGGCCGCACGACGAGCGCGGTTCTCATACTTCGTTGTGTCGACGAGGGGAGCAAATGGGTTACACACACACACATCCACATGCATGGGCGGAGGGTGGTCTTGTGGTGTGTGGGGGGACATACATACTTACCTCCAGGCTCTCCACGAGGCTCTTGACCACCGCAGTGCTCACCGTCTGATGCATAGAAGGGAACAGAGGTGTCAATGTCATATGGAATACTCCTCTTCTGTGTGTGTGTGTGTGTATGTGAATGGTGACCTCCTTGGCCTGGAGTCGGTCCTTGGCGTCAGCCAGAGTGGCCGACAACGCTGCGTTGTTGGGGTTGACATGGTCGTACGCTCGCCACACATCCTGAGAACACAGAGGGAATATCAAGCGATGGGTGTGTGTAGGTTTTGTGCCGTGTCGTACCTTGAGGGTCTTTGTAGGCAGCCAGGGAAACGGGCATGCCAACTCGACATCCACAATGAGCTCCAGCTGCTCCAGATCCGCTTCCTCACGTATCTGAAGCACGCGGGGTCCTCATGTTGTCAACATCCACGTATGGCTGGCAATGGCATGTGAGAGATGCCTGCATCTGGGGCGAGGAGACACGGGTGGGAATCGGCACAGATGGGACACAGCTGACGTTGGAAGAGTGAGAACTCAAATGTGACTCGCCTTGCCGACCTGCGGAACAGCTCACCCTCAGCCGGCGCAAGGAGGCCCAACATGCGCTGACAGAAACAGGCAGCCAGACATACAGAAAGGGAGCAGACACAATGAGCCTAGCTCTTCACCTCACGTGCAGGAAATGTGGCGACATAGGTCGTGGGCGTTGATGCTGAAATTGAGCAGGGCTCATGTTCAGACACATACCTCCAACAGGTGTCTCTTCCATGTGTGCTCCTTGTCGTACTGCTGAAGATCCTACAAGGCGGCACTGTCATCTTCTTCGCCTGCCTCCGGCGGTAGCTTGACCTTGATGTCCGGGTCCGCCGAGCGAGTGGCGTCGATGAGCTTGGCTGCTGGCGGGCAGGTCGCGGTGAACATGGTCACTACAAGAGTTGAATGTTTGTCTGTGTGTGGCTGGCGCACCCACCCACCCCCCACCTACCCGGCGGCATCTCCTTGACCTTTCAAGATGCAGCAGCACCTTCTGCTCCATCTTCTTGCGGGCCTCGAGGAACTGCCGGTCAAATCGCTGCCGTTGGTTGCCTTGGCTGAGCCGCCTCTCGACTGAGAGCATGGTTGGGTCGGTGTGCATCGTCGCGGACAGGTCCTCCCTCGAATTGATGAACAAAAGACTTTCCACCTCTCCCAGCTCCCCTCCACGTTGCCTCACTCACCCACCTGCCGCAAGGAAGAAGGTCGCCTCGCAACGTGTGGGCGCTAGCGCTGGCAAACAAGAGAGCGCCCCTCCCCCGTTGCTGACCATTGCGGCTGAGCAGCCCGTCCAGCAGCGGTCGGGGAGTCGGGCTCATGGTGGAGAGGAACCGGAAGAGAAGGAAGATTAGGCTTCCAAAAAAAAAAGACTGAGGGCCTCAGGCCGTCTCCGTCTCTCTCTGCGCGAAATCTCGCCACCGTTGGACTGATTGAAGCTGTTGGGCTGGAATTGACTAACGGGGCCGGATCCAACGCTTCTGCATCATGCACACGTTCCCGACAGACACCCTCTCTGATGACCTGGCCCACAACTCCCTCACCCTGCCCGCCCCTCCGCCCACCGAAGCCGCTGCCCCTCTTCAGCCAGATGACGTCTCGTGGGACATCCTTCTCCGTGACCTCACGAGCATTGGCATTTTCTTCTCCACCGGAACCATCGCTCTGCTCTTGAGGCGTGTTCTCGATGCTGTTGACGAGTGGCGAAGGACAAGGGCCAGAGCAGACGAGAGGGCGGGGGCGGCCTTCCAGAGGGCGTTTGTGGCGCAGCTGATATTCCTGACGGCGTGCACGGTGTGGCTTCAGGGGATTGGGTTTCTCTACTGGATGGCCTGGGAGGAGGTGGCTAGGGAGGAGATACACGGCGGGAAACGGCCCTACTGTGATGTGACGACCTTGAATCTCTTGCTGTGAGTGAGGGCACAGCTGAATGGACAGAATCACACACAGACAGACCATGTCATAGTACTGACTGGGATGGGTCTGCTTGACGTGTCTGTCTCTTCCTTCGTGTCTCTGTGTGCAGGCTGGGTTCGTTCCTGTTGTGGGATGCTCTGTTCCATCTCCAGTTTGCCTTAGCTCTGCTGTGCCCCCTGTATCTGCTCGGCTGCACATTCCTGGCCTTCGAGCGGCCCACTCCTCCCTCCTACTCGCCATCCAAGCGGATAGAGACCGACGACTGCCCCATCTGCCTCATGGAGTTCCGCTGGTGGCACACCAAGGTTATCCCCCCCACGGGCCACGCATCCTGCCGCCTCCATCCCATCCACCTCAAGTGTTTCTTATTCATCAGTCAGGTGCGCCTTACTGGGGAGTTCAGCAATGAGAAGAGACACATGAGACACATGAGACACGTGAGGTATCTGCTCGTTTGTGGGTGTCTCTGGCTGGCATCAACCAACAGAGATCGTTTTGGGAGCGTCCGCCGATTCCGTCGCTTCTCTGTCCGTTCTGCAAGAGAGAAATCAGCGACGAGGTGGTCGTCTTCGACTGGCACCTCCCCTATGCCATCATCGTCGCCCTCACGTGGCTGCGCGTCGCCCTCCAATGGCTCGGCAGACGGCTGGGTACCGCCTTGATGGTGGGAGCCCAGGCCGTGATCAGCCGTGTGTCTCGTCCGCCGCGCAAGAGATCCATTCTGCCCCTCACGGCAGAGGAGGAGGACCATCTGTTGTCTCCACGAGACGGCTCATCCTCATCCCTGGCAAGGTCCCCCTCGTTTCCCTGCACGCGGTGCGCATTCATGTTTGTGCCCCGCATGTGCGGCGGATTCGGGTCGTCGTCGCGCACGGTGCGGCTGAGCATGACGCCGAGCAGCCGAGCATCACGAGCAATGCAGCCGCTGCCCGTTTCCTACGGTCTGTCGAACGAAGCCTCAGAGCCCTCACAGGGCTCACGGCGGCTGCATCGGCAGATGAGCCTGCCCTGCCTGTGCTGATGGATGGATGGATATGGGGGGAGAATCTTGAGGGTGTCTGACTCACTCACTCACTCACTCACTTGGCCATTGCGTGTCTCAGCCACGCATCTATCTGATGTTCGATTTGTCCTCGCTCTGTTTCGCTTGCTGGTCTTGGGGGGTGGGTTTGGATGGATGGATGTCACGAATGAGAGCCGCAGTCTTGCTCCATCATAATGTGCCGTTTAACTGTTCTCCTTTTCCCCCAGAATGAATTGTCGACTGCTGTGGTTGGTGTCTGTGTGCCCTCTGCTATGCGAATGCGACAGTGACTGACCCATCAGGCGATTGATTGAAGCAATCATCACTCCGTCCGTCACCCATACTCTTAGTCAGTCGAGTCGATGCACATGTCACTCGGCCACGCCAAGTATCCACGTATCATGAACCCAGCCAATGTTGTGGGCGAGACAAATTAGGGAGAGGGGAGAGGGCGGTCAGCCAGGCAGGCAGGCAGGCAGGCAGACAGGTGCACAGATGCAGGCAGGCAGGCGAAGAACGTTCTACACATCGATCGTCGGGGCTTGAAAAAGCTCCACGGCCGGGCAGTCAGTCGCATGTGTCCATGTGAGTATGTGTCATGCAGATGGATGTGTGGGTGGCGAGGCGATGGATGTCTACGTGTGTCTATCTAGCTGTCATGGGTGTCGTGTGTGCGCCGTATGCGCCTAGGTCTCGGCTCCATCACCCTCTGGACACACACGTGAGATCAACACCCAACACCACACAGCATAACACACACAAGTACACAGGTGTGGGTGTGGTGTGCATTGCACAAGCGTACCGGCCTCTCCCATGGCGACATCGCCGTCCTGTGCGGCCTCGCCGGTGCCCTCGGCGCCCGCGGGGGCGGCCGAGCCGCTCTGGCCCTTCTTCCAGTAGCTGTCCAAATCGGCGTTGAGCCTGACCATACATCCATCCATCCACAGATAGACCGAAGACAGCATAGCATGTGTGTGGGGTCATGTGTGTGGCGTGTTGGTTGTGCTGCTCCTTCCTGTTCGGACTCACTTGCTCTGGCTGCACATGTAGTTGTCGAGCTGGTCGTCCTGAACCAGCACACACACATCAACCACAAAACACCAAGTGAGTCAACGTCGCCCCCTCCGTCAATCTCTCACCAGGTCCTCCTTGTTAGCGGGCTTCTCGCCGCCGCGTCCACGTCCACGTCCACGGCCTCGCCCACGACCCCGCCCGCGCCCGCCACTGCCGCGGCCGCCCCTCCCCATGCGCATGCTGCCGCCGCCCTTCATGATGCGCCCACTGCTGCGGGAGCCCGATCCTCGGCCACCGCGCCCTCCTCCCGAATACCCTCCCCCGCCGCCCCCCGATCTGCGGTTGATGCCGAGCTGGCCGCCCGACCCGCCGCCACCGGAGCGCCCTCCCCTGCCGCCTCCTCTGCCTGTAGGTGATAGAGATAGATAGATGATGGGATGGGAAGGGAAGGAATGGAGGCCGCGATGCGATGTCACCAGGCAGCACCACCAACCCAATAGAGAGAGAGAAAGCAGAAAGGCAGGCAGGCAAAGAGAGCATCCATCGTGAGAGCGGTGTCGTGTCCGTCAGCAAGCCGCGTCATGGACAGATAAATAGGTAAGCTGGGCGTGGCGTGTGCGGGTGTAGGTGTGGTGGATGGGATGGAGGGAAAGGGCTCGCCGCAGCAGGTGGCCGTCATTCAGTCACCGCATAGCAGCCTCTCCTCCCCTCCCCCTCCCTCCTCCCTGTCCCCTCTCTCGTGTCTCATGGCCTGTCTCGCCCTGTCTGCCCCATCTCGCCGCCTGCGTGCCCTCATCGTGCCTGTGTCTGCCTGCTGTTCCCCTCTCTCCCGCCCTGCTGTGTCGCTTCCACACACCTCTGTTGCTCCGGCCGCCGTAGCCGCCTCCGCGCACCATAGTGACGTCAGAGAGGTCCAATAAGGTTCGATGCTAAGCTCGATGAGGGCTGCAGGTTCGTCAACAGAGGGAGGGAAGAGGGCTCAGGGGAGGGTCAGGGGGTCGGATGCGGATCTTGTACCTTCGTAAAGCCGATGCCTATATGCGATGCAGTGACGCTGTCTTGAGGCACGGAGCGCGACAACACGGAGAATAACCCTTGCTGCTTCAAGCTCGCAAGCGTCAGCTCGCAAGGCTGAAACTGCTCGCGCGTTCGCGTGCCCCATCTGTGAGCCGAGATGCCGAAGCGCTACCGCACGCACTCAAAGGTGGCGAACACGCCCAAGCGGCCGTTCGAGAAGGAGCGGTTGGACAGCGAGATGAAGATCATCGGCGAGTACGGCCTGAAGAACAAGCGTGAGGTGTGGCGCGTCCAGTACACCCTCTCCAAGATGCGGGCGGCGGCACGGCACCTCCTCACACTCGAGGAGAAGGACCCCATCCGCGTGTTCCAGGGAGCTGCCCTCCTGCGCCGGATGGTGCGAATGGGACTCCTCGGTGAGTGAACACAGGGAGGGATGTCACACACACACACACACGCGATGCACGCGAGAGGGAGAGGGGGGGTGATCTGTCTGGTGTGACTGACCATTGCGTGTGTGGCGTGGTGTGGTGTGTGGTTTGTTCTGTGTGTGTGCAGATGAGGGTCAGCAGAAGTTGGATTACGTGTTGGGTTTGACGACTGCCAAGTTCATGGAGCGTCGGCTGCAGACCAAGGTGTTCAAGCTGGGCCTGGCCAAGTCCATCCACCACGCCCGTGTGCTCATCCGCCAGCGCCACATCCGGGTGGGCAAGCAGATCGTCAACGTGCCCTCCTTCATGGTCAACCTCGAGAGCGAGAAGCACATCGACTTCGCGCTCACCAGCCCATTCGGCGGCGGCAGACCCGGACGCGTGCGCAGACGCAAGGAGAAGTCCAAGGGCGCCGGTGGGGGCGACGAGGAGGACGACGAGTGATCCCACAGACAGACTCACTCGCACGCAACACGGGCATTTTGAAGGGCCGTCGGTCACTCGCGAGCAGAGAAGCGCAGTGGGGGCTGGTGCGGTGTGCGGACGGACACTGGTTTGATTCATTCATTCTTCCATGTGTTGGGTCTGGTCGCTCGCTGCATTGGACTGCTGGATCTCATCCACCGGTTGACAGCTGCACTGAGTTGTGAGCCGATAGGTGAGGCGGGGCCGGCGGATGCAACGAGCGACCGACTCATCTATCTACGTGTGTCCGTGTCGTGTGCTGTGGTGTGTCGTCTGATGCCTGCTTCGGGTGGATGTGAATCGGACACCTGACCTGCATGTGTGTGGGGTGGAGCAGTGCAGTGGCTTTGTTGTGCCACTGAGCCCTTCACTGATCGATCCATCACATCAACCCATGTGACTCAACCATACATCTATCTCACTGTTATGCGCATCCCGCCAGTCTCAATCATGCGCAGAGAATCAAGCTTGTCAGTCAGCACATTTACAGTCCTCTCATCGTGTGACAGCCAGTCAGTCAAACAGTCGTGTCAGTCAGCCTTTCACTCAGTATCTGCTTCAGCAGCAGGGTCATAGTAGGGGTCGCACATCCGCCTCAGCCTCTCGTAGTCACGCGGCGCCCTCTTACGGTAGCTGCACACCACACCACACCAGCCATCCACACACGCACTCGGGCAGTGTGCCTCTTCTGCTGGTCTCTCTGTCTGGTATGGGTGCCCTTGGTCACTCACTCTTCCCTGAGCTCCATGACGCCGATGGATGTGCTGGCGAGCATCCCCTTGGGCACAAAGAAGATGTCGCCCAGCTTCCGACGCCACAACCCACATGCAGACACATAAATGAACGTCAGAGGAACTGATGAACACACAGACAGACACACAGGCAAACAACCGACACACACACACACACACAGATCGTCTGCTCTGCTCTTGTCTGTCAGTCTGTCGTCGTTGGTAGCGGTGCAGTCGGCCTGCGTGCCGTACCTACTAAGCCCAAAATGACTGCCGCCTGCTTCTTGTCGATGAGCGGTATCGCGAACTCCGTCGGGTTCTTTTTGGTGAGGGGCTTGAAGTTCTTCAGCAGCCATTGACTGAACCAGTAGTGACACGCTGAGAGAGGGCACACGCAATCACACAAACCAACCGATGGATGATGATCACGGTAAGACACACACAAAACACAACACACATGGTGCCTGCCCACCAGGTAGACAGGCAGGCAGGCACAGACGCATCTATCTGCCCGAGCCTCATGCTTACGCAGTGCCATGCCCATGGTGATGAACGGCTGCCAGCCGTCGACGTCGTCCACGGCCTCGTTCTCCCGGGTGTTGAGCTGACCCGCCTGCCTGCACACAACCAACAGACAAACACACCCACCAATCTATTCTATCTACTGGACTGCCTGCAGCGTGCATCCCATCCGTGTCACCTCACCTACCTTTTGCTTCTGGCTTCCATGTAGGTGGCCCGTACTGCGACGGGTCGGACGACGGCGTGAGCAGCATGAATCCCCCACCGGCCGCACGCCTTGAAATATCTGACGGTGGGAGGCTCCTCGTCGGCGTGACTGAACGCTGGTGCTGCCGTGTATGACGATGACGACATTCTGCTTCCTTCCCCCTTCTCTTCGTTCACGACCCCCCAAAAGCACCAGCTGGGGGAGTGCTCTAGGCTAGTTTTTCTCCGTGCGCGAATCGCATATGGCGGATGGCGTAACGGACTTCATGAAAATGCCCTCCTGGAAAGCGGAAACTTCGTGTGCTGATACTGAGCTACATGGCGGCTCACCGAGATG
>CDMY01000339.1:65209-102746 GCA_001179505.1 Vitrella brassicaformis | reverse complement strand
GGCCGTTCTCACACCCAACACACTCTTCCCTCCCTCAATCCATCACTCACCTTGGTCGTGGTCCTCCTCTGTGTCGCTGCCGCTGCCCTCCACGTCGGGCAATGATGAGAAGTCGAGCGGCTCATCGGCTGGATGGCGACGGCGACGACGGCCATGACCACTCTGATGTGATACACACGGACACACACGGAGAGGTTGCACAGTGGGCAGATGAAACTAATGCCTCGTCGGCTGTGGCCAGGCCACGAACAAACACACGTACTCGTGCAGGAAGTGATATTGCTGGTGCCGTTGTTGGTGCTGGGGCTGGGGCTGGGGCTGGTGGGGCTGGGGCTGGTGGTGATGGGGCTGGTGGTGATGGTGATGGTGTTGGTGCGGATGGTCGATGGAAGTGCAGCACGTTGTTGATGTTGCCGCTGCCATCCTGCACATCATAGACACACACACACACACAGAGAGAGGAATGCACCGATGTGGGTACACATAAACAGACACACAGCTCTCCCTCCCTCTCCCTCTCTGTGTGTGTGTCGCGAGGACACTTACATCTTGTGTCGGGAGTGACGGGTCGCATTTCCACTCGCCGTCGACGATGTACTTCAACTGATGTGACCCTGCTCACATGTTGATGGCCCACAGCAAACCACACACACGTCGCTCGTCGGACCTTTCCACGTGTGTGTGCCACAGCCGTACCGGGCCGCAGCTCCGGGACGGCTTCTTGTAGCGAGATCCGGTAGGTGGAATCTCTGCATAGTCAGGCACGCACCCACACACACACAAAGAGGTGTGCAGATCAGATCCACGTGTTTGATCGCCCATTCACTCATCCACAGCACTGACCGTGGGTCATAGGCGAGCGGCATCTGTCGCCCCCACGGCGGCTCTGTGAATGACCCTGAATGCGCGCACAATGGCTATCCATGTCGCTCTCTCTCTCCCTGTGTGAGTGTGGCTGCGCACCCGCCAGTGAGACGGTCCGCTCTGCGGGATGTCTCCACTCGAGGACACCTTCAGCTGCCGCCACCGTCATGCTATTGTTGGTGTTGCCACTACCGTCCTGCACACGAACATCACACACACATGTGCAATTGCATCCATTTGTGCGTGTGTGTCTCACGAGGACACTTACGTCTTTCGTCGGCAGCGACGGGTCGCACTTCCACTCGCCGTCGACGATGTACTTGAACTGATAGCGGCCGGGCTGCAGCCCCGGCAAGGCCTCTTGCAGTGACAACCAAAACACTCCAGTCCTGTCCGAATAAATGATGGGATGGAGGGATGACACACGTCAAACACAACACAACACAACACAACACAACACAGCATAGCACAGTGAGAGAGGTGCAGAAAGAGGCGTGTGTGAATGAATGAATGGATGGGTGTCTACCGCGGGCACTTGAAGAGTGGGAGTCTGGCCTCCCAAGGGCGGTTGGTGAAGGCCCCCGCCACCTCGACGTAGTTGCCCGGCATCACCCACTTCAACATTGTGGCATTCCGACTGAAGCACACACAACAGGCAGACGATAGATACACAGACAGACAGTGTCTGTGTTCGTGCGGCTGCGTGACGGCGCCCCAATCACTCACTGAACTGACCTCGTGTCGGGCAAAAGTCGGATGCGTGGAGTTTTGGCCGAGGGACTGCCGCCGCCCCCAGGACTCCCAAGGTGCTCAGTCCCTGACGAACGACACGACACGACACGATTAACCACACACACACACACACGAACGACGTCTATCGAGTGGTTGGTGTACGCCCCTGGCCGCCGTGTGCGTGACGTTCGTATGTACCCGAGTTGCGCGACGATGTGCTGCTGCCCGTCGAGGTCGTAGCCGCCGTGGGCGACGCATCCGTACCTGAACAGTCACCACAACACAACACAACACAACACAGCACATGCACCGGGAATCTGCCGTTCATGAGTGATGGGGCGTGTGCTGGTCGCCCACCTCTAGAGGTCTGTGGTTGCTGCTCGTGTGGTGCAGTGAGCTGTGCGCACGGGGGAGGGGCCGACACAGGGGACGCAATACGACCTGCAACTGCCAACCGACCCGACACACAAACACAAACACAAACACAAACACAACCGAACCAACGAACAACAAGCCATGTCTGCCTGCGCCGCGTGTTGCCGATTGAGTGCAGCGGCCCACCCCCCCCCCACCGCCGACCTTGTGCTGACGCCTGGAGTGGCTGTGTGGGTGTTCCAGTGCGCAGGAATGTTGGCGTCAACTTCTGGTCCTCAAGGGTCTCCGAGAGGCCCTTATACCCTCGCCCTTCGGCTTGCTCGATCCACTGCTTGGCTCTAGCCAGACTCTGACCACACGCACACACGCACACACACACACACACACACACAGACAAGCCGCTGTGTCGTCGATTGGGTCAGGCACCAGCCATCGGTCGGTCCTCCTTTTCTTGTCTGCCTGCCTCCCCACCCTGTGTCTGTCTGCCTGTCTGTCTGTCCGTCCGCCTGTGCGTAAGGTGACTGAGGTGACTCCTTTCCCTGACTGACCTGCTCCCATGATGGCGCCCCTTCGCGCCTGCTCGCCTGAGCTCGCCGCCTGTACTCCGCCCTGCGCAGGATACGGGAGGCGCAGTCCGCCCACTGCTGCATCCATCCATCAACATCAGTCGACACACACATCGCATCGCATCGACAGCGGTGTGCTTGTGCCCTCCTGTCCCTCCCGTGGTGGTTACCGTCATGCGTGCCGGCATTCCGGTCTCATTGGCCATGCGTTGGAACATCATGATGCTCCTGGAGATCCACGACTCAGAGGCGCAACTGGAAGGCCTGGGCGGCAGGGGTGGGTGGTCGGGCAAATGCTGTGGCATGGTCAAGGGTGACACTATCGCAATGAGAGCTACAAGGCGCAAGTTGCCGGTGCCTGCTTGAGGCATTCACCCTGTTCTCCTCTAGTTCGATCTGCGAGCTTCGAGACTGCTTCGAGCCCGTGGACGTGCGGAGGCGCGTGTTGAAGGGGTTCTGGTGCCCGTCCTGGTCTCGTTACCACGCTTCTATCTGTCATCTTCTCCGGAACGCCTTCTGTCAACGCCTTCTGTCAAAATGAGACGGCCCCAATTCCCCTTTGCGCTGGTCCTGAAGCAATGCGGCTGTCTGCACGAGCAGTGAATGGTGTTCGAGGTACTTGAAGCATAACGAGACACGCCGAGAAACAACAGATTTTGATCAGACGTAGGTTTGCTCTCTGTTGTTTGTTGATCAAGATGATTTTGAGGACACATCGTCCGACAATTGGCTGGGCTGTATGAGTGACTTCTCGAGCTCGGAAGAGATGGATGAGTGTCTGCGATTATTCAATACTGGGGGCAAGAAAGAATGCAAGGCAGGCAGAGAGGCATGAACAAGCTTCCTTGAAAGACCATGCATGTCATGCCGCTCACTCACGAACCATGTCATCAACGATGTGCACCTGTCATCAACGTCGGATCACAGACTCTTATTCACGAACTCAAAAAGGCACGCAGGATACAGTCCGGACCGCGTAAGTGGGTCAGTACATGGCTGACCCACTTACGCGTTTGACCCGCTTATACCTACTACAGAGCTGACCCACTTGTTTTCCAGCGACTTTTGGAGTGATTTCTCGCTGTGAATGAATCACAGGAGCCTCTCAGAAGCCCATTGACTCTTTTTTTCTCGCTCGAAGTCACTCAGATTTACGAAATCCGTCGATCATCTCAGAAGATGACAAACAAAATGTCTGTATTTCTCAATGAGATCACACTTTCATCGGTCCGCTCTTTCACAGAGAGGTTCTTCATCGTCTTGCGGTCATTTTGAGCCATGAATGGTCGGTTTGGATGGGTGATTTGAGTCTCTTTGGGAGGTGACCCGGTTATCCGGTCCGTTTTTGACTGTGTACAGAGTGATCGGGATGGGCTGACCCACATACGCAACTGACCCGCTTATGCGGTGACCCACTTACGCGGTCCGGACTGCAGATCCTTAAGGGTCTCGTCAAATATAAAATGTAGACACCGATTGTCTGGACAACTGCAGCCGCTGCTGTTGCTGGTGCCGTGGCGGCCTGGAGACACAGAGCACACAGAGAGACACCAGAGAGCCATACGTATGAATGCATTTATGACGCTCATTCTCTCCCTCTGTCTCTCTCTGCGTGTGCGTCCATCCAGTTTTAGGTTTTCGTTACACGCAATCGAGCGGCGAAGAGTGGTGTGTTGGTTGCCGATGAGTCACGGTGTTCCGACGGTGGCACGCAGCCTGACAACCACAGACAAGAACAACCCACCGATCGATGAATGGCTGAATGTCCGGACGACCTCACACCCTACTTGGCCGCTGTTGAGTGGTGAACAAACACAGCAATCAATCCATGAGACATGCCAGCTGTCTGTCTGTCTGTCTGTCTGTCTGTGTCTCTCGCTCACCTTTCTGTCTCAGGTACACTATGAAACGCTGTAGACAAAGAGACAGACAGACAGGCCGACAGACGAGTGTATGTTTGGGTGTTTGCCTGTTTGTTTGTGTCTCACCAGTTGCTCTTTGAGGTACCACCTTGGCCTTCTCGGCTTGCTACACGCGACGCCATAAACCCCCTACATGTGCTGTGCCTCTGCATCGACAGCAAAACTAAGTGCATGACACACAACATACCAGAGACGCGTATTTAGACAACCTTCTTCTTGACATTTCCCGACTCACCTGGCCACTGCTGTAGTTGTTGTGTGGATCTGATGGATTGTCTTGAAGTGCGTCAGGATGATATTTTTCACGAATCATGACACAGACACATAGCGAAGCCTTGCATTTCCCGGCACCAGCCCCCACTCTGAATCAGCTGGGCCGAATTGGATCATCCCATAGTCGACTCTGCTGGAAACGGGCGGGTCCTGCTCTCGCCGATCTTGCGGGTATAAATGGTAGATGCTGCCGGTTGTTGGGAAATCCGGGTTGATTGTAAGCTCGAAGCCATCATCGTCTCGGAATGCCCGCAGTACGTTCCCATGCTGTCCCATGCTGAAACAGGCGAAGGATCATGCCGTCGCCGAAGTTGATGTGGTGGCCGATCAACCACAGCTGAGCCAGTACACGCGGATAAGCCAAATACGCCTGCACACATCAAATGAAGGCACAGGCAGCACATGCAGCGACAGATATATTCCTTCTTTGCCATCCCCTCCCTTTCACGCTTGCCGTTTGGGTGTGATATAATCGGCCGGAGCGAGGGCAACAGGCAACGGGAGGGATAGGGAGGGGGCTGGTAGATTACCCACGCGATTCTGACGAGAGAGAGCACAGACAGTCACACACAGTGACCACATGGCGATCGAGCGCTCCTCGTGGCACTTACGCATGAGGGGTAAGTCATCGAGCCACCAGCCATGCAGCGACGACGGTGATGTCGTCGACCTTCCCCCCTTGGTATTCCCGCTCTCCGAATGCGCTTCTCTGGCCGTCCTCACGCCTCTGCCGGAGATCTGCTCGAGCGGCCCGTGCAAATGGGGTGTCTCTCTCCCTCGGCTGCACAGACATATACGCGCGCGTGTAGAGTGTATGCGCACGTAGAGCTACGTACCTCTTGTGAAATGCTGCGCTGGCCAGCGCCTCAGCGAGCGACCGGGGGGATGTCGCGCGCTGCCACTCCGGAGTCCTTCAGCGCCTGATGTGACACAGCTACGCACTCAAGACGGATCTCTTGGTGTGGATGCAACTGCTGTTACCGCTGCATCGTGTGGCGAGAGTGAGAGTGTGGCGAGCCCGCAGATCTCCTCTTCGAAGAGGTTGTCGAAGAGGCCTGCAATCACGAAGTCACAGGAATGCATGTAGGTGAGCCCCCATGATTGCATGTCGCCCTCCCGCACCCTCGCACACTCGGTGTTGGCCATGCGTAGCGAGTCCTGAACGAAGCGAAGAGACATTCAGGTCAACACGCAATACTCTTCTGCTTACGGGCTGTCCTCCCCCCACCAGCATCCTCATTGCCGCCACCTTCTCGGGATGCTGTATGCGATTCATCCACATTTTATTCATGGCGAGAGACACAACGGTGTATGCACACCTCCCTCCCTTCTCACCTCGCCACTCTGCTGCATTCGGTCGCACTCGTCTCGTGTGGCAGGGCGCTGCAGCTGAAGGGGCGGTTGAAGTCGTGGTGCTGCTCCTTGCTCCTGATGACCGGGCGCACCTGCTGCCTCTCCTGGCGTCTGCACACATACAATGCGCTTGAGTGTGTGTGGCACTGTTATTGTTGTTGTTATGATGTGCCCACCTCAGCAGCATGAGGGTTGAGTCGCCCAGGTTGGCGTAGCTCAGCCGCTCCCCCTACACACATACATGAAAAGACACACACACATACACACTATCTCGAAGTGGAGTACAGTGAGCGGGCGGGATGTTTTTTGGTCGAGGGAAGAAGGGTTGCGAGCTTTGGCCCAAGTCGATGACGAGACCGCCAAAGGCCCGCTCGACGACATCCAAAGGCTTGCTCATCATCAAAGGTCAACAGCTGCACAGACGGACACAGAGACACACACACACACAGAGAGGGAGAGGGAGACATGTGTAGATAAGCATGTCTCTCCGTTCCCTCGGTCTGCCTCACTGTGTGCGCCCTTCGTTAAGCATTCAGTGGGCAGTCTGTCGTCACGACCCGGCGTTGACCACTGAATGACGTCGATACTCTCTTTTTCTCCCGGCGTCGCGTCAGCGGGCGAAGGAAATGACCACCAAATATAAAATGAAGGCAGCGATCCCCACAGAAAGCTGCTCAACACACATGCAAATGGATGGATGTGTACCCACACACATGCTGCTCGTACTGAAGGGCGATCTCGCGAGGCGGCTGCACTGGGGGCTCCCTGCTGCTGCTGCTGCTGCTACGTGCGCTGCTGGTGCTGTTGGCGAGGGCGATGCCAGCCAGCTGTCCACATCTCCTCATGAGCTCGTCGGCGAACGTGGGTGCAGGGACACATTGATTCATCCATGGAACACGCAGAAGGATGCAGTGAGTGGCGTGTCCATGACAGGCATGCTTACGGCTTTGGATTGATGCCATATTATCCTGCGGCCCACTCACCAACACCGTCCGCCACCCCCACAGCGCCGTTGCCTGCATTCATGTGGGCACATGTTGGTGTATGCCTTCGTCCATGAAAGTGACGTGGGAATCGTATGTGCATTACCCCGGTCCATGCAGGCGAAAGAGGAGTCCTCTCCTCCTTTGTTGGTCTTGTCGGGGTCCTGGATCCTGCACACACGTATGGCCACAGGTATCTGGGTATGCACACTGTCAGCATCCGTACTCGAAGGCAGCAGCCAACAGACGGAGGCCGGTGCTCTCGCGCTGGTCCTGTGCAGGCCAGGCACACATACGTCTGTGTCTGGGTTTGCATGTGCTTGTGTGTTTGCTTGCGTACGGGCAGGTCCGTCAGTCTCGCGACCACGTCGGCTTTCTGCAGCTTTTCGGTGACTGATGACGGCCATTCAGTCACGCCCCTGGGCACACGATGGCAGACAGACGTACGCTTTTGTGTGTCGTCCACGTGCATACGTTGGCTGAGTGGTCTGGTGGTGGCCGTTTGGCACCGAGAATCTCCGGTGTGCCGACACAGCACTGCTCATCTGTACACACACACACACATACACACACACCCAGCACATGGACGCATGTGCTTCACGCCTTGTACTTGTCACTAACGCTGCCGGGCATGTTGATTGACGCTCTGCAGACACACATTTATGTATGCATACGACACATGCAAGGTAGATATATGTGCAAGTATGCGTGTCTTACTCATCGCATACCGTCTGCCCCAGCGATTCCCCTGTAGTAGCTCCATAGGCGGCGACCCGTCATCCTCTCCTCCTGTCGATTGCTTGTCGGCACGCGGGATCCTGCATGTCCCACCCAACCAACACGGATACGCTACTTGTGTGCCATACACAACACACGCCACTCACTCACATGTAAGATCCCGCATCCAGCCGGAGCCCTGAGCGCATTCTCTGGTCCTGTATGCAGCATACATCCACCCAAAAATCCATCCGTGTGCATGCTAATCTGTCTGAAGGTGTGTGCGTCCGTACGGGCAGAGTGATCAGCGTTGACTCGTGCTCGAGGCGCTTCAGGTCCTCGTGCGTCGCCGAAGAAGCAGCAGGGCTGCATGTCACACATGGACGCCCGTATGTGTGTGTTTGGGACGGGGCCTGGGCTGCATACTTACCCGAGTGACGTCCGCCGCAGCCTCCAAGCAGGGCTCGCGCTGGCACTGGCTGCCGACGTGCTCACAGACGCCCTGCACACATCAAGACACACACACGCACATACACACATGCGTGTGAGTGGGGGGAGGGTGTGTGGCTGCAATGGTGCTGGTTTGGCTGCAATGGCCCATCCCTTGCCCTGCAGCTGGAGCGGCTCTATGTCAGGGTCAGCGTCAGCGGAAGGACCCTCGTCGTCAGGAGCGGCAGCGGCAGCGGCAGATGCAGACGGCTGACTCTCCTGCTGCTGCTGCTGCTGCCTCTGACGTAAGTACGCAAAGCCGCGCTTCATGGGTGTCTATGTCTGTGCGTGACTCTCTATTTCTCTATCTGTTGGTGTAGGGCTGCGTACGGTGGGTGACATAGGGGAGTTGTCGCTGCCGCTTGTGCACGCCCTCGTCGTGTTCGATGCCGACGAGTGGCGGTGCCCAGGGGGCGACACTTAGCCTGACAACCACAGACAAGAACACACACACCGACCGAACCGATGAATGGCTGAATGTCCGGACGTCCTCACACCCAACACACTCTTCCCTCCCTCACCCACCTTGATCCTGCTCCTGCTCTGTGTCGCTGCCTTTGTCGTCCGGCTCGGGTGACGAAGACAAGTCGAGCGGCTCATTTGCGGGGTGGCGACGGCGATGAGCATCAACACTCTGATGTGATACACACAGACACACACGGAGAGGTCGCACAGTGGGCAGATGAAACTAATGCCTCGTCGGCTGTGGCCACGAACACACACACGTACTCGTGCAGGAAGTGATATTGTAATTCGTGGCGTTGTTGGTGCGGGTGCAGCTAAAGGCCCGCTCGACGACATCCAAAGGCTTGGTCATCATCGGTTGTCTGTTAGCCGTCCGCTGCACACAGAGACACACACACACATACAGACAGACAGACAGAGAGAGAGACATGTATAGATAAGCATGTCTCTGTTTCTCCCGGTCTGCTTCACTGTGTGCGCCCTTCGTTAAGCATTCAGTGGGCAGTCTATCGTCACGACTCGGCGTTGACCACTGAATGACGTTGATACTCTCTTTCTCTCCCGGCGTCGCGTCAGCGGGCGAAGGAAATGACAAGGAAATATAAAATGAAGGCAGCGATCGCCACACACATCTGCTCAACACACAATAAGGCGGCCATTTGAGCCTTGTTCGAGATGAAAGACCTTCTTCAGCTCCCGGGGGAGTGAGTGTCTGGTCCCGGGGGCTGCCGGCTTACCTCCGATTCGTATGATGAAAGAACCTGCTCAGCTCCTGTGGGGGTTCCAGGCTGCCGCAGGCTGAACGAAGCCATCACCCGCACAGACACACGCACTCACAACCCTCTCTCTCTATCTGTGCGTGTGTACCTCCTCTCATGTGCGTCTTTGGCAACGGCCCGGGCGATGGCTGACGGCGGCGCGGCAAGGCACGAGTAATTCAGTGCCTATGCGCAAATATCACATCATACACGCGCCTGCCTGTGTGCAGGTCTGACCGACCAGTGCGTCGTAGGGAGATATGGCCATGTTGCCAATGTTGAGGATGTCGGTGTCGCCGAGGTTGTCAAAGACGGCTGTGGGGGTCGAAAAGCGGGCATACGTGTGTGTATGTCATGGCAATGCTTACCGTCTGAGCCGAGGATGATGAGATCGCCCTCACACACGTTGACGGACTCCAGCTTGGCCATGTCAGGGGTGTCCTGGGTGGGGTGGGGTGGGGCGGGATACACGCACACACGTGGGTGCAGCGGAGAAGGAAGCGCATATTCCCCTCAACAAACCTCTGTGAGGTCGCGCTCTCGGAAGGCTCGCACCGCTTGGACCAGGACACCCTGCAAACATTTGTCGCGCACAGCACACATACAGGCGTATCCAATCCACACACATGCACGCTCTGGTGCCCGTGCTTACTTACCCTTCCGCTGGAAGTCAGCCGGTCGTACTCAGTCTCCTCAGGCAGCCGCATTAGCTGCAGAAATGCACACATAACATACAAGCGCATGCATGTACCTTCACGCAGTGCGTGTGCGAGTGTGGTGGTGCAACACACCTGGTAGGGCTCGTTGGGCGAGTGTTGCTGCTCCTTGGCGCGGAAAGCCACCGTGACCAGTTTGTCGCTGCTTCTCACGCGCCTGCACACACACACACACACACACACACAGTTCCAACCAGCGACATGCCTGTGCACTCTAATCACGACGACAGTTGTGTGTGGTGTGACCTCATTACTGACCGCAGCACCATCATGCTACAGTCGCCCAGGTTGGCCACGCCCAGCTTGTCGCCCTGCTACAGCACACACATGCACACAGACACCCACACACACACACACAGAGAGAGAGAGAGAGAGATACATACGCAAATGCCAACACACAGACTCGCACACCTGCTTGTCCATCACGACCACGAGGGCTGTTGACGCTCCACAGGAGCGTGTGGCACTGTAGCCGTGCTGCAGCAGCCTGTGTACACGTACCGTGCGCAAACCACACACACGGACACACACAGATGAAGGTGGATGCACATGCGCAAACACTTGTACGCCCACCGCAGTGCTTGCTGTTCCACAGGGAGCTCCTTGTCGTTGAGAAGCTCACTCAGGTACGTGGAGCCGCTCTCTGCCGGAAGCGCGGCGCTTGTCGGTGTGTCCGCTGCAGCTGTGGACGCACTCATGGGCGAACCTGCAGGTATGTACATATCGATGCGCACTCTCGCGGATGGATGGATGGATGTTTGTTGTGTTGTGTACCGTCGGCGGCCGCTGCCGTGGTCAAGAAGGTAGCGGCTTCTCCGCAGCCCTGCATCAGCTCCTTGGCGAAGCTGTTTTCCACCCACCCACCCACCCACCCACCCACAGACAGACAGGCAGACAGAAATAAGTCGAGATGTGTCTGTCTGTCTGGATGTATGTGCACGTGTCTTACGCCTGTGCGCTGCAGGCGAGCTTGTCGCCCCACTTGCCAACGCCATCTGCCACACCGACTGCCCCTGTTGGTCCACGCAAATGAATGAATGAATGAATGGATGACAAACAAACGGATCACTTCACACACATTTGCGTGACGTAGCTGCTGCTCACAAAGGTACGTACCTGCTCGCATGCAAAGGAAAAGGGGATCCTCTCCCCCCGTCGATTGCTTGTCGGCACGCGGGATCCTGCATGTCCCATCCAACCAACACGGATGCACTACTTGTGTGCCATACACAACACACGCCACTCACTCACATGTAAGATCCCGCATCCAGCCGGAGCCCTGAGCGCATTCTCTGGTCCTGTATGCAGCATACATCGACCCACACCTTAATCCGTCTGAAGGTGTGTGCGTCCGTACGGGCAGAGTGATCAGTCTTGACTCGTACTCGAGGCGCTTCAAGTCCTCGTGCGTCGCCGAAGCAGCAGGGCTGCATGTCACACATGGACGTCCGTATGTGTGTGTTTGGGACGGGGCCTGGGCTGCATTCTTACCCGAGTGCGTCACTGGTGTCCGCGGCCGACCATCTGCGCTGACCTCCCGACGTCTGCCGGAGCCCCTCAGCAGTGCTCGAGCTCGCACTGACATTCGACGTGCTCACAGACGCCCTGCACACACATACACATGCGTGTGAGTGGGGTGTGTGGGGGGCCGCAATGGTGCTGATTGACTGACCGTCTTCTCGCCCATCCCTTGCCCTGCAGCTCCAGCGGCTCCATGTCCGGGTCGGTCTCGGAAGGGCCCTCATCCTCAACAGCGGCAGTGGCAGACGCAGACGCGGTATCCCTCCATGTGTGTGTGTGTGTGTGTGTCCCTTTTTCTACCCGGCGTCGCGTCAGCGGGCGAAGGAAACGACCACGAAATATAAAAATGAAGGCAGCGATCCCCACACACATCTGTTCAACATACAATAAGGCAGCCATTTGAGCCTTGTTCGAGGTAAAGAACCTTCTTCAGCTCCCGGGGGAGTGAGTGTCTGGTCCCGAGGGCTGCCGGCTCACCTCCGATTCGTATGGTGAAAGAACCTGCACAGCTCCTGTGGGGCTCTCAGGCTGCCCCAGGCTGAACGAAGCCATCACCCGCACAGACACACGCACTCACAACCCTCTCTCTCTATCTGTGCGTGTGTACCTCCTCTCATGTGCGGCTTTGGCAACGGCCCGGGCGATGGCTGACGGCGGCGTGGCAAGGCACGAGTAATTCAGTGCCTATGCACAAAGATCACACCGTACACGCGCCTGTCTGTGTGCAGGTCTGACCGACCAGTGCATCGTAGGGCGATATGGCCATGTTGCCAATGTTGAGGATGTGGTTGTCGCCGAGGTTGTCAAAGACGCCTGTGTGGGGGTCGAAAAGCGGGCATACGGTGAGCACGTGTGTGTATGTCATGGCAATTCTTACAATCGGCCTTTCCCCCTCGGCAAACGGCTGCCCTGCTTCTGCGCGCACTGTCGTGGAAGGGCATGTCGGCGTCGGCTTGTCGGCTGCACCCACAGCACAAACAAACGATGCAGTGACGAACTAGAAGCACGCCTTTCGTGCGCACCTCCGCTCGCACGTCGCCTTGGCCAAGGCGACCGCAAGGTGGAATGGCGACGTCGTGAAGGAGTCCTCTTGCAGGGCCTGCAAAGGGTAGAGTGGGTAATCTGTGTGTTCGCGGCTGGGTAGGGTCGGCGCCTACTGCAGCGTTCAGACGGAGAGAGGGCGTATCCGGCTATCTCCTGGATCTCCTGCTCGTAGAGGTTGTCGAACAGCCCCACAGGGACACACGCACACGCGCCTCATGCCTCATGTATGCCGCACACGGTTGGCGTGGCGTGGCGTGGCGTGGCGTGGCGTGGCGAGGCGTGGCGTGGCGTGGCGTGGCGTGGCGTACCATCTGTGCCGATAATAATGAGATCGCCTTCGAGGACACGTAGAGAGTACGTGTCAGCATCGGCAGGCGTATCTTCCCGAGTGGCACCCTGCGCGTGCAGCCCCTCCTGGAAATTGACCACATGCATCCATTCGTGTGTGTGTGTGTGTGTGTGTCTAGGTAGGTGTAGGTGTAGGTGTGTCTACCAGCAGTCGCCGCAGCTGATAGGGGGTGTTAAATGCATGCTGCTGCTCGCGTGTCCTCTCGATCATTGCCATGCTGCCGTTTTCCCGCCGTCTGAGAGACAGCAAGACAGAGAGAGAGACACAGAGAGAATGACGGACAATGAATGCGCCCGTCTAATGCGCACGCTCACCGCAGCTGCATCAATGTGGAGTCGCCCAGGTTCGCGACCCCCAGCTTCTCGCCCTGTATGTGTATGTATGTGTGCAGAAAGGCGTACGCACTCACGTCTGCGGCCCAGCCCATGTGTGTCCGGGTGGGGTGCGTACCTACCGGTCCAGATACGCCACTAGGGCCGTCGAGCCACCACATGCTCTTATTATGGAATACCCGAAGCGCACTATCCTTAATGCGCACACACAGACATAAATAACCACAGACATACACACATGTCCATCTGTGCACTGCACACACATAACGCACCTCATGGCGGTCTCCTCTGCCGCGACATCAGCACCGTCTCCGTCAGCCGCACTCGATGCATTCGATGGCGCCGGGCCTGTGGTTGCACACATAAATGAATACATCGGTACGGAACCATCTGTGTGTGGATACCATCTGCTGCTGCGACGGTGGCCAGTGCAGCCTCCTGGCATCCGTCCATGAGCTGTCGGGCGAAGAGCCCAGGATCGCAGCCCTGAATCGAGGCCCATGCGCTGACGCCATCGGCGCAACCGAGCGATGTCACACCTCGCTCTACAAAGGGACACACACACCCATACCTATGTGTGTCTGTATGTGTGGGTGTGGGCGTACCGGCGTGCTCGGCGATGAAGAAGGCGTCGTGGTTCGAGCCCGGACAGGGGATCCTGTGTCCGTTGTGTGAGCACACACGTGTGCATGACGTAGGTGTGAGAGTCTGGTCATACTTACATGTGGCCGCCAGCCGTGAGCTTCATGATCTCCGCACAAGTGCGCCGGTTGCCGCCCTACACATATATCACATGCCGTCCACACATGTGTTTGCAGCGTGGACGTGTCTGTGTGCAGTGCGCACCAGCAAGGGGGTCAGTCTCGAGAGCACCTCACTGCCGTGCAGCCATTTGGTCACTCCGTCCCCCCATTTGCTGCTCAACGGGTGCCTGCATGCATGGACAAATGCAGCGAATGACAGGTCTATTGTTGTCGGGCGCCGCGAGCCTGACAACGCACCATGAGAAACGGCGCTTTTGGGCGACGCCCAGCTTCGCCTGGCCAGCTGCAAGCAATACACACGCGCATACGAGGTGAGTGTATGTTCACACGAGAGAGTGGCCACACACTTTCACTTGCTGGGGAAAAGGTCTCCCGTGTGCCGCCTGCATCTGGAGCCGGGAAACGCCGCATCTTGACCATGTCGACCAGCTGCATGGCATGAAGGCAGAAGGTCGACGCACACAAACGCAATGCAATCAGCACATGGATGGATGGATGAGCATTGGCACTCCCTCCAACAGCCTGGTCGTCAGCAGGGACCCTGCACGAATGCATACACATCTTAGAAGGCATGTATGTGCTGCTGACATGCTATGTGCAAACCAAACCACCCACCTGCCGGACAGAATAGGCAGGCGCGGTGGCGGCTGTCGGACCGCATGGGTGTCAGTGCTGGCACGCGCGATGGCGGGGGGCGCAAGAAATGAAGGACATCTCGCCCAGCTCCGTGTGTTTGTGCTCAGCTACCTGCAGGGCTCCGAGTCGGTCCGGGCGTGTTGGTCAAGTCTAGCCACAGCCGGTGGGCAGGACGGCGGCACAGATGCCTCTGCAAGTCGTTGTCGTCGTTTCTAAGGTCCTCTTTTGTATTTTGCCGAAGGAAAGAAAAAAAAAAAAGACGGCAGTCTCGCCGTCCCGTCTCACAAAATTTAAATTCTCGCCAGTCGGATACGTTGCTTTGGTTGGGATATTGGCCTGCTGCTGACCCTGCTCGTACGCTGTGTCTGATATGCGCAGTCGAGCGATAGCACACGAGCGGCCAGTGTGTGGAAGAGCAGTGCATCACGCCATCTGCTGTTCATGAATCATGACGATGACCCATACCCACGATGGTTCGCATCTTCTCTGTTCACAAACAGACAGAACATTCCTGCCCGTGGAATGCGCATCACTTGTGCAAGCCTTTTCCCGATCGCTGAACTGCTGCACAGATCTGCCCCCTGCGCCCCTGTGTGATCAGTGGGCGCTCGACGTCGAGCTCTCTGACTAGCCTCTGGGTGTCTTGCCTATGTCTGGCTGTCATTCTCATATACCTGCAACCGTTGTCGACAGCGATTTTCTGACCATCATAGGGTGGCACGTGCGTGTCGAGTGGGTGGGTGGGTGGGATGGGGAGACAGGCCGTGTGCATGCTTCTATGCATGTGCATGCTGCTAGTTTAGTGCGTGACCTGGAAGGATCCCCTCGGGGTTACAGACACGAGTCTCGTTAAACACAATAACCAACCAACCAACCCTGTGTCGTTCCACTGGGTGTCGTTGGGCCTGACCGGTCCGCACACATCGAATTGAAGCGGCAGATCCAACGTGTACAGTGCAGTCACGAATCCTCAGCAGCATGGCGTCGACGAAGCCCAAAGCCATGTTCATCGTCGATGGAGCGTACATACAGGCGCGTACACAGTCACACAGACACATGGGCTAACGATGCATTCATGTGTTGCTGGGTGCTGTTGGTGTGTGCAGGATAGCTTCAAGGAGAGGCGGGGGTCTGCTATGAGCGCTGACACATTCCTCAGCATGCTCGAGTATGTGGCGAACACGCTGGGAGTCGAGAACGTGCAGACCCACTTCGTTGACGGAGATCCCGACAAATGGTGACACACACAGACACAGACACAGACCGCTTCACGCCAGAGTGCTCTCATGCCTGTGCTTTGTGTAGGTACTCGACGGTGGCTCGTGGGAGGCACAGCGACAGCAAAGAAAAGCGCATCACGCTCCACAACGAGCTGCGTCACCAGCAGCGCATCAAGTCGCGAGTCACTGTGGCCCTCTGCGACTTCAAGAAGCAGAATGTCGGCTACAGCGAACGGGGCGAAAAGCTCCAAGGTCAGCGGGATGGACAGAGATCGGCACGAGTGCGGGGCGGTCTCATATGTATTCTCTCTCTCTCTCTCTCTCTCTGTGTGTGTGTGTGTGTGTGTGTGTGTGTCAGGTTGGGTGCAGGGCGGCGACGTCATGATAGTCCGCCGGATGCTCAAAACGGCCTATGGTAAGAAAGCGGAGCAAGGCCAAAAAGGTGGAGAATGACTCGTGTGTGACGGTTGCCGTGTCAGAGAACTCGCGCCTCGGTGCAAGAGGGTCGGCGGCGTCTTCATCAGCTGACGGCTGCAGTGACGGAATCACGACGATAGTTCTGTGAGCACACAGACACACACACAGAGGAGAGCGAGGGAGCATTGGCAGAATGCATTGCTTCAGGTTTGCGGGCGACAAGGACTTCTCTGACACCATCGACGACTGCCTGCAGCTGGGCCTCAGAGTGGCGATCGTTGGATACAAGGACAATATGGCGTAAGGCTCCCCCTCCCTCTCTCCACCCACAGACGCTCGGCAAGTGTCACATCAGCTTTCTCTCTCTCTGTGTGTGTGTTTAGGGGTGAGCTGAAGGAGAAGCCCAGTGAGATCCGCATCATCTACTTGGATGAGTGGCCCGCCGACCACACGGCGCACTACAGAGAACGGCCCACCACCATGCAGCGCCGTTCCAGTAGCCATTCGACTCGACTGCGTAGCCATTCGTCTAGACCCACGCCTCAGGTACGCACATCTGCGAGAGCCACAGGCGACGAGAGCACTTATGATTGCTCTCTGCCGCGTCTGTGTCGATGTGCAGTCGTCGGCTGACCACGGCAGCCCGTTTGTCAATGACCCACAAGCACCGCCAGCCGGTACGTCCACCCGCCTGGCCGTATACTCATCTGATTGGATGGATGGATGGATGGATTTGTGTACGGACACAGGTGGTCGAGGCTCGTCTAGTAGTGTGTCTGCTGCTGCTGCTGCTGTGGTCGGTGGCCAAGACGAGCTCGACCGATTGTTCACCGAGTGGCTGGGGTGCAACACAAAACTGAGGCTGCTCTACCGGTAGGCAGTCGACGGACATCTGCTGTAGTGGAGGAAGAGATGCATGGCTTGTCTCTCTTCCTTGGTGTCTGGATGTCTGTGCATCAGGGCATCGCGTGATGGCACCAAGTACGATGATTTGCTCCGGTGTGTCGGCGACGAGTGGGACCTGGTGTTCGTCATCTGCAAGGACGAGTACGTCTTCGGCGTCTTCATCAGTGACGGCCTTCAGGAGCCCGACGACCCCACCGCCAGGCGCAAGTACGAGTGTGATGTGTGGTGGTTTTCGCTGGCCGGGCACTTCGCCCAGCCCACCAAGATAGACATCCACCGAGGATATCAGTGTGTGTATGTGGCGGGGAGGGATGGGAGTGTGGGTCGTGGTGCGAAGGTGGAGGTCGGTGGGTATCTGGAATTGGGTCACGGCCATTCCAGTGGCTGGCCAGCTGCCGACATCCGCAGCTGTTGTCAGAAGATCTACAGCAAATGGCTGCCTAGGTTCTGCACGGGGGGTAGCTTTCCTTCGCCCTACTTCATGGCGGATGAGATCGAGATACTGCAGGTGGTGACGCAGTGAGGGAGGGGGAGGGGGGATGGGTGTGTGTCTTTGGGGTGGCGTGTTTGCCTGACAGTGTCACTCGCATTTGTATATGCCTTTTCTAACATATCTGCTGCCTGTTGTGTGGTGTGTAGTGTGCTTGTAAATAATGGGATGGACTGCTTATGGGATGGACGGCAGCATAAGAGGGTGTGCACATCCATCCCGTTTATCCACCAATCAATTTGTTGGACTGATGCTGGCGTATCCAATGCGAGAAGCTGTCTTCTTCGCACATACGTTCCTTCATTGAACACACCCACACATCCACTCAATTCAGTGTCTGTGTGCTCACTGCCCACATCATTCCCCACCCCACTGGCCACGTGAGTCACTCAGTCAAAAGTGACGCACACATCGATAGATACACCATGACAAACCAGACAGACAGACAGACAGTGATCCTTCCCTTTGTGTGTGTGGATGCATGGTGTGTGTCAGTCAGCCGCTCGATGGCCACCCCGGCCACACAGAAAGGAACGATCAACACTCAGTGTGTAAGGTGGCAGACAAGCGAATGACAGCAGGCAGCACCAAATACCAAGACACCACGCTCGCTCTTTCTCTCTCTGACTGTGACTTATGAAGCCAGACTCTCTCACACACACACACAGACACACATCCATCCATCCATGTGACCACATGTGAGTGTGGTGGCCCATACAGCAGGCACACATGGAATACGTGGAGAACGAACAGACAGCCAAGCAGATAGACAGATCCCTCTCTGTGTAGGGATATAAGCATGACATACAGGCAGCCGCCAAAAGGACCCATCCACTGCCTCATATTTGGTCTGATGGGTGAGCAGTCGTGTGTGTGTCCATTCCCTCGCCCGCCCCCCCTGTGGGCATCTCTGTCGCCGCCCGGCAGCCCTAAAGCACCAACACCCTTCACGGGCTGACGCTCTGAGGTTGCCGCACGTGCCTGCAGATGCCCACAGCGAGAGAGGGAGAGGGGGGAGGACACACACAAGGCGAAACCAAAACACAGCTGCCAAAACACTCTCTCTCTCTCTCAGGCAAGCTATCTGTGTGTGTGTATCGGCCCGCCTGTCTGTCTGTGTGCCGGCCGTGTGTGACGGATGCATCGACGAGAGATCGACACACTCTCGCGAGCACCCGTCCCACACCGCAGAGCGACAGACAGACGGCCACCGCCACCCCACACAGCGATTCCTTTGTGCAGCCAGCCAGCCAATCCTCACTCTCTGTCTGTCTGTCTGTCTGTCTGTCATCTCTCCCCCGCCCCCCACTCATCGGCCGACACACTCATGGCAGCAGACGGCTGAGGCGTAGAGGACCGAGACGAGATGACAATGGCAGCCAGACGGACCGACAGCAAAACCACATAATACGCTCTGATACACACAGGGGGAAAAGGCCGACCCAACCAAAACACGACACAGAGAGAGATTCAGTTCAGTCATATCAGGTCCGTCGGCGCATCGGCCGATCTTTCTTGGTTCAGCGCACATCACCACCAGCAGCGCGTCGAAGCCATTCAGTCAGTCACACCTGCACACATTAAGATGACACACACAAACAGACAGACAGACAGACATGCCTCTGTTGTCTGTGTCACAAAGGGAAGCAATGGAGCAGATCTGGCGGCCTTTTGTTTCCTCTGCCGGCTCAGCGGCTGTGGGCTCACCATAAGGAGGAACATTGCGCTGGTCAACGAGGCCACGAGAGATCTTTGTCAGCTGCAGGAAGCGCGAAGAAGATCTGAAGCCCTCTGGAGGAGTACGCGGGAGCCCTCACAAAGGAAAAAGGTGAGCTCGCATTTTGTGCCCCCGCCAAACCCCCAGCCTTTGCCGCATTCCTTTCGGCTGTTTCTCTCACCGGTCGTGTCAATGGGCTCATTGTGGAGCGGTCCATGTGATAAAACAGCAAAACGAATTTGCCGAAGTCGGTGATCGAGTGAGGATCGAACTGCACTTTTTCACGGAATAGACACATTTCTTTGACCATTTCGGTGCACGAGACTGTCCAATGGGAGTCCAGAGGACCATTCAGGAGAGAAAGAAGGAAAAGAAAGAGGAAGAGTTTGTAGCTCGCACCATTGCGGAGGAAGATCTGGGTGAGTTTGGAGCATGAACTCATCAAAGGGCGGCCAGGCTGCCCACAGGTGGGAAGAGAGAGCCAATTGAAAGCTCAATAGCACACTAGGACGCAAGTCATGCCTCTGTCCTCATTTGTCTGCAGCCATGGATACTCGGTTGACCTGCGCTCGTCTCCGAGGGCCATGACACAGACACTCAATGCCAGCAGCGCCGAGCTCTTGAGAGATCTTGTGTGAGGGCTGGGCCCCGTCAGTGCGTGGCCCGCCATGTGGCTTTCAGCGCCTTGTGGCGGTGGTTTTGCCGAGAAGCTGCGGTCAATCATCGAGATGGGCTTCCCCGAGGCGGCCGCAAGGTCAGCCGGCGACCATAAGCACATAAAGGCATCGGCGCGTGTAAAAGGACGTCGTGCAATCAGGGAGAAGCTTCTGGAGGAGAGGGGCGATGTGCAGGCTGCTCTCGCCTCGCTGCTGCGTGTGCAGTCAGATGATCGGGGAGGTATGTCTGTCTGTGAGCGGCCGACAGATGGACGATGGGTGCGTTGTGTGTGTGTGCAGGTCACCAGGGGATGGATGTGGAGGCCACTCATACCAACCGACCACCGTGGTGTTGTCCACTTCTGTCAGCCCCCGCCATGTCTGATGAGGAGCAGCAGATCGCACCAGAGCAGCAGACGGACCCACCATTAGATGCGGCCGACCCGTCAGGCCCAGACAAGCGAGGACGGAAACAAGGCGAGCCGTGCGGACTCCAACACATCGGAAACCGTGAGTTGCGAAAGGCAAACATACCTGTACACGCACCTCTCCCTCTCTCTGCGTCCATTCGTGCGTCCCTCTCTCTGTCTATCGGCCCACCACGTCAATTTCTCCCTCCAGACGCTCTTCCTGGTGCCCGGCCTTGTCGACTGTGTGCTGCGCTATCGCGAGGAAAGCGAACTGCCGGCAAAAAGCGAGAGAGAGACCACCGATGGGTCAGTAAGGGAACACTTCAAGGGGCCTTGGGTGGCGTCATATCTCTCTCTCTCTCTTTCTTTGTGTGTGTCTGTGCAGTGCTGCTAGCGGTGAGGGTGAGGGTACGATGGCCGATGCTGCGCCGCTGGGCGAGGAGTCAGCGAGACGGTGACGACAACAAATGCAGCCTAAGGGGCTCTAGAGTCTTACGCGCGTTGGTGTGTCGTATCAGACACTCGAGCGCCGCTAAACGGAGGGGACAGACAGCATCGCAATCTCTAGGTGTGCAATCGGGGCAGACATGCACATGTAGCACGGGCATACGTACGAGGGAATTGTGTGTGTGGTGGCTGTCCTCACACATAGTGTTGGAGCTGCGCCGTCTGTTTGCGCACATGTTGCTGTCGAAGCGCAAGTGCGTTAGCCCCAGGAAGGTACTAAGCCACCTGGTCGACGAGAACGGTACACACCTGCACTGCTGCGGCCACACACCGTCATGCATACCTAATGGTGTGTGCGGTTCGTGGATGGTTTAATTGGGTCGGTCCATCCCTTTAGGCACACAGGAGGATGTGGGGCAGTTTTCAGGCGAATTCTTCGAACGGCTAGAGGAAGGTCAGACTGCCCCACAAAGCCGCACACGACACCATCTCCCTGTCTGTCTGTCTGTCTGCATCTGTTCACCCCATCAGGCTTCATGCAGGGTGCGATGGTTCTGCCACGACCCGTCAGCACCCACCTCCCATCTCCACCCACCAATACACAGCAGCACTCCGCAGGACCAGCAGCAGCAGCAGCGGCGGCAGGAGCACCTAATGGAGCGGACAAGATGAGCATGGGCAATATGGGTGACGAGCAGCAGCAGCAGCAGCCGCCGCAGCAGGAGGCGGCGGGCAATGTGGGCGTCAGTGTGCTCAGGCAGGTCTTCTTTGGAGAGGGAGTGCAGGTGAGCATGAGCAGGGAGGGAGGGAGAGTAGGCAGTTCGTGCATTGCTCTTCGGTGTGTCAGGTACTGACGGCTCCTGCCAACGCGCCATTGTCGCTCCTCGCCCCTCTGCTCCACCGCACGCGGCCCCAGCCACCTGCAGCGACCATTGCGGCCGCTCCCAGGGAATCCGACGTCATGGATGACGGTGCGAGAGATGCGGGCCGCCAGGAGGGGACCGGTAGTGGTAGTGGTGGTGTGTTGGAAGAGCACGAGACGCGCGAGTTTCACCAGGTGATTCTGGACCTCAAGCAGCAGAACTTGTACGGCGGATGGGAGAGCCAGAACTTCAACCAAGCCGAGTACCAAGTGCCTGAAGGAGTTCGACCAGGCAGGAGCACCATACAGGTCAGACATACAGACAGACAGACAGACAGACGGCGTGTCCTCCATTGTATGCATCACCTTGTGTTGTCTTGTGTGCACACCAGGTGCAGAGTGAGTGGTGGATGAAGCGCAGCCCGAGTGTGCTGTTTTTCCAGCTGCCTCGTGTGGTGTTCGACTACACGGCCGAGCAGCAGGTCCAGCTCAACGACCCCTTCCGCTTCGCCACGCCCATCTTCGTTGACCGCTTCATGTACGCCAACAGGACCGAGGCACTCGCCATCAGGAAGTCGTGCGCCAAGCTCAAGCAGGAGAAAGCACTGGTGGGACCCCAGGCACACACAGACAAGAGGGTTGTGTGAACATCCACCTGTCTCCCTCTGTGTCACGATGCAGCTGGAAAGCAAGCTGCAGCAGTTTAGCCATATCAGCGAGGCGGCCATCCGTTCGACCGCCACCTTGTTCGAGCGACTCGAGAAGGCCACACACGTCGGCCACCAGACGGACGACGAACTTGCTACATCACTGCTGTCGGGCTTGGGCGATGGTGCGGCTGAGAAGGTCCATGTCGCGGCGAGTGTGTTGGGTGCCACGGCCAGTGTGGTTGAGGAGCAGCGTCGCGAGCTGGAGAGCCGGGTCAACACGCTCAGGGGGAAGATCGACAAGGCGCATGGGCACATGCAGGACCACCCTTACCACCTGCACGCACTGTGGATTCACCAGGTGCGTACACGCACACTTACATACATACATACAGGCAGGCAGACGGGAGAGAGAACATGTGTTGTGTGTCTATATGTGTGCTGTGTGCCTGTCTTTGGGTCCGCAGGGTGAAGCTGGATAAGGTGCGTAGAGGGAAAGCGAGAGTGAATGTGGCCATTCATGCTTCCTTCGTGTCCGTTGTGTCCTTTCTCCCACTGTATGTTTGTATGCAGGTCGTTACTGGGCGTATCTGCGTAACCTTGTGCAAGGCACCTGGTACAGAGTCGGCGACTCAAACGTGTCAACCGTGACATCAGAGGAGGTCAGTACACATGTGGTGCTTCCCCATCCATCCATCCATCCATCCGCCTATGTTTCTCTCTCTGTGTCATGTCAGGTGATGCTGCATGCGGAGGGCACCAGGTCGGCCAACGGCACCAACGCCTACGTCGCCGTATACGTCGACCAGTCCTACGCCGCCCGATGCATCGACAACCTCAGCATCATATTCCCACCCACACACCACCAGCACCCTGCAGAGGCGAGCAATCGCAATGACAATGGCAATGGCAATGGTGGCAGCTGGCCAACAGAGGAGAGGGAGGGAGGCGGCGAGGGCGGGGCGGATGTGGTGGCCAGCGATGCGCATGAGTATGGGGGGCTGGTTGTGGACTACCTGAAGCGGCAGGTGCCCCAACACCTCATCGACGAGATCGAGAAAGACAACCTGGTACGGATGGATGAATGCGAGAGACCGCACGGGAGGGCTCATGCAACGCAATGCATGGTGGTGACTGGCCATCCACAGGCGCTTGAGCGAGGAGTGGACGACTGGCAGGAGCACGAAAGGCGCCTCGGGATACTCGCAAAAGCCACCGAAATCTACACCGTACGCATTGCATGCACGCGCGGATGGATGGATGGATGGACATGTTTGTATGTATGTCCCACCAACAGGCCTTCGCGGGCCGTCGCCACGAGTACCTGAACGAGGAAGGTGACTGCTACTACATGCTTCGCTTTTGGCAGCCCAACGCCCTCAACGTGCAGGCCGTCAAGGACCAGGCACACGACCCCCGACTCCGCAGCCTCGAGTGCTTCATCTTCCTCTTCGTCGCCTACCACTGGACATACACACGCAACACATGGTAGGCACCAACCGACCCACCCACCCAGACAGACAGACAGACAGACCGACAGACAGCCGTGGATGTGTGTGTATCTGTGCCCTGCATTTGCCTTGATGCATCAGGGGCCACAGGAGGCACGCAACGGTGACACTGGACCGTCATCTGCTGAGGCAGCAGGTGGATCAGGCGATGCGTCAGCACCCCGAGATCAGGGAGCTCCTCCGGCCGCAGGAGGCCGGCCAGCCCGACGAGGTCACCCAGGCCCTCACAGAGGTCATCGTCGACCTCGACCCAGACGGCGAGAACAGCTTCCTACTCACACATAAGGTCCGTGCGTCCATGCACAATCACACACATGATCCCATCCATCCATCCATCGAGGCCCATCTGTCTCTGTGTGCATGTCTGCAGGACCAGGCGACGCGCGCGGCCCCGCACAGGTTTCCCGAAGAAAGCCCCGCGGTCGTTGGCGACAACAATCGGCCGCCCCAGCAGCACCGCAGCGACAGCCAGCAGCAGCAGCAACAGCGCCCCACTCTTGCAGAGCTGCAGCGCGAGTTTTACGGCTTCTACCGGTGCGTGCTATTCACAGGGAACGTGGCTAAGTCCGCCTACGAGCTGATAGTGGCGGGGCGCTGCTACGACGGGGCCAGCATGCTGGCCTGCCTGTGGGCAACATGCCTGGATGAGGCCAGACCCAGAGGCCAGCCGCGGCAGCAGCAGCAGCAGCAGCA
The DNA here is from genome assembly GCA_001179505.1 of Vitrella brassicaformis. Taxonomy (NCBI): domain Eukaryota; family Vitrellaceae; genus Vitrella; species Vitrella brassicaformis. Next base: position 77,911 of record CDMY01000339.1, on the reverse strand, counting down.
GGAGGAGGAGGGGGAGGAGGAGAGCCCTGGGTGTGATGAATACCGGCAGACGGAGGTGACTCTGGCGCTGAGCATGGTCATCCACTGCACGTTCGAAATGCTCAGCAAGTGAGCAAAAGAGGGAGAGGCTCTGCGTGGCTGGCTGGCATGAATGTATGGCTGGGTGGTTGATTGCCTTGTTGTGTGTTGTGTGCAGCCACCCGCCTGAGGGACAGCTGCTCGAGGAATACGGCAGGATCGTCTCGGTCGGTACCTCCCCTGCCCCCCTCCTTCGCACACACATTCACAGGGAGAGAGGGAGATGCATTCTGTCTGTCTGTCTGTTTCTGTGTGTCCATCCACTCTCTGTGTACCTAAGGTGTACTGGCGTTTGATGGACGTCATCGAGTGGCCCGACCTCTGGAAGACGGCCCAGCGCAACACAATCATGCGACCCGGCAGCCCATTCCAGCCCATGAGAGACGAACTAGAGCAGGCAAGCCACCCTACACACACACACACACACACGCACACACACTACACTTGTCTTTGTGTGTATACGATCGAACGAATCATTGATTCGTTGATTCGTGCGTTCAGAACACGAGCCACTACGTAGCCAATATCCATCGCTTCTCGACCAAGGGCGAGTACCTCACCCGATTTGTGCCCGACGTCGGCCGCCACCGAGACGACATGGCCCGCTACAACCGCCCAACGGGTGCGCATGACCCCCACCTCATGCAGCAGTGGGCCAGAGCCCTCACCACGGCAGTCACAGCAGCCACAGCAGAGGGCCAGGGTGCATCGCCTGTGGGTCGTGATGGCGATGGTGTGCCGCTGCCATCAGTGGGCTTGTTCGAGGCGCACCGTGACCTGTACAACCAGGTCATGCGCAACGAAGGGCAGCTAACCCACGGCTTCGTCCAGACGGAGAGGACACGACTCGAGGCACAAATAGATCGCAGAGCTGACGGCAGACACTGACTGACTGACTGACTGAGTTAGCAAGTGTGTGGAGGATTCGTCGTGTGTCGATTGAATTGTATTGACACTGACGAGCGTCTCGGTTACAGATAGATTCAACGCACACACACACGGCTAGACGCTGCCTGCCATTCGCCCAAAGGATTTGAATCAGCCTTTGAGCGTCTGGCCAGTGTCTATGCATTCTTCTGTCCATATGTGTGGCAGGAAGCATCGACGGCCGTCTCTCGCGCGCACACACACACACACGCACACACACACTTTCTCACAATGGGGCAGCATCCGTCCACAAAAAGGAGCGGTCCTGTGTTCCATCCATCCATCCATTCGCTCGTCCACAAGATTCATAAAAAGCATTGTCAGTCAGTGGGCAAGAAAGACCTCACCCCAAAACAATGCAGCCTGTTGGCTTAAGACTTCATTCATTCGTCAGCCAAAATGCTGACCAATCGCAGCTGCACACAGCAAGGCCCCCATGGCCGCATCACCTCCCCTTCCCGCATCGACAGAAACACCTCCCCTTCTCGCAACGCCACTGTCATCGCAGACCTTGTCGATGCCGCCAATGAGTCGCCCCTCGCTGGCCGTGGGGGCTCTCCCGGTGCCGTCACACACCACTTCATAGCACTCGCCCGACGGCGATGTGCCGCTCCCGATGCATGTCTGTCGGTCACAGATACACCACCAAATGAATGCTGCTCACACGGGCGTGGGCGAGTTGGGCAAGCGGACCTTTCGGTCAGCCATGTCACCCAGCGGCACTGAACGACCTCCTTGGTCAGATTGCATCAATCTGATACACACATAGACATATACGTCATGTCATTTGTGTTGTCCGTTGTCCTCTCAGCTCTATCTGACCATCTCGCTCACACGTCGGCTTGCAGCTCCGCGTTGATCTCCTGCGATATGCACACCGCCATGGCATAGTCAGCCGCCTCCTGCTGCTGGCAGCAGCTGCGCGACGATTTCACGCAGGCCGTAGTTGAGCCTCCCGCCTGATTGACACACAGTGTGCAGTGCGTGTAATATTCCCTGCTGCACAGACACACACAGATAACCAATGGTGCCGAGCAAACGGCCCAGCACGTACGTCAGTGCTCTTGGTGCTCTCACGGTGCCTCAAGGCGGCTCAGCGGCTGTTGGCTCACCACGAGGAGGAACATTGCGTCGGTCACACAACGAGGCCACGAGAGATCTTTGTCAGCTGCAGCAACGCGAAGCAGATCTGAAGCCCTCTAAGACTGTGGGTGAGAGCCCATCTGCCCTCACTGCATCCCCGGCGAAGAATGTGAGCTCGCATTTTAGGCCCCCGCCAAACCCCCAGCCTTTGCTGCGCTCCTTTCGGCTGTTTCTTTCACTCGTCCTGTGAATGGTCTCCCTGCGGAGCGATTGATGTGATAAAACAGCAAAACGAATTTGTCGAAGTCGGTGATCGAGTGAGGATCGAATTGCCCTCTTTCTCACAGCTGACACATTTCTTTCCCTTGTTCAGTGCACGAGATTGGCCAGTGGGAGTCCAGAGGACCATCCAGCGAAAGAAAGAAGGAAAAGAAAGAGGAAACTCTTTTCACTCGAGCTCGCACCATTGCGGACAGATCTGGGTGAGTTTGGAGCCCGAACTCATCAGAGGGCGGCCAGGCTGCCCACAGGTGGGAAGAGAGAGCCGATTGAAACCTCAACAGGACACTGGGTTGCAAGTCATTCCTCTGTCCTCCTCTGTCTGCCCGTCTGTTTGCAGCCATCCACCACGGCTGTGAGGCCGATGACGAGTTTGCTCTGTTGACCTGCGCTCGCCTCCGAGGGCCATGACACAAACACCCAGCAGCGCCGAGCTGTTGAGAGATCTTGTGTGAGAGCCGTGCGGTGATGCGTTTGCCGACAGTGTTCCTGCTGCCGTCGTCCCTGTCGCATGATGAGAGGGCTGCCACGACACACCTGCACGCATATGCCGCAACTGCTGTGAAGGTACGCTTGGGCGCGCTGCGTGAGTGTGTGTGTGGTCTCTCTCTCTCTCTGTGTGTGTGTGTGTGTGTGTGTGTGGCAAACAGCGCCCGTCTGTGTCATTTGGGAAAAGAGGAACGAGCGGCAGCAAAGGTACGTAAGCAGACACAACACAACAGTCATGTGTCTGTGAGTTTCGTTGTGATGTGTTGTGTTGCGTTGCGTGCAGATGTCATGGACCACCCCACCCCGCTGCCAATACCCTCCATGCCGCCCATAACAACTACAATGAGTGACCAGTGAGCTCTACGGCAGGCAGTGGGGTCAGACACAGACGTGTGTTGTGTGTGTGCTTACAGGTATGGGCCATTCGACCGACCGTCGCTCGAGGGCATGAAGGTCACTCAGCTGAGAGATATCTGGTACGCATTGATGGATGGATGGATGGAGGATGCACACAGCCACGTGTATGTGTGTATGTGTGTATGTGTGTGTGTCTGCAATGACAGCCGGACATTGTGTGTGTCGGCTAAAGGCCGCAAGGACGAGCTGATTGACCGCCTGGTGCTCTACAACGACAGGACGGCCAATGGCGACCGACACACACAGCACCAAGGAGACCCAGAAAGCGATGACAGGTGCGCTCCCTCCCTCCCCCTCGAGCAGACCAATCCTGTGACCATCTGAATGTGTTTCTTGTGTGTGGTCTACGCGTGTGCAGCGCGGCGGGTGCATCTGCAGTGGGTGCGGATCACCACAGCGGCGCACACCATCGGCACACAAGGGCGTCGCTCGAGAAGCTGACTGTGGTGGAACTCAAAAGCATCTGCAGAGAGGTAAAGAAATGGGCGTTCCTGCGTGAATATGCAGACAGACCCACTTGTGTGTTTTCTTGTAAGTGTAGATGGATCGCTATGTGTCGAAGCACATGAGGAAGGCCGACATCATCCACACCATTCTCACCGACCACACCGACACAGACGGGGTGAGTGCACGCGCACACGAGAGGCCCTCACGTGTGTTTTGGTGTCCATGTGTGTATCCATCAGCAGCATCGTCATCCGAGGCGGCCTGACACGGCCATCCGGCAGACAGAAATGGCGCGCCAGAGGGCAGAACACCTCGTCAGTAAACACACAGAGGGAGGGAGGGAGGGAGGGAGGGAGGAAGACGAAAAGACATTCATATGCCTCTGTTTCTGCTTCAGGCGGCTGCCCCTCTGTACCCACAAGAAGAAGACGCCGGAGCTGCCAAGACCAACAAAGGTATCCGGGACACGAACACACCTTTTCTCTTCTAAGGGCGCAGTCATGTGTGTGTCGCAGGTTTTTGTCCGTCGTGTGGGGCGTCTTTGCCCAAGAAGGCCCGCTTCTGCCCTGAGTGCGGCTTCAAGATCGACGAACGACCGGTGTGTGCATCCATCGATGCATGTGTCTGTCTGTCAACACGATAATCGATTCGTCCGTCAGGAAACGTTGAAAGATTTCGTGACCAAGACTTTCCTGCCCGTCAGGTGAGTCAGTCAGTGCATTCACCCATACTCCACTCCACAGCACACGTGTGTGCGTGTGTGGATCCACCCACCCACCTGTAGGGCAGAGGAGGTCGGCGCGCACACCATTCGCGTCGAAAAGGGATTCTGGACACACATACTCAAGGTGAGTGTCCCCACACACACACATACGGACGGATGGCATGGCCCTCCTCCCTCTGTGTATGTGATGATGTGCGTGTGAGCAGCATTTGGGCAGTGTGCCGCTGACTGATCTCACCCCGAAACACTGGGAAGACTACCTAAGGTAGGTAAACAGATACCACCCATCGCCCACACACACAGAGACACCGTGAGACCATGGCGTCAAGCGTGGATCCGTTGATATATCAGGTTGCTCAAGGAGAGAGGCTGCAGCGCGCGGACTCTTTCACTGCACCAGGCAGCATACCAAGTGCGTGTGTGGGTGGGTGGGTGCCATTGGCGTGTCAGAATATCCCTGGGTGTGTGCGATGTGTCTGTGATTCAGGCCGCATTGAAGTATGGTGTGTATTCGGGCCGCGTCGCCAAGATGCCCCCCTTCAGAGTCATCAAGGTCACACCATACACAGACATGCATCCACTGTTGACCCTCTGCACATCTGTTGATGTGTGCACGTGCTGCAGGGGTCAACCCGACGCACCCGGCCGATCATCCCTTTCACCGCTGACGAGGTACGCCATGCGCACGTGTCCGTCTGTCTGTCTGCGAGTGTGTGTTCCATCCCCATCGCTGCGTGCAGGTGCGTCGATTGCTCGACGCATGTTCGTCTCCCATGTATAGAGCCCTGTTCGGGCTCGGCGCAGGTGGGTGTGTTCGTGTATCTGTCTGCACACACACACACACACACACGCGTGGCTTTGTTGTGTGAGCAGGTCTTGGCTTGAGACCCTCCGAGTTGGTGCAGGTTCGGTGGGAGGATGTCGATATGGACAGGGCCACTCTGCGAGTCAGAGGTACTCACACACACACACACCCAAACCACGCTAATGAATCACACCAGATGTGTTTGTGTGTGTGTGTGTGCGTGCATGCGTCAGGGAGCAAGACGTCCACATCAGGTGCCACCATCCCCCTCACGCCCATCGCACTCAGAGAAATGAAACAATGGTAGGCCCCCCCCCCCCCGCCAAACACACATACGGACACCCGACACACATGGGACAACACCATCAATCCATCAGCCATATGTGTGTGTAGGTGGGAGCTGGAGAAAAGGCCGCGCACAGGTACCCATACCCATACCCACACGCACACACACCGATGGATGGATGGATGGACCACTGAATGAGTAAGGGTGTGCCCGCGCAGGTCGGTGTTTCTACCAGCGCGTGTTCGAGGACCAAATGAAGACGCAACCGCTGCAAAAAGAAATACGTTCGTAAAAAATTGGCGGCGAGGCGGGCCGGCAGGGAGCGCAGCCAATCCAGAAACACGTGTGAATGTGTGTGTGGCTGGCAGGGTGCTTCAAGCTCGCTCTAGAAAACACGGCCCGCAGGTAATTTGTGTGTGTGTGAGCGTGGTCGTATGTCCCCATCTCTCTCTCTCTCCTTCGTTGTGGCTGGTTGCTTGACATGTGTGTGTGTGTGCAGGGCTGGTGTTGATGTGACCGAGGACGGCCGCACTCGCAGAGTCTTCCCATACATCCTCAGGCAAGCCGCCACACACACACACACTCACGTGTGTTGATGAGTATGTTCATCTGTCTGTCTCTTTGTTGTATTGCAGGCATTCGTTCGCTACTCTGTCCGCCACGTTCAATCCCCCGGTGCCCCTCGCCGTCGCTCAGGTGAGTTTGAGCGGGTGCGGGTGGATGGACAAGTCCATATCTATCTGTGTGGATGTGCTGTGTGTGTGTTGCAGGCCGTGATGCGCCACACGTCGAGCAAGATGCTGCTCGAAACCTACGCAAAGGTACAAACGAGGACACACTTCTGTGGGATTGTGTGTGTGTGCGTGTCTGTCAGGCTGGTGCATTGGTGATTCGTGACGGGCTGCAGAACTTCAATGTGTAGACCGTGTGGCAGCAGTGTATGTAGTTTAGTGCATTGTAGAGTAGATTGAGGACGTGTGTGCAGTAACTCCGGTCGGGAAGGAACAATGCATGCCATGAGTGTAAGGACACTTGACTCATTGATTGACGTAAGTGTCTCTCCCCCAAACCGATATATGGGATAGGATCATATGCACACACACACACAAGGGAAATCGCTGTACACCATCCCATCCGCCTCACACCCACAGCCGTTCATTGGGCGGCGAGACACGGTATCCCCTCCCCCCGTCTCTCACTCAGCGGCCGCCCACATGCAGCACCTCCATCTCGTCAGCATGGAAATACAGCGACCCGCCCAGCAGTGCATTGCCGTAGCCATCCCTCTCCCCCACATCGCCCGCAGGCACACTGCCGCTATCGGAAAACTCTGCACAGCTGCGGATGTCGGCAGCCGGCTCGTCGCTGCCGTGGCCCAACCACAGATACCCACCGATCAGCACATTCGCGGCACCACCCACACTCCCATCCCTCCCCGCCACGTACACACACTGATATCCTCGTGGGATGTCTATCTTGGTCGGCTGGGCAAAGCGGCCGCCCAGCGAGAAATACCACACGTCACAGTCGGACACGACATCAGAGGCCGCCAGACGCTCACCGATGGGTAGATAGATAAAGCCAGGAGAAATGCATCCCGTCCCTCTCTCCCCCCTCACTGACTCACTGTGCCACCACAGTCAGTATCTCAATCTCATCCGCATGGAAACACTCCGACCCGCCCAGCAGGGCATGGCCATATCTATTTCTAGCGACCACATAGCCCGCGGGCACATCGTCCCTGTGGGCGTACTGATAACAGCTGCGGATGTCGGCAGCGGGCCGGCGACTGCCATGGCCGTCACCCAAATACAGACACTCACCGAGCTCCACCCTCGCACCACCACCCACACTCCCATCCCTCCCCGCCAGATACACAAACTGACACATTCGTGGGATGTCTATCTTGGTCGGCTGGGCGAAGTGGCCGCCCAGCGAGAAATACCACACGTCACACCCATAGTAGTGGCTGTCGGTGCGGTCGTCGGGCAGCTGAAGGCCTTCACTGATGAAGGCGCCCAAGACGTACTCGTCCTTGCGGATGACGAAGACCAATCGCCTCTTATCGCCCACACACCGCAGCAAATCATCATACTTGGCGCCGTCACGCAATGCCCTGATGGACAGACACATCAAGGACACATCACATGACTGTGCGTGTGTGTGAGTGTCTGTGTGTGTACTTGTAGATGAGTGTGAGCTTCTTCTCGCGCTGCAGCCACTTGGCGATGTGCGCCACGTACGAGAGGCCGATGGAGCTGCCGCCCCTCGCCCACGCAAAGCCGGCCCTGACAAACACCGCACCACAAACCAAGACACACAGAGAGGGAGGGATGGCCACGCTAATGTGCTGTGCATCATCTGTCCATGTGTGTTGTCAGATGTGCACCTACCGGCATACGGGGCAGATTGGCTGGCTGACACTGTTATGACGGCCGTAGTCTTGCCACTGCACAGCACACTGACGGACAAAGGAAGGAATGGCAGACAGGAGGACTGAGTGAGTGGGGCCATTCATGACCTTCTGTGGATACTCACCTCCAAACACACAGAATGGCCTGCATGACACACACAAGGCAGACACCCATTGCACCTCTCTGTATCTGTGTCGACTGCTGCTCACCGTGGACTGTCAGCATCTGAGGCCCACCCTGTTGGCCGCCAGCCGCACTGTCATCGCTGCCACTGCCACCCCTCCCACATCGCCCGCTGCACTTCGGCAGGCCAGCAGACGGCCCAGCAGTGAAGCCAAAGGGGCGCGGGCGAACCATGCCCAGCAGACACTGCAGCCAGCAGAGAGGTGCACACACACATAAGACATATGCTGCTGCGATGGTCTCTTGTCGGTACAGTGAGAGATGCGTACCTGCCCATGGAACTTATGACCTGCACACCCATAGATAAGCACCACGGCATACACAAACAGGACACATCACATGAAATATGCCTTGCTCATGGATGGATGGATGGATGTGGTGGCTCACCGACCGCATGGCTGCTTTGCGTCGCCCTTGGCCGACGATGAGCTGCCAGTAGCACCAGCAGCAGCAGCGGCAGATGAGGAGGCCGCCATCACCGAACCAACACGCCTGCAGTGGTTGATGAGCCGACAGCACACGAGAGAGAGATGCTCACAGACAAAGAAGGTCAGCGCATTGAGGCGACTGAATGGATCAGTGGCCTCTCACCTCTGCTATCTGGCAGCTCAGCGGCCCGCCGTCCCACCACACCAGTCGACAGGGCGGCGGTGTGACGGATGACTCCACTGATTCGCTACGCCTTTCTCTCAGCGAATGCGTCACACTCGCAACGCACAGCTGTGGAAAGGCACTCAAACGTTGACAGCTCGTAGGGCTGAGGGTTTCAAACCCTACCCTGTAACCCCTCTGGCCCGTTGGCTTCGAATCCTCGCCTCTGGAGTAATTGGGCTCTTTCATGGCTGCATCGAGCCAGGTCAGATCGGCAGTGGGGCCAGCAGACACTCCCGAGCGCACGCATTGGCTCTGCAAATTGAATGACTGTAGATCTGAGGTTCTGCAGCAGCTGTCTGAGAGCAATAGCATAGACACGAAGGACACACCAGCTGCAGGTGAGATATCGATGGTGGCAATGATTTGAATGGATTCACTCATTCATCGTGCAGGTTGACGCATGGACATGGCGCCTCATCTGCTGCTGCTGCTGGTACGCTTGAGTGTGGCGTGTGTCAGGAGGAATACCAACCAGACGGCGACAAGGCACCGGAAGTGCTCAGATGCGGTGAGGACGTGATAACACACTATGTACCGCCTGTGTGGTTTGTGTCCGCACCTGCTGTGGTATCTCTCTCAGGTCACTCATTCTGTGCCAAGGTGTGTGGCTCACACAGACCGAGGCTGCACGGCTCTTTGCTGCACTGTCTGTTGTGCTGTGTTGCAGTGTGTCAGGAACCTCGTGCGCCATCACCCCTATGGCCGTCGTGCAGCCAAGTGCCCCGAATGCAGGTACACTCAGACACATGGAGGGGACACACATGGGTGTGAATGGCCTCATGTTTCCAATCGGTCAGGGACGAGACTGAGGAGGCTGACGTTCGGCCAAACCACTTAGCCCGTCAGGCCGTTCTCTCATTGCTGGCGATGCGCATGCGATTGGTACGGACGATCCAACAGCAAAGATGCATTCTGCTGCCATGCTCATATGTGTGTGGCTGGGCAGGTGAGTCTGCCTGAGGGCACCTCGCTGACACATCAGGAGTACTACGGCCTTGTCGGACTGCTGGGCGACCACACCATGAAGCTGCGGTCACTCTACCGGTACGCATGCAGCCGACACACACACTCAGATAACACTGTGTATGACTGTGTCTGCATCAGGGCATCGCGTGACGGAACCACCTACGGCGATATGCTGCGGTGTGTCGGCGACAAGACGCGATTGGTGTTTGTCATCCGCAAGGACGAGTACGTCTTCGGCGCCTTCGTCAGTGGCGGTTTGAAGCTGCCCGACGACCCCACCGACTGGAACGCCTACGACTGTGATCTGTGGCATTTCTCGCTGGCCGGCCTTTTCCCCCAGCCCACCAAGATCGACATCGACCGAGAGAAGCAACATGTGTATGTGGCGGGGAGGCAGGAAGTGTATGGTACGAAGGTGCGGATCGGTGGGTATATGTGGCTGGGCCATAGCAGTGAAGAGCTGACTGCCGACATGCGCAGCTGCCGTCAGAACCACCCCGGCCCCAATGTGCTTGCGGGCTCTGGCCATGCTTGTCTGGGCGTGTCGGTAGAGTTCATGGCTGATGATCTGGAGGTGCTGCATGTGGTGGACGGGCAGTAGGTGACATAGGCGTGTAGGGAATGAGAGAGGGAAGGGCATGCATCGGCTGGGTGCCGTGTCTGCACGGAGGTATGATTCGCTTCTCTATGCGTCACTTATGCCTCCACACGTTCGTACGCCTTCCCATGTGTATGCTGATGGTGTATACTGCCTGTGATGGTGGGGTGTGTAAATAGATATATGCGGGAACGGATTGGATGGATGCACTGCCGCGAGAGGGTGTGCATATGCCGTTTATCCATCAATGCATTGCAACGCATTTATCGGCAAATATGTAAAGGCCCATCACGCATTCCTTCAGTCGCAATCCGTCGATCCAGACGTGACAGCACCCCCAGCACACCGAGCAGCCCCCTCTCTCACCCCATCTCTTGTTCCCCCACACACATCCAGGCCGCCCACCGAAGTGACGGTCAGTCAAGGTTGCAGTGGGCCGACCGTGTTGTCTTCGAGTCCAAATCGCATCAGCAGCTGCCGGACGGCAGCCATCGTGAGAGGGAACCGCTCATCGACAGACGAGCCGCCCACCGCCTCCCTCTCAGTCGTCTTGATCATGACGCGTCCGCCACAGAGCGATACGGAGGCCACCACAGAGAGGCCACCGACCAGCAGCACCACCATGCGGACTGTCCCCACCTCTGCCGCTCGCCAATCGATAACCGACGAATCGAGTTGGCCGCTCGTCAAGGGATCACACACGAAGCGCTGATAGCCGACATGGCTCCGGCCCACTTCGGCCTCGACCACCGTCCTGTGGCTGAAAGATGCGACTTCCATCAGTGCGTCAAGGGCGAGTGCGCTGAATGAGCGATAGATGCGGCCCTTTGAGTTGACGGGCGGGTCGCTCTCGGAATACCTCCATTCGCCGCAACAGGATTCCTCGCGCTGACCGATGACGCGAAACGTTCTCTCGCCGATGCGGTAGTGCTGTGAGGTTTTGCCACCACAGTCCTGCTGCGCAGCTGGCCTTCACGGCTGTGCTTGTTAAGCAGACCCCCAAGGTCAGTGCGATGACGTAATTCATTGTTAAGAGGACCACCACGAGCCGTACACGGGATGAGGCGCTGATAGGAATGGTGTCAATGAGGCACCGACACACCAACACCTCATCCCCCAGCTGATTCTCCTCCTGAAGCAAATCCCTGATGCGGAACGTTAACGGTATCATCAGCATGACGCAGATATAACCGATCGCTCCGAGGAAAAGGAGGAAGACGATGAGGAAGACGATGTAGGATGCCGCAAGCAGGACACGGGCGACAAGGATCTCCTTTTTGTGATAAAACTCCGTCAGCCGAAGCCCCTCTGCCAGCGGATGGCCCAGCGTCTTGTAGACGGCCATCGCAATAGGCAGCCGATGGAAGCTGGCCTTGTCAGGCAGGACACCCGCCAGCCACTCGGCCGACAGCACCAAGGGCATCTGGCCAGCCTGACCACACGCACTCGCCGCCTTGATGAGTGTGGCCATCATCGGCCACCCCGCAGTCTGTTCGATGACATGGGCACAGCGCGCCAGGTACCCAAATCGCGAGAGGGCCGACGAGGCAAATCGGACACTCACGGACGGCTCCAGAAGGCTGCTCATGGCACGGCAACAAAGAGGCAGCAGGGCTCAGACACAGAAGGAAGTCGCCGTTGACGGCCAATTGACGGCTCCAACACTCGGTCGCGGCGGACCGTTAGAATGCTAGCGCTCCGGTGGTGACGTTCTCCAGATCTGCCCTGTGCCGCAGTGCCAACGCTCAGAAGACCTCGCTGGTGTCCGTTCCTGTTGCGGAAGTACGTGTCGAAGTCTCACCTCCAGCGGTTTCACAAGAGATTGATTGATGTGTAACGATGCGCCGGGGGCCACACACGCGTTGGTCCACGGCACGGACAAACATGAACAGTCGATCGCAATGCAATGATAACGAGCTACAGACACTCAAATGGACAAACAATGCTCATGAGCAGCACACGCGAATGCAGTGGACAGACATGCGGACTGACAGACAGATAGACAGACTACCAACCAGACTGACAGGCAGCCAGGCCAATCAACACACACTATCCCCACACGCCTACTCACAGGGGGGGCACCCTCAGAAAATGAGAGGCTCCCCAGGCACGAACATCCCTGCCCCATCACCCCAACGCCCCCTCTGATACAACCAATGCCACCGGCCCTTCCTCCTGGGCCGACGCAGACACGCAGACACCGAACGAGCCAGGCACACTGACAGCCGCGCCCGAATCCATTGCTCGACCCGGCCAACACCATATCTGTCCCATGCGCCCCTCTTGTTGATGAGCTCCGCCAAGCGGCGAATGAAGCGATCGGCCTCCCTCCCATAGACGCCGTCACACGTC
>CDMY01000339.1:23504-64909 GCA_001179505.1 Vitrella brassicaformis | reverse complement strand
GGGGGTGGCCGGCACCGTCGCAGGGGGTCACACCCAAGGGAACGGCACGGGGGTCGCGGGCGGCGGCGGCGTGGGCGGTCTCCTTCCACACCGTGTGCTCGTACGCCACCTTGAGTCCTCCCAGCTGACACAGGCCGCCGACCTCGTGCTTGAGCCGGTCGTGTTTGGCGTACACCAGCCCGCCCAGGGAGCAGCCAAGCGCGTGTTGGACGGTGAAGTCGGCACCGCACCTCGCCCCATTCGGGCGCTCGCCGTCGCACTTGTCTGGCATGTCCTGGTGGGGCAGGCCGTACCGGTGGCACATGGCGTCACGAAACTCGAGTGCACTGAGGTCGGTGTCGTCCAGCTGGGACGGGCGGACAGTCATGAACTGCCCCGTGTCGTTGCAGCGAGTACGCTCTGCGGCCCTGGCCTGGCCGAGAGGGAGGCGGCCGATGATGGCTGTCGAGTCGTGGGCGAAGGTCTCATCGAGGGACTCTCGGAAGACTCTCCTGGCCCTGTGCATCTGGCTGCGATGCGTTGCGGCGGGGAGACGAGGGGCGGAGGTGGCGATGGCGTGGGCGAGGATGGTGGTGCCCGCCCGGGAGGCCTTGCGCGTGAGCTGACAGAGGTCGGTCTGCCCGTCAAGTGGGGCCGAAAGGGGAGCACGGAAGGACGGGTCGACAAGGCCGATGCCGCCGTGGCGCACAGGGCGAAGGAGCAGCCGCTTCATGTCGTCAGAGAGGGGCTGTGGGGTGCCGACGAGTGCGGGCAGGAACGTGTCGGTGATGGTGTCGCGGAGGACCTCGAAGTCCTCACAGGTGGTGTGCATGACCCGCCGCAGGTAGATCCACTTGGCCTGCAGGGACTTGGCCGCCGCGTACAGGGCCTCCTGGGGGACGCGCGACGCGGCTTCGCTGAGCGCCCGGACGTCAGCAACGAACTCGGCGACCTTCTGCTGCACATACGCCCTCCCCGCCTCGGGCGTGCCCACCATGGCCCCCAGATGCTCCGCGTCCGTCACGATCCGCACCTCCGTCCCCTCGAAAAGACAAGCGGCCTCCTCCTCATCGCCCGGCTGCACCACTAGGACGCACTTCTTCGTGTTGATCAGGTACCGAATCTCCTTCCCCAGCTCAATCGCATCGTCAAGGTAGCCCCGCAAGTCAGGCAAGTCCCCCAGCCCAGACCCGTCATCAGCGAAGTTGACCTGGATGACACGAGGGTGGTGGCGCTGCAACTCCTCGAACATCGGGAGTGAGGCGCAGGCGAAGATGAGCGAGGCGGCGGGGTCCCCCTGGGTCACCCCCTCCCTGCTGTACAGGTGTGGCGTGCCGCGGCCCACGTGGAGGCGGGCGGGGAACTTGTAGACGTTCCATATGAAGCGGGAGGCAGATGGCCACCACCGGCGGACCTGCCACAGCGCGTTCGGACGGGCGGTGGTGTTCCAGGCGTTCGTCCCGTCCAACGCCAGCATCGCCTTCACACAGATGGGTGGCAGTGGGGGCGGGGGAGGGGCAGGGGAGCTAGCGGCATTGTCGGCTGGCGCTTCGGATGGGGGTGGGTGGATGGGCTCGAGGGGCTCCCCTGTCATGAGCGATGATACCACGTGGCAGGCGGCCTCTATCCCGCCCTGTTGGCCCGCGCACAGCTGCAGTGTCCCACACGCCTGTTCCACCTCTCTCCGCGCCGCGATGCAGATCGCCTTGGTCATGATGCGGAAGGGCACCTCCCCTATGCCGATGGGCCGTACGCCGGGCTGCTTGTCGAGCGCGATGAGGCGAGCATCCCTCAGCGCCGCGATGGTCCTCCAGTCGACGTTCTCACTGTTGATCTTGTTCGTCGCCCTCGCGAAGGCCTCCCTCAGCTGCTTGCTCGCGTCGTACTTGAGCAGCAGAGCCTCCCACACTCTGGCGTCTCCCGCCACCGGTCCGGCCCCCCCACGGATCTGGCGGGCGGCCCTCTCGATGTGCGCCTCGGTGACGACGGCTGGCCGGCACTTCGGCAGCTCCTCGGGGGGCTCTGTGAAGGGACCGGGGGCGGGCGGGTGCCTGGGTGGGTGCTTCCCGCGCAGCACGTCGAGGACGGTCCTGCCGGGTGCGTTGACTGGGTCGGCCGGGTCGCCTGGCTGCATCGGGCCCCCTCCGGCACGGTTGGTGATGTGCTTGACGGCTGCGGTCGTCCTGCCCTGCCCAATCATGGTCTTGAAACGATCGATAGCCCTGATCCGCCCGGCGCGAGCAGATCTGAAGCGGGCTGGGGAAGACGCCGCCCTCTTGGCTGCCCCGCGTCGCTTGGCCTTCTCCGCCGACTCCTCCAAGCGGGTCTGCACGTCCTCCACCTCGGCCACCAGGACCTCAAACTCATCATCCCTCCACAGGGCCGCCCGGCGCTTGATGCAGCCCTTCGTGGCCTCCTGCGTGTCCATGTCGGGGTCGCGCAAGAGAACGAGGGCCGTTGTTCACATGAAGGGCGACATGGACCTGCCGTGGTCGTTGAAGCCGTTCAGTTCTCGCGTGATGAGCTTGACCACCCCCTCGCCCTGCGACCCGCCGGGCACGAGGAACCTATGTGGGGTGAGCCCGCGGGTGGCGAGGCGATAGTGGCGCTCCTCCCATGTGCCGAGGGCTGGCCTCTCCGATATGTCCGTCACGAACGAGTCCCCATACGCCGCCTCGAGCATACGGAGTGGGTCGTCTGCGCTCCATGCCCTCGTGGTAGGGCCGTTCGCAGGTGCGTCGGGAGGGAGAGGGGGCGGGGAGGGGGGACGACCCAGCCTAGGGGGCAGGGCTGGCTGCGGATTTGGCGTATGGGGCGTGTGACGGGAAGCACACGACTCAGGACCACCTCGGCACTTGGACTCATCCGAGTGGGAATCACGAGGATGCATACCTGAGTGGGAATCACGAGGATGCATACCTGAGTGGGAATCACGAGGATGCATACCTGAGTGGGAATCACGAGGATGCGTAGAGGGGGGATTCGAATCCCTTCCCTTCCCCCTTTCTTGCCCCTCGGCCTCGACCGCGCCCCTCTCCCTGGCAAGCACCACGTGGAGGTTATTGGGCCTCCCCCTCAACCGCACCCTATCTGCGATGCTGTCAGCGGCGGCAGCAGCGGGTTGCTGTTCTGCTAGCCGCGAACGACCGCCATGTCGTCAGCAAACATAAATGCAAACGTGCCGCTCGTTTGCTCGTTTCGTTACCGATGTCGGTGTTGTCCTTGTCGTCCTCGTTCTGCTTGCTCTCAATCCCCCTGCAGCAGGAGTCAAAACAACAACATTCAATCGCGTTCGATCAGCATTCCGTTGGTTACCTCTGCC
Organism: Vitrella brassicaformis; assembly: GCA_001179505.1. Classification (NCBI taxonomy): domain Eukaryota; family Vitrellaceae; genus Vitrella; species Vitrella brassicaformis. The sequence continues at coordinate 61,608 of CDMY01000339.1, read as the reverse complement.
CGAGCATGTTAGCAATATACGTCCCGTACTGCGTCATGGACGCCTTATACCTGTACACAAAAAGAGAGAAGCAATAACAAAAGCGCCCTGCACCTGTGCTGTGCATGCCTGTAGATCTCACATACCGAATCTCCTGCTCTGCGGCCTTCTGCCTCTCCTGCTGCACCTCGTCGTTGAGGCGCTCAACGTTGCGGCTGAGAGCTTGGTTTTCTGCTCGCCTGAATGCACATCAGGGGACAACAATGCCGCAAGAATGAAAGGGTGGGCAGGCAAGAGTCGTCGTTTTGTCGATTACAGTGTTTGGATGCGCCTGTCCCTCTCCCGGACATCTTGGTCTCTGTGCAGAAAGAGGGCAACGCCATGAGCAACGGTGCATCTGGCGTTGTCTGAGATCAAAGGCGTACCTCCACTGCGGTCGGAACGTAGACTCTCTGAATGAAAAGAACACAACCGAGACCCCCGTTGGTTCGCAGTCTTTGTGCGGGACTTCCTCACCCTTGCTGCTGCGGCGTCAGCGGGCTGCGGTGAGCCCGAGGCCCGGGTAGCTCCAGAGCCTCCCTGCTGCTGAAGGCTTGGGCCACGCGTGGGTGCAGTGGCGACTGGCTGCGGCGATGGTGCGTAGATGATGCCGGGCGGCGGGCGGCTGGGTGGTCCGCCGACAAACCAAGGTGGCCCACGAGAGCCGGCGGGTGGGCTTGCCGCCATGGGCACGGAGTACTGACCAGGCGGGTAGGGGTAGCTCATCACGGCTGGAGCTCGAGATCACCGTTAGCCCGTAGTAACACGTAACCAGGAAGCGCGTGTGCGTCACAAAGAGAGTGTGACAGATCTGCCGACGAAGGCTTTCTCGCGAGTCACAACGCTGGTCACAACAGCAGCACAACACCGAAGCTCACCCACTTGCTCACGCACGTCAGTCAACCTGAAGGCGGTCTCTCAGACGGGCTTGGCTGGATGTCCACTGCCGTGGCGCCGCCTCCTGCCGTTTGCCGTTTGGGCACCTCGGGCATGCGCGAAACGAAACATCCGGTGCGCGTAGTTGCTCCGGATCTCAGAGGATCACAGCCGTGGACTGAACAATGAGGACAGCATGGGGCAGCCAGACGTCTTCCGCGTCGTCACACCGTCCATGCGTCGTTGCACCGTGTGTGGTCTTGTGCATCCTCTTACCGCTTACAGCAGCCTTCAGCAACACGCCACATGCACAGGTGTGCCAACAGACAGACATAGGCAGATCAGACAGACGAACAAACGAGTCCTATCTATCTCATCACGTCGTGTCTTGTGTGTGTCTTCCGTCGTCAGCCCGGAGTTTTGCACCGCTCCGCCTCCCTCTCCCCCGCCAGGCGCCCTCTGCCGTCCACCGTGCTGCTGGGCGAGTTTGACGAGTCCAAGGATGAGGACATTTACGCACGGCTGAGACAACGCCAGCGGGAGCTTGGCATCGCCGAAGCAGACGGCAAGACCGCCAGCACCACCAACAACGGCGTGTCCACTGCCACCGAGTCCCTGCCCGAAGAAGACGAGATGGACAGCCAAAACAGGCGGCGCGGCTTCCAGTTTGAGGAGAACACGTCGAACCCCCAGTACGCCAACAGGCGGGACCGTATCGGCATTCGAGAGCGGCAGGAGATGGAGGCGGACGTGCCGTTCAACGGGCTGTTCTCGACAGATCCCCGGATTGGTCTGGGTTTCTTCCTGCCCTTGCTGTCTGTGGTCAACTTGGTCCGCAACCCGCAGCAAGGCGGGAGGGGACGGACCACGTCGCTGAGCATCGGAGTGCTGTCGATTGCCCTCTTGGTGGCCTTCGCCTCCATTCAGTGGCTCTCTGGAGGAGCATTCATTCACCAGGTAAGATGACGAGAAACATGGAGGGGGCGAACGCATCAGTGTGTCCCTGCATACCGTCCGCACGTCACGTGTCTGTCTGTCTGTCTGTCTGTGTGGTCAGGCTGAGTATGCGCCGGTTGGTACGAGTGTTGAGGCGTACGAGAGGGTCGACCGCCAGCTAGCAGAAAACCCCGCCCCCTTATTCTCGGACACAGTCGATGGATACAGGTATGTATGCGCCGCACCGCACGCCATAGAGAGACTCACTCGACATGTGACTGTGACACACACACGTGTACACGTGTTGCTACAGGCGCAAGGTTTTGACGCGTAACTTGCGCGAGTCTTACCCTCTGGAGTGGGACCTTGACGGCCTGCCGGCGGACACCGCAGAGGCGGCCCCCAAGACCTCACTCAACACGCAGCAGCCTGACGCGTTCAAGACGCCGAGGGCTGACAAGATGGACGCACCCCTGACTCCACCCACCATCGATTTTGACAATGTTGTGTAGGTGTTTTGTGGCCACATGTTGTTGATGTGCAGAGTGAGGGAGGGAGTGAGGGGCGGGTGTACAGTACTCGGGGAGTCGAGGAGGGGGGGGGGAGGGGCACGAGAGTGTACATAATCATCGTGACGGTCTGGTTTTTCTGTAGTGTTTGGGTAGCCAGCTGGCTGCATGCCGCGTACGCCTGTGATCCCTTACTTTTGTAGGCCACGATATTGCCCCTTTTGCATCGATTCCGTGCAGGTTTGCTCCCTGGGGCTGGAGCGTCGGATGCTCAGCTGAGCGTGATTCGCTTAATGCCGCAGCTGAGCATCTGACGGGCCAGGTCGAGGCAGTCCACCTGCACACCAGATGCAGACATATGAGCGAGGAACGACATCTCACAAGGCGGCTGACCGACACGTGCAGCCAGGCACTGGTCCTTGTGCGATTTGTAGCGGCAGGCAGGCAGGTGAGTGAATGAGTGAGTGAGATGAGTGAGGTGTAAGGCGAGGATGGATTTTTGGCCAGTTGACCGAACACAGCGCCGCACTTCGGCCCCTTTCTCTTCTTTCTGTCATGTCGTCGGGTAAGGCGGGGGCAGAGTGTGGTGACCACTTCGCTAGTCTGCCTTCCACGACGATGTGCATCAGGACGGGAGAGAGGGACGGAGGGGCAGAGGGCTGCGAGGGTGATTCGGATGCCTAGAGGGGCAGGAGGATGAGTGTGGGTGTGTGTGGGAAGTGCCGGGTGAGTTTGCTGCTATGCTGAGAGACACGCACAGGGAGATGGCATGTGTGAGTGTGTGTGAGTGTGAGTGTGTGAGGTGTGCATACAAACGGACTTTTCGACGTAACACCTGAATGGATCGGTCCACCCCACGCACCATGCAGCACTCACCAAATGTCCCTCACATCTTCTTGTCCTGGTGACATTGACAAACACGTGCCATCCGGATATAAAATGAAGGCAGCGATAAACTTTCACGTCTCCACTCCCTCTCTCCCACCCTCCTCCCTTGACCCCCACAATCCATCTGTATGCACCCCTCCCTCCATGAGGACGGGCGGCTGTCTCTGTCTGTCGGTATGTCTGTCTGTCTGTCTGTTTGTGCTTGTCGGTTAGGCCGTCCACTCACACACATCCCAGACAGGCAGGCCACACACACCACCCCTCCCCCTCCCAGCACTAGTTATCCCATCACTGCCCCTGTACGTCCTCAAGCTCAGTCAAAGAGCGGCCAAAAAGGTCAGCGATCGACCCGGCGCAGCCAAAACATTGAGTCTATCAGTTTGCCCTGATACCACTCCCGCCCCCCCACCAACCGCCAGTCTACCCTCCCCAAGAAATGCCAGTCAGACACCGGCCTGCCTGCCCCTCCTTGCTACCCTCTTCCTCTGCCTGTCGCGGTTTGCTGCCACCGTCTCGGCCGTGATGTTCTTGTACGAGCCCAGCTCGCCCAGGATTCGCTTCTCCTGCAGCCTCCGGCAATTCCTCCTTGCCTCCGATGTCCTCTCCTCCTCGGCACCCAGCAGCTTGGTCACCGTCTCCTGCGCGTCCCTCTGCCTCTTCCTGTTGGCCGTCACCTTGTCCGCCGTCAACGTGGCATAGTTGACAGCGGACAGCTGCTGCTGCATCGCTGCGATGCGGGCCGACTCGCGTACGGGGGCAGCGTCGCCTTTGCGGGATGGGCCGAAAAGCAGAAGGCCCTCTTGTGGGGCCGGCAGCCCCGTGAACTCGAGTGGATACTTGGCCGGCCATACGAACAGCTGCAGAAGGCTTCATTGCACACACAAAAAGCGTCAACGAATCCACTGTGTTATCGGTGAACCGTTTCATCCCGACTCACTTTGTTTGACGCTGGCGTTCCCAATCATATCCCGCCAGGTAACTCGCTTCTCCTCGCCCTCCCTCGGCTCATGGCGATAGTCGATGATCATGTCCGTGATGTGACGCTTGATATCGTTGTCCTCACTGGCTTTGGTGCTGAACTGTCCGGGCAGGCCGCCTGAATGGCGTCAGCAAACACCGATGCAACACGAATGTTAGTGCAATATCTGTGCCGCTCGTTTGCTCGTTTCGTTACCGGTGTCGGTGTTGTACTTGTCGTCTTCATTCTGCTTGCCCTCAGTCCCCCTGCAGCAGGAGTCATAACAACAACATTCAATCGCGTCCGATCAGTATTAGGTTGGTTTACTTCTGTCGGAGCATGTCAGCAATATACATCCTGTGATGGGTCATGGATGCCTTATACCTGTAGTGCAATATCTGTGCCGCTCGTTTGCTCGTTTCGTTACCGGTGTCGGTGTTGTCCTTGTCGTCCTCATTCTGCTTGCTCTCAGTACCCCTGCAGCAGGAGTCAAAACAACATTCAATCGCGTCCGATCAGTATTCCGTTGGTTACTTCTGCCGGAGCATGTCAGCAATATACATCCTGTACTGGGTCATGGAGGCCTTATACCTGTACACACACAAAAAAAAAGCCATCACAAAAGCGCCCTGCACCTGTGCTGTGCATGCCTGTAGATCTCACATACCGAATCTCCTGCTGTGCGGCCTTCTGCCTCTCCTGCTGCACCTCGTCGTTGAGGCGCTCAACGTTGCGGCTGAGGGCTTGCTTTTCTGCTCGCCTGAATGCACATCAGGGGACAACAATGCCGCAATAATGAAAGGGTGGGCAGGCAAGAGTCGTCGTTTTGTCGATTACAGTGTCTGGATGCGCCTGTCCCTCTCCCGGACATCTTGGTCTCTCTGCAGAAGGAGGGCAACGCAATGAGAAACGGTGCATCTGGCGTGCAGAAAAGGCAGAAGGCAAGAGCTCATTTACCGTAGATGCAACCGCCTTTGCCGCCATGGTTTTGCCGTTGCCAGGCGGCCAAAACAGGAGGAGGGGCTCTTGAGGGGCCAGCTGCCCTCTCTGCCCGTCACCTCACGCACACGACGGAGACGCGCTGGGGACCTCTCAGCCCGCACACGCCGTTGAACTTTCTTCAGTTCTGAGCTGACGGTGGACTTCAGGAAGCGTGGATGCAGTGATACAAGTCCTCCGTGATATAAAATGTAGACAGCGATGACCACAATGTCATCATGTCTCCTCTTGTGTCGACCTGACATCCACACGATGACAACAGATGCGCGTACGCATTTGTGTGTGCGCATGTAATGTTGTCCACTTTGCCTGCACCCCGCCCACCGACGAGGGCATCTTCGGTGGACAACATCTCGCCGCATGGGGACACCACCGCCGGTTGTCAGAGGGGGGTTGCTGCCGAGCTGCATCATCCACACGGCGCTTGGCTCCTCGTCGTTGTCGCACGCACCACGACGGCTGGACGGAGAGGGGAAGTCCGGCACAGGCCGCGGGAGCCACATTGATGAGCCGACTGGCTGATAGATCAGACTTTATCCACCCGAACTGCCCGCTCGAGCCTGACGTCGAGCTCTTTGCCGCGTGCTGCGAACTCCGTGCACACCAAACACAACTACACCAACGTAATGGAGACAGCACGCGCATTCGTGGTGAGAACCCATGTGCATACATACCTGTCGACAAGTCCACCCTGGCAGGAGATGCGTCCCCCATAGATGCGTGTGTTCTTGAGCGGCTACCTGCATAGCAACAGCAAAGAAACAAGGTTGATCCGGTTATACCTGTGCTGTTCGGGTCGCCCACACCGGCACCCCGCGGAACTGGCGGAGGACCTGTTTACACAGCCACACACACATGCGTGTCCTTGGTGCGCGTGTACTCTTTGCGTCACGGATCCTCGGCCGACAAGCCCCTCCGGTCGAACTGGTTGAAGTCGAGTTCAAGCTCGTAGTCCTCTGCGCTCCTCCCTTGCACCGCCCCAACCGCACCGCCGTACTCGCGGTGCAGGTGGTCTGCCACGGCACGTCGAAGATCGGCTTCCGTGCGCACGCCGGCGAGTTGCTGCGGGTCCAAGGTGAAAGGGAACCGCGTTCCCCGCGTAGGGCCGGCGAAGAAGAAGTGGGACTGATAGCAAAAGCAAAGGTTATTCGGTCTTTCCCTCCCTCACTTACGGGCTGACCCGTCGTGTTTGTATTGTTGGCGAGGTCCATGATGGCACTTGTGGCGTTTCCCATCATGTACACTAGCTGCTGCGTCGTGGCGATGAGCACCTGGTTATCCGCATGCAGCCGCCATTGTGGCGGCGGTCATCTGGTCCAGCTGGGGCAGTTCGGGCACCTCCAAGTTGGCTTCGAGGGTAGCGTTCACCAACCCGGGCATCCTAGAAACATACACAAATCGACCCGATCACACGCGTCCATGTCGCCTGATTCTTTCAAATCCTTGCACACTCACGCGCCGTTCTGCCATAGCTTGGTATCCAGGAACGCCACTCCCTTGATGATGTGCCCCGTGCCGGGCATCCATGCCAGCAGCATAGACGCCCCATCTAGGCTTTCCCTTCATGCTGCGGACATCCTAGATACGTGCATAGACGAATGGACCGATCACAAGGGTCATTCTTGTCGCCTGGTTCTTTCAAACCCTTCCACTCACGGGATGCAGTTTCACATCGTGAGAATGCTGCCAAGCACCCTCATCGCGCGACGTGATTGACGAGGGCACCCGAAACGCCACCATCAGCAGTGCCGGCAGCACGCCGCACGTATGAAGTCCCATGATGAGGGCGATGCACAGAGTAAAGAGTCCTCCGTGATATAAAATGTAGACGGCGATAAGATCGAGACATCTTGCTGCATGACATCCATTTACCATCCATTACAATGCGCATCTGTATGCGTTTATCCTGTTCACCTGAGTTTCGTGGTTGATGCCACCCTCCGGTGTGACGTGCAGCTGCGGGCGGAGGGCAGTCATGCGGTGGAGCAGCGACGCCTTGACCTGCGCCTCCGTCCTGGCCGGTCCCAACGCGTAAGCGCCCTGCACACGCACACACGCAGCAGCAGCAGAGAGACACAGACAGGCAATTCTCGCTTGCTACGCATGTATGCTGAGGTCCCTCCCTCGCTTGTTAATGGCTGCCTTTTGCACGTGTGTACGTACCAGGAAGTTGTGTATCTGGGTCTTCTGGTCAGCCGACCATGCCGCCCCGCCGTACATGGCGATCATGTCCGTCAGCGCCGCCATAGGGTTGTTGCGGAGGTCGATCAACTGGCCGTGGACTATCCGCTCGGTGAACACTGTGTATCCGAACCGCATCTCAAAGAGCGTCTGGCCGAGAGCGTGGATGTCAGCCTGTGTGTTGTACTGTCTGCAGCAGCATCTCGGCCGGCCGCACGCCGCCAACCCACTGCACGCATGAGAGAGAGAGAGAGTGAAACAGAGAGAGACACATGTGTAAGTATGGGTGGTGACCGCCAGTGGATCGTTGACACCATCCCACTGAGCCTGCACGGCCTTGGCCCAGCCCATATCGATGACGCGTACGCGTTCGTTGCCGTCCATGACGACATTGTCGAGCTTCATGTCTCGATACATCACTGCATGTTCCAACAAACCACACAGACAGACACTTGTCTTCCCGCTTCTCTCCTCTCTCTCTGTCTGCCTCTCTTGCTTAGTTACTTACCGCCTGCGGCCTTGAACGCCTGGTGTACGGTGAGCAGCTGGCGTGTGATGGACTTGACCTGGCCGACGGGCAGGCCGGTGTAGTCCGCCATGTCACCCTGCAGAGAGAGGGAACAACACTTGTCTGTGGCCGCATATACATGTATGGCTGTCTGGCTGTCTGTCTGTCTGTCTGTCTGTCCTTCAAACCACGCACGCCCATACGTATTCATCTCTCCTCTCACCCACCATCTGAGCCATGTGTGCTTGTCTGTGGTCATCGAGCATCTGCGCGAGGTCCTGGCCCCCGTATGGCATCACCAGGTAGCCCTCCGAGTCGTCATCCGCGGTCGTCAGCGCGTAGTAGTCCATCACATTCGGGCACGCCTCGAGGGCCGGCTGCGACATGACCGTCGACTCTACTGAGTACATACACGAACGAACCAACTAACAGCACATGAGAAGAGAGAGAGAGAGAGGGTGTGTGTCAGTCCTCTCACCGTATAGGATGTTCACGTTGTTCTGGCCCAGACTCTGCACGCAGATCGAGACGACAAACAGACGTACACGGTTATGGATGGATGAGGCACACATGCATGAGACAAGCGATGGCAACTTCGCATCGGCTGGTCCATGCATGCACTCACCCTTTTGACGACGACGTCCTGACCTCGAGGCATGGCCATAGCCCACGGCATGCCGTCGAGGTTCGGGGCTATTGGTTCGGGGCTTGGCCGACGGGGTTTGGCTTGGCGAGCCACGTCTGCCCATGTGTGCCGGCGCGGAGCTGACGGATATCATAGTAGTTGTCGAGGACGAATGGCGGTGTTGCGGGCCCTGGGGCCGCTGGCTGCGCCATATGCGGTAGGGCAGTTGCTGTGTCTTATGAACGCACACAACACTCCTCTCTCTCTCTCCTGAATGAGTGAAAGTCTCTAAAGACTGAGGATAACTTGCACGCGATCATCAGTGGTGGTCAGGCCGTCCACTTGGACCAGAAGCTCAGCCTTGATGCGGCTGCATACAATGGTACAGAGACAAGGAGATCGGTGAGGGTGAGTGCGAGCGCATACACGATGCCTACCTGACGGCTTGAGAGCCAAATCCGACTTCAGCGCCCCTCGCTGACATGATCCCGTCGACCTCATCCATGAAGATGATGGACGGAGCACGCTCTCTGGCCACCTCGAACAGCGCCTTTACCATCTTCTCTCTATCGCCAAACTTACACGCACAAACAGCAGCAGCAACAAAGAAAAGACGCAATGACCAACACAAACAGGAGCGTGATTGCAGACAGTACCACTTAGAGCCGAAGGAAGCGGCGTCAACGTTGAAGAACGTGGCCTTGCACTGTATCGAAGAGACAACAAGCAGTACACAATGAAAGCAAAGCGCGGCAGCTCATTTACCTTGGACGCCGCTGCCTTCGCTGCCATCGTTTTGCCGTTGCCGGATGGTCGAAAAGCAGAAGGCCCTCTTATAGGGCCGGCAGCCCCGTGAACTCGAGTGGATACTTGGCAGGCCATAGAAAGAGCTGCAGAAGGCTTCATTGCACACACAAAAAGCGTCAACGAATCCACTGTGTTATTGAAGAACCGTTTCATCCCGACTCACTTTTGTTTGACGCTGGCGTTCCCAATCATATCCCGCCAAGTAACTCGCTTCTCCTCGCCCTCCCTCGGCTCATGGCGATAGTCGATGATCATGTCTGTGATGTGACGCTTGATATCGTTGTCCTCACTGGCTTTGGTGCTGAACTGTCCGGGAAGGCTGCCTGAATCGCGTCAGCAAACATAAAGGCAACACGGATGCTAGTGCAATATCTGTGCCGCTCGTTTGCTCGTTTCGTTACCGGTGTCGGTGTTGTACTTGTCGTCTTCATTCTGCTTGCCCTCAGTCCCCCTGCAGCAGGAGTCATAACAACAACATTCAATCGCGTCCGATCAGTATTCCGTTGGTTACTTCTGCCGGAGCATGTCAGCAATATACATCCTGTACTGGGTCATGGAGGCCTTATACCTGTACACACACAAAAAAGAGAGAGGCAGTCACGAAAGCGCCCTGCACCTGTGCTGTGCATGCCTGTAGATCTCACATACCGAATCTCCTGCTGTGCGGCCTTCTGCCTCTCCTGCTGCACCTCGTCCTTGAGGCGCTCAACGTTGCGGCTGAGGGCTTGGTTTTCTGCTCGCCTGAATGCACATCAGGAGACAACAATGCCACAATAATGAAAGGATGGGCAGGCAACAGTCGTTGTGTCGATTACAGTGTCTGAATGCGCCTGTCCCTCTCCCGGACATCTTGGTCCACGAACACGGCACTCACGACATTCCATCTCCTTACAAAGGTAGTCATCTACACGAGCATCGGGATGCATGTCGTTGTACTGCCGTGTTAAGTCTTTGACCAGCTCTTTCGACGGAGCAAGTTGCAGGACACGATGCTTGGTCAGCCGCTTCGAAGGAGGTGTCCCGCCAGAGGTCTGGTGTGGCCTTCGTGCACGAAGTCCTGTTGTCCTTCTGCTATGTGTGGCCACTTGTCGACGGTCAGAAAGGGGAAAGCCATCAGAGAGGCAAAGAGCCGCGAAAAGCGTCCACACAACAAGAAGAAAATGTCTCTATCCACAGACGCCACGCAAGTAGTCGAGAGGCTGGTACTCGGCTGTAATCAGTGGAGTGACAGGAGCCGAAGTGACCCGGGCTGATAGTGTGAGGCTGATCATGATGATAGGAAGATTTGCGTCACCGAAGAGGGTCCCCCGCCCCAGCAGCTCTGCACCAACACTCCCACTGGTCCGGTTCCTTCCACCGTCAGCACACCTATTTCCACAATGACTCCTCTGCACGTGTGGATGTTGGACGTATAGACGCGGCTCAGGAAGGAGTGGTGCTGCTGAAGCTGACGGACGCAACACAGACAGGCAAGAGGACCACACGTGCATGCATTAGCGGATCCGCCCCGTCCTCTCACCTGCCAACATCAGAGAATGAACCTGCCGTTGGCAGGCGGCCAAAACAGCAGGAGGGGCTCTTGAGGGGCCAGCTGGGCGTGGGCGCAGTGATAAAAGTCCTCCGTGATATAAAATGTAGACAGCGATGACCACAATGTCATCATGTCTCCTCTTGTGTCGACCTGACATCCACACGATGACAACATACGCACGTACGCATTTGTGTATGCGTATGTAATGTTGTCCGCTTTGCTTGCGCCCCGCCTACGGATGTCCTTGTCGAGGGCATCGATCTCCACCTGGCGCTCTCTCATCCGCTGCTCCCGCTCCCGAATGGCCGCCCGCTTCTTCTGGAGGCCGCCCTTGGCCGCCCGCATGGCGTCGATCTGCTGCTTGGCAGCCGTCGACGGCCAGCTCGACTGTGGTGCGGCGCTTCTTCTTGCTCTCAATCTGACATTCATCAGACACCAAAACAGGCACCTTAATGCGTCGATGTATCTCTCTCTGATGGCGTTTTCTTCGCTTACGGCCTCGTCGGTGCCCCACAGCTCTTACCACTACGGCTCTCTCAGGCGTTGTCGTGCTTGACTGGAGGCTTGTTCCACGCGTCGGGGCCATTGCAACCGGCTGAGGGCCAGGCGCATGAATGATGCCGGGCCCTACTCATTCCTCAGTCGACGCCTCTCCCGCCGATGAAACATCCAACGCTGGTGCTGATTGCAAAGCACACACACCAGATGACAGATGCGCGACCTCTCCCTCCCCTGTATGAGCACCCGGTCGTCCTCAGTTGACCCCCTCTCGAGCCTGTGAAAGACGCAATGATCAATACAACAGGAGTGTGATTGCAGGCAGTACCACTTGGATCCGAATGAGGCCGAGTCAACGTTGAAGAATGTGGCCTTGCACTGTATCGAAGAGACAGCAAGCGGTGAAGACTAAAGGCAGAATGCGACAGCTCATTTACCTTGGATGCCGCTGCCTTTCTGCCATGGCTGCCGTTGCGAAGTCGACCCAAACAGCAAGAGGGGCTCTTGAGGGGCCAGCTGCGGAGGCAAAGGGGGGTCATTCGCGGAGGCAGAGGGGCGTTTTGAGTCCAGGAAGCGAGACTCAGTGGCATTCTGGACACCGACAACGGCTGTTGCACTGGCGTCGGGTGTGGTGGAAGATGCGTTGTCGTCTTTGCTGCTCGTCGGCCAGCAGTCCCATCTCTCTCTCCCGATCCGCACCGTCACGTGCTCCTGGGCCAGACGTGGCGGCGAAGTGGGTGGCTGCTGTGGCGGCAGAGTGGGGTCCGTCTGTGCACTGCGCACGAAGAAGGGCGGGCGTGGATGCAGTGATACAAGTCCTCCGTGATACAAAATGTAGACAGCGATGACCACAATGTCATCATGTCTCCTCTTCTGTCGACCTGACATCCACACGATGACAACATACGCACGTACGCATTTGTGTGTACAAGAACAGCATTCATTCAACATCTGAGTCAACACGTGCATGTGTACGCGAAGCTGACCTTGGCGAGCAGTGCAGCCGCCTTTTGTGCGGACGTGTGCCAGATGCCGCAGTGCTTTCTGTCCGGTTCATCTTGGGGCCGGTATCGAGGAAAAACCACTGCACAGATCAAGGTCATGACATGACAATGGGATTGGGTGCATTCACGGCATGAGGGGGTTTTTAAGTGCGATTCGTTGCTCACCACTTCGGGGTGGTCCGGCAGCTGAGGAAGCACCCACTCGACTACCCAATCGGCGAACACATGCAGATCTACTTGACGCGGCTTGAGGTCGAAGCGCCTGCCGAACTCGGCGAGGAGGCACGTCACCTGCCCAACACACGCAGACTCGCACAGACATGACGGTTTGATGGGTTGACATTGAGTGTGCGTATCGGCACTTACATCGCCCACAGCGTATCTGCAGCAGGTGAAGCCCTCCCACCCGATGCCTTGGAAGGGAGGAGGGGCAAGATCCGCACCAGCACCAGCTGCGGCCTCCTGTCTCTCCTTCATCATGGCCTCGTAGCGGGGCCACAGTCGCGCCTCGTCGTCCTTTGGCAGGGGCTCGCCAGCCAGCAACAAGAACAGCAGCGCGTCGTCTGTCGCCTGCTGTTGGTCCGCCCTGGCCGCCTCGTCCATGGCCTCCTCTCCAGCAGGTGCTGCAGCGGCGCTTCTGCTCTGTCGTCGCCCTTGTGGTGCTCTCGTGGGGGGGCTGGGCGTCTTGTCTGGGCTGGGCTGAGCGGGTGGCTGAGTGGGCGACTGGCTGGCCGACTGTCTGGGCGACTGGCTGGGGGACTGCGGGCGGGCGGTGATCCGGGCTTGGAGCAGCTCTGAAGCAAAAGAAATACCGAATGACCACATTCTCTTGTGTATACCCGCTTTGTCTGCGTCCCGCTTACGGATGTCCTTGTCGAGAGCATCGATCTCGACCTGGCGCTCCCTCATCCGCTGCTCCCGCTCCCGGATGGCCTCCCGCTTCTTCGGGTAGCAGCCCTTGGCCGCCCGCATGTCGTCGATCTGCTGCCGGTAGCCGTCGACGGCCAGCTGGACTGCGGTGCGGCGCTTCTTCTTGCCCTCAATCTGACATTCACCACATCACAACAGGCACCCCAATGTGTCAATGTATCTCTCTTTGATGGCGTTTTCTTCGCCTACCTTCTCCCTGTCCCTGTCCCTCTCTCTCTCCCTCTCCAGTGTCAGCTCGATGGCGGGCACCAGGGTGGACATGGACCTGTCCATCTCACGGTGGTGGCCCGCCTCATGCCATCCCCCCCTTCCCCCTCCTCGTCACGATGGGCGCCCATCTCCATCGTGGCTTCCCTCTCGGGCGCAGCCCCCTAAGACACAGAGAGAGATACAGCCAACCACTCATCTGCAAGTTGAGGACGTATCTATGTAGTCTTTGTTTGGGTACCTGTGTGTTGGTGTTGGTGTTGTCAGGGGTGGCCTCCTCGCCCATCGCAGCCGCCTGTTGAACAGGAGAAAGAACATTGCATCAAGCGATGAGTGCAACATTTCCCCCTTGGCATCCTTGGTACCTGTGCCGCAGCGGCCTCTCCCGTAGCGCTCTCCTCAACTCGTCCCTCGCCTCCTCATCTGTAGACAGACACAGAGAGAAACACGAAGGTGATACACCTGTATGTATCACCACATTGTCATGTAGCTATCTCGGGAAGTATGGGCCTGAGCCGGCCCGCCATATCTTCCCCCATAGGGGGTTTGTCGGGTGTGACAGGGCATTCGGTGTCTATTCAGAGGAGACGTACAGGGCAAACACGTGTAGTGGCTCGTCCAAGCCAAACTCTCACTACCTGTCGCTTGTCTTCTTGTACGAACTCGCTCGTGGAGTTTTCATGATGGGTTTCGGAAGAGGGCAGCTACGAGAGCAGGTTCCCCATCGTGTCTGAGGCAAACAAAGAGACTGAAACACAGAGACTGGGCAGCTGCTTCTCTCTGACACCAGAAACACTCCCTGACATCGCCCAAGGCCTTCTCAATTCATCCCTGTCCACCTCACCTGCTGGGCCGTGGCCCAATCTGGGCGATGCTGCGGCTCCTCTTCTTGCCCTCAACCTGACATTCACCACACCGGTACAAGTATGTCATTCTATTGTGCATGATGGTACTGGCTCACTCTCTTACTGTCTTACCAGCGCCTTCCTCTCCGCCTCCAGCCGCAACGTGTCCACGTCGCCGTCCTGGAAGGGCAGTGAGCGTGGCCGCCTCCCACCGATGCACTGCTCGGCCTGCAGGTGCACACAGGAAGAGTGCATTGACCATCTCCTCTACGAATGTTGGCTGTGTGTTGGTGTTGGTGTTGTCAGGGGTGGTCTCCTCGCAATTGCAGCTGCCCGTCAACCAGGAGAAGAAGATGGCATCAACCGATGAGTGCAACGCCTCTCCCTTTGCTATTTTGTGACCTGTGCCGCAGGATGGCGAGGAAGCGTCCGCGGCTCTCTCGACGGCAGCGAGAATGCGGTCCAGGTACACCTGCACCACACTGCACCCCGCTAAATCAATAGGCATCACCATAAACCACAGTCACGACCTCTCAGCCCCGCACACGCTGTTCAACTTCCTTCAGTCTTGAGCTAATGGTGGACCTCAGGAAGCCCTCTTCCCCTGTCACGCAACGGACACGACGGCGACGCGCTGGTGGCGACTGCTGCTGTCCTCCCGTCAAGGAGCGGCTGCGGGAGAGCTTGGCGGCCTCACCCCTGCAGGTACCACAGTAGAAGTTGGTGCAGAGTGCAAACGTGGTTACCTCCGCTCACCAGCCTGTGGCTCACCAGTTGGTGATGCTGTCGATGGCAACGGGGATGACGTGGCGGCGAGGGAAGGAAAGCGCGACGCGTGCGTGGACATTGGCGTTGCCATTTAGCTGATAATGAAGCTGAGGGATGAAAGGGAATATTCTTTGTCTCTGCCTCTGTCCCCAATTCTCGACGGGGGCAAGTCTCGACACCGCGCACTCCTCTGCACCCTTTTCGGCTGGCGGATTCATCCATCACTTAGTCATCCATCCATTCTGAATGTCACAAGCAGAGGAGCAACCTGGAAGAAAAACAGATCAAACAGTATGCGTCAAAGAAGAGCATCTTGGTGTCAAAGGTGTGATGATCTCTCTTCCTGTTTGTTGTCGTGCCGCTTGCAGGGTGCAGATGTGCTGCAATGGCTTGTCGAGCCCGTCGGCATCGACAAGTTCTTCAAGTGCTACTGGGCAAACAAGCCCTTGTGCATCAAACGCCATGATGACACATACTTGAAGAACATCTTCTCCAAGCAGCAGCTGGGTGAGCGAATCAGGCGCTTGACTTCATCAGCCTTTCGGTCATCGACTGCCTGACCCCTTCCCGTTGTTTCAGATAGTCTGCTGAAGGATGGTCTGGATGGGCGGGACGGCGGCAAGTCGGGTCGCCTTCAGTACCAGAGCAACCTCATCGTGAGGAAGTATGTGGATGGCGAGGCAGTCAAGTACGAGAGAAGCGGCGAGGCGACCTTCGAGGAGGTCGACCAGAAGTGGCGGGACGGCTGCACGCTGCAGCTGATGCACCCGCAGCAGTTTGTCGACCCTCTCTGGAAGATTTGTGCGAAGCTAGAGGAGCTCTTCGGCTGTCTGGTGGGTGCCAACTGCTACCTGACGCCGGCCGGCACACAGGGGTACATATGACGAACGACCAATCAGGAAAAGCACAGCTCACCACACCAAATAACTCTCTCTCTCCCTCTCTCTGCTGGACTGATGCCTGCAGGCTGGCCCCGCACTACGATGATGTGGACGTCTTCATTATGCAAGTGACAAGATGGGAAGATCCATGAGATGACCGAGGTGCCCACATCAGCTGGCTGTGTGTCTGTGGTGTGGCGCAGTTGGAGGGTTCCAAGGTGTGGCGTCTGTATGAGTGTGTGGACGGTCCACTGCCGCGTGAGTACTCCCGCGACTATCAGCAGCACGAGATCGGCAATCCCATACTCGCCGTCACTCTGGAGCCTGGTCGGTACTGCACACACAAACGAAGAGATCAGCCAAAATTCAGCACAAACAGACCTGTGAGTGGATCGACTCGCCGGTTTGCTTGTTCAGGCGACGTCATGTACTTCCCACGTGGCTTCATCCATCAGGCCATTGCCGTGGGAGATACGTTCTCGCACCACGTCACAGGTGAGGAAGGAAAGGGCATGCACCCCACAACCACCAGCACCGCCATTCATCGCAGCACCGATTGCCCATCCTTCTGCGTCCATCCATCCAGTGTCGACGTACCAGAGGAGCTCCTGGGCTGACTTCATGTCCAAGACGGTCGACACGGCACTCAACAAAGTAAGCGACCCACCCCGCCCCAGCCGCACTGCACGCCATCCCAACACCAATCCTTGCTGTGCTGCACGTGTCTGTCTGCAGCTGTTCGATAGCGACTTCGCCTTCCGCAAGAGCCTTCCCGTCGGCTGGAGTGGCTATATGGGCCCAGCGTACGACGAGGACAACGGCAGCGGCAGCGACCTGCCCGAGACCAAGAAGCGCAAGCGTTCATCAGGCGAGGCCGCCACGCGAGCCACTCGGCAACGTCTGCAGCATGAGTTCGGCAGGACCTACAGCAAGCTGCTGCGTCGGCTGTCGGCTACTCTGCACATCAACTCCATGGACCTCCATGAGGCGGCAAATGAGTTCATGATAGACTTCCAGGTGAATCGGATGGCGCCCTATCTGCCATCCTCTGCGAAGGGCGCTGCTGCCGGCCGGAAGAGAGGCGAGGCGACGAGCGCGGAAGAGATGGAAACAGAGGAGATGGACGCCGCTACCATGGTAAACAAACAGAGTGGCGCGCTTGTCTCTTTCCTCACTCTGTTGTGTCATATAATGTCAGGTTGCCATTGCAAATCTGAAGCCGAGCAGCCGCATTCGTTTCCGCAACCCCTCGTGGGCGAGGATGGTCTTCGACGAAGACCAAGATACAGAGGCCGAAGGAGACCGGACGCCCGTCATTCTGGTACCTAGGAGAATGAAAACTGAGGGGCCGCCGCATGCAGAAGTCTCTCTCTCTCTCCCTCTGTGTGTGTGTGTGTGTGTGTGTGCAGCTGTTCAGCACCCTCAAGAACGACCGAGCGCACCATATGGATGGAGAGCACACGCCAGACCCCTCATGCCTCAAATTTCCACGTATGCGCCTGCACCAGACACTCACCATGCACAGTGCCAAACCTCATGCTGCGTCGTGTTTTTCTGCAGGCACCGAGGAGCACGTGAGGTCTCTGCAGATGCTGTTCGACTGGCCCATCCGGCCCGACGGGCGAGGCGGCCCTCAGCAGAAGGGGCCGTGGGTGCACCTGCGCGACCTTGCATTCCACAATTTCCAAGACGCGAAGGCCTTTGCCGTTGCTCTACTGGCGGAAAGCCTTATCGACGTCGATCAGGGGGACAAGTGAGGGCTGTAGAGGCCGTGCATTTGGTTTGCATTGTGTCCTTGGAAAGAGGACGGGTGTGTTGATTGCTGAGAGATATACGATACACGCTTTGAAGGCTATCGGTCAATTCACAGACACGCCCCACCCCCAGAGGCCCGGCTGGGCTGCTATGTACACATAGCTATGCATGCACATGTACACACACCCGATTTGATTTGTCGCAAAATCCAACAAGCTAAGCTACTCCTGTATGTGTCAGAAAGGGAAAGCAATCTACCCCCTCGCTACAGACAGGACGACAGCCGGCCGCGTCGCTGCAAACCGCACAAGCCACTCGCGCATCCTGCGTCCGCGTTGCATCCCCATTGATGCATCCATCAGACACTGTGCCTGCAAGGCAAACCACACAGGGAAGGCTCACGTACACAGCGGCCGGCCTGTCCCATTCCTTGTGCGTACGTGTCCTGGAGGCGCTGTATTTGTCTTCGGCAGATGGGGTAGAGACGGCCGGGCCGGCGGAACACTTGAGACGCGCACTTGTCGCACGACACGAAATGGCCACACGGAATGAATGTTTTGGTCTTGGTGGCGCTCATGCATATGCTGCACTCCTCCGTGTTGGTCTGCGCCCGCACGGCCGCCAGCATCGAGGCAGTCTGCAGCTTGTCCCACAGCGACCGCATGCCATCCAGCCTGACGCAGATTGACAAGGCGACATACGAGTCAACTGCATGCGCCGCGCCCCTATATTTCGCTCCCCTCCTGACTATGTGTTCTTTCTGCTTTCACGACTGACCTCTTCTCGTGTATGTCCTTGGCCTTGCGGGCGTCGTCCTGCGCGTTGATGAGGCTGATGATGGGCCGTGCGGCAAGGTCGTCCTCAGTCATCCCAGCGAACTCACTGACACGACAGAAAAGGTCACGATTGGAACATCGCGGGCCTCGTTTCCTCACGCTTGCGACTTACGTGAGGCGGCCGACATCCACGTCATCCCGCATGGTCAGGTGTTTGAGTCGCAGCTGCGACTGCTGCAGCTCGCCACGCAGTCCACGGATGTCGGCCTCCAGCTGCTGCTTGTGCGTCTCCAGCTGCTGCCTCGCACAATCAACCACCTTCATGCTGAAGAAAAACACACACATAGACTCATGCGCTCGTTGGTCTGTCTGTGTTCATCCCCACTTTTCCAGCAGCCAGTTTTGTTGGTCCATCAGCTCCGCTATCTGCCCAGCCTGTTGGTCCCGTTCACGGCTGACACTCCTGTGGTCGATGGTCTTCTGCTGCAGCCGGCTGTTGGCGTCCTTGAGTCGCCGGGTTAGCTCGCCGACCTCTCTCTCCTGCCGTTGGAGGCTCTTGACCTGCTGCTCGTTGCAGCTGCGGAGCAGCGCCAGCTCCATGTCCTTCTCGGCGAGTGTCCAACACATAGACTCCATCCTGCAGAGGCACAGGATACATGTGGTGACCTGGTGTGCAATGAGTGCACTTCACCCCACGGGCCCCATGCTTGCCTCCGTCACGTACCGCTTCCTGTCTTCTGGCGTCACTGTCGTCTTGGTGGCGAGTTCCCCCTCCTTGTCGCTGAGCGCCTTGCCCTTCTCGTTGAGCTGCTCCTCCCACATGGCCAGCTGCTGCTCCCTCTCGCTTGACAAAAGAAAAAGAAAAACAGAAAGCAAGGAGAGAAAGGAGGCTGCACAGACAAAAGACGGCCTGCGTATCATGGCATGTAGCCTACCGGTTGGGAACCTCCTGCAGAGTCGCCTTGTCCTTGAGTGCCTTGATCTCGCCCCTGCAGACATGGAAGATGGACAACAAAAAAGATCAGCGGCTTGCGTGAAAGGCGGACTCGTTGACTCACTGACCGCAGCTGTTCCTCCTTGCTGCGAGATCTGCCAAGGGTATCCTGGTAGCCTCGTACACTCTGCCGCAGTGTCTTGTTCTCGTTGCTGACCATACGACAGACAGACAAATGAGAGAGACAAATGGGAGGGCGTCTCTCCGCTGACCGACCCACCGCAGCTGTTTCTCCTGGAGAACGGTTTTCCTCGCCTCAGCTTCCAGCGTCTCGATCCTGCCGACAACAGAGATCGCTTCATTCATCATACCGACGGTTCTCTTCCTTCTAGTATGTGTGTATGTACCCACTTTGCATTGCTCTCCTCGATCTGTTTCCGTTCCTCGACAGGCGAACCGGACATGGCCTCAATGCTGCCCAGAAACGGAACAAATTTTGAACCCAGCGGGCGCTGCATGGTCCTCCTCGTGTCGACCACTGACCGTGTCTCTAGGTCCCGCACCAGCGCCGTCCTCTTGCTCTGCTCCGCGGATTGGTCACTGAGGCGGCCCTTCTCATGAAAAAGCCTGAATGGATGGAAGGCCCGCAAAGGATAGGAAGGCGTCAGTCTGTAGGGAGGCCGGGACGCCCTTGCTGTGTGCCTACAGATCCGTGAGAGTCCTGATCTCCTTCCTGCAGATGTGCAGACAGACACGGACAAAGGGAAGGGAAGCACTGTACTGTCGATCCACACAAGGTTCTCAGCTCACCGCAGCTCTTTCTCCTTGATGGAGGCGTTCCTTTTTACCAGTTCAAGGGTCAGTATTCTGACAGACAAAGACACACAGACCGATCCATGATCGATGTTGTCCGGCAGGCTGTTGGGTTGCCCTTGCCTACTTGGCATCTCTGTCCCGGATCTGCGCATCGATCGACAGAGGCAGCTGGTCTTCTGGGGACTTGCACATGCTTCGAGGATAGGGAAAGAGTAACACGGAGAGGAGGACGACACACACGGCCGACAGGAAGCCCTTCGATGGGAAGGCCTCTGGTTCCTGCTGCATGGATTCACACACACCCGCAAGAACTCAATACGGTGTTCCTCACCCCCACGCGATTGTGTGTGCGTGTCTATGTACCGGGAGCGTTGAAGTGGTTTCGTTGGTTGCGTTATCGGCGGCGTCTTGCTGGCCAGCAGGTGGACTGCTCGAGGAAAGGGCGCGGAGAAACTTCTGGGCTGCGACGGCAAGGTCCTGGTCTTGGCCCGACTCGTCGATGCCCAGTGCTCGGGCTCTGCTGATGAGGGAACGGTGATGTGCCAAGACGTAGTTGCGATAGGCCGCCGGTTCATCCAAAGCACCACTTGTCATGGCGGCGTGCAGCACTTGGAAGATGGCAACCTCGATCTCATACAGCAAGCCGCGGCCCTCCTCCGCCAATGCACCACCAGCTTCTCTGTCGGCCAGGGACGACCTTACCCGCTCGAACCCTGTTGTCCGCCTCTTCAGGTCGGCTGTAGTCCATCGAAACGGATAGGCCAGGTCCACAAGCCGCTTAAGTACATGTCTCAGTGCAGGGATGGTCCAGGCCTGTGAGTCCGCCAGCATGGCCTCCATCAACACGCCGTCGTGCTGGCCAAGAAGGGCCATGGTCTTCCGCGTCCTAGGGTGACCCGCACTGGGGTGCTGCCGCTTCAAAAGGCGGTACAAATTGATAAGGCCGGCGGATCGCTCTCCCGGGTCTTGTGACTTCAGGCCAAGGATAATCGGCGACACATCATCATCGAACCCGTGTTCAGCTGTGTTGATTGGAAGGAAAACACGATGACAATGCAAAAAGCAATGAAGCCGACAAACCAACCCATGAAGTCAACTACGAAGTCGCCACACCACCACCACCCCCTTTCGGCTCTGCGAGCTAAGAGATCGTGATCTTTTTGGCGTTGCCGCGGGATCTTGGACCAGAGGACTTGCGAGTCACCTCCGGAAGGCGTGAGTGATGCTATCTTGTCGCTGATCTGGCACTCACATCGATGGCGGTCAGCGAGGAGGTCACTCAAGACGGCGAGGACGTCAGGCAGACGGAGGCGACGAGGCATCTTGATGCAGCAGAATGCCCACCTTGCACCAGATCTTATGTCCAAGCAGTGGCAATGGAGCTGGACAGGGCAGATGGACACACCGACTCATTCTCATTTTCGTGGCAAAGGAGGGATCAGCGGCAGCAGCCGAGGAGGTTGAGGAGGGCTCTGGGACGGCCACATCCATCCGAGCAAAAGCCAGAGGCGCATGCTGCGTCGGCGCTCCACGTTGGCCCAAGGATACCGCAGGCGCTGCTCTTGGCCCTCGTGCCCTTTGTTGCCACCCTGCCGCTCGTCTGTGAAGCGTTCCGGCCGCACATGAGGCCGGTACAGCATCACCCTATGAGGCCATCCCTCTCTCTTCGGCGGTCCCCCCTCTGCCCTCCCCCGCAAATGATCCTCAACGCCCAAGAGTTCCCGCTGTGCTACCCTCCCAGGTTCACCGTCCTCGGCGGCGGCAACTTCGGCCTGGCTCTCGCGTGGCTGCTGGGGCAGAAGAAGATCCCCACCACCATCCTCTTGCGCAGTCAGGAGTATGCTGAGTGCATCAACACGGAAAGACGGCACCCCAAGTACCTGAGCGATGCCAGGTTCCCCGAGAGTGTGAGGGCCACCACTGACGCGGCGGACGCGTTGAAGGACGTGACGCACATCGTCCATGCGGTGCCGGTGCAGTTCTCGCGGGCAACGCTCAACAACATCAGCCACCTCATACCCCCCAACGTGCCGGTGCTCTCCGTGTCAAAAGGTGGGTGGGGGACTCGGATGGGATGCATGGACACACACGTTGAGTATGTTGTGTTGTGTCATGCAGGCATTGAGGCGAATACGCTGTCGCTGATGTCTGACATCCTGGAGGAGACTCTCGGCAAGAACCGCAGCTACGCCTTCCTGTCGGGTCCCTCATTCGCTCGGGAGATCGTCAGGGGCCTGGCCACGGGGGTGGTGGTCGCCTCCACCGACAAGCGGCTGGCACGGGAGCTGCAAAACATTCTCAGGGGCGAAATGTTCCAGGTGGGGGAACGGGCAGGCAGGCAATCGATTCCGCACAGACCGATGGATGTGTGGCCGCTTGGTTGTGTGTGCGCCTGTCTGTGTGTCGATTTGTCAGGTATTCACGAGCAACGATGTGATAGGTGTGGAGATCGGCGGTGCAGTCAAGAATGTTCTAGCCATTGCGGCAGGAATGTGTGAAGGGCTCGACCTCGGTGGGGAAACATATGCACCTGACGTGAAATGCCTCGTGATTTCCCATATACTTATAACTTGTTGTCTGTATGTCATCTGAACTGAGCAGGAACCAACGCGATCAGTGGCATCGTGACGTCGGGGGCGATGGAGATGCGACGGTTCGGGAGGAAAATGGGCGCCAAAGCGTCGACCTTCTCAGGTAGGTCGGTCAACACACACATACACACACTGAGCCACGGGTGCATTCATTCACTCTCGCCCCTTGCTTCCTCCTTGTATCTCTGTCTGTCTGTGTGTCCATTGGCAGGTTTGTCAGGTGCGGGTGATCTGTTCGGTACTTGCTTCGGTCCCCTCTCCCGCAACCGAGCCTTCGGAGTGCGGCTGGGCCGTGGCGAAAAGGTCGAGGACATACTCGCATCCTCATCAGAAGTCGCAGGTACTGGGGCACACAGACAGACAGACAGACGTGAGACGGAAGATGCTGCTGCTGCGATGCTGCTACTGTGGCGTCTCTCCCTTCCCTCCCTATGTGTCTTGCAGAGGGTGTGGCGACGGCAACAGCTCTCGTGGAGCTGATCAAGGCCAAGGAGGGTGGATATCGGATTGACCTGAAGTACCCCATAATGTTTGCCATCGCCGAGATCATCAGCGGCCACCTCACACCCAGGGAAGGGCTGGAGGAGGTCATGAAGGGCAACTCACTCGTCGATATGGTCTACACATGATGATGACCATGAGGACAGCCAGGACAGTCACTGGCTCAGAGGGTGGGGTGGGTGAGGGGCGGTTGGGTGCTTCGATTGACAGCTGTCGAGAGCTGGTCAGGTCAGTCACTCATTTTGTGCGGATGGGATGGGCGGGGGGATTGATTGGCCTTTTTGCGGCGTGCCGTGCCGTGCGGTGCGGGCGGACCTACATGCGTGTGTGGTGTATGGTGCATGGCGTGAGGGGTGTTTTACACTAGCCATTTAGCTGAGCTAAGCTGAATTCGGTGGTTCGTGTCGTGTCGTGTGATGGGTCGGACGCCTCTTGTCTCTATCGCTCCATCCATCCATTCGTACGGACATACATACATACACTGGTTGGTTGATCAATGATCACATCGTACGAGCGACGGCGAATCCAGAATGCAAAATGTCTCCATCTGACGCACACCACCCCACCTATTTCAGCCGCCAAGTCATCACTGTAGAAAAGCTGAGGAAAAATAGGCTCTCAGCACTCACTCTCTCACTGGCGCCACCATACCACCGCCCGCCTGCCTGCCTGCCTGCCTGTCACGCCGACCCGCCTGAACGGAGGCATATCGCGTCTGATGAGACGCAACGTGCCGCCGTTCGGACAGCCCAACTAATCACGCAAGCAGTCAGGACAATCAATCAAGGCACAGGTCACCGTCCGTCCAGCCCTTGCACACAGAGGTGGAAACTCTCCATGAGAACCCCATCCCTCACTGTCTCGCTCACTCACTCACTCCCTCTGTATCGGTCAGGGGTTAAGTGTGGCACCGAGAAAAATGCCGTTGACACATCCATTCATCTCCCTTGCGTAGGGAGATGGACGCACACGTGTACTGTACGTATGTATGTGTGTTTGTATGTATGTTTGTAAATCCGTCGTACACTCGCTCTCTGCGATGGATGGCGTTTCGACCCTGCTCGCCCACAGCCGCGTACCTCTCCACCCCGCCAAGGTTAGCACGGCGGTGCAGAGAAGGACACGGCCATGACCGCACAGGAACCGAAACGCCGCCAGCAAAGCAAGAAAGGAACATATGACAGGCAAGGAATGCGGGCTCGGTACTGACTGTACTGGGGAAAAAGGTGGACCGTACAGCCGCTCTCTCGCTCTTTGTCTGTCTGTCTGTCTCCGTTCGACCCGTTGAGGCGAACGAAGCGAGTGAGACAGCGAGTGAGGCAGGCAGGCAGGTACGTACACATACATACAATCATCAAACCATCAACCCATCCGGTAGGTAATGAGTGCGATCGCCAAACACATGAAAACCCATGTAGGCACGTACGTACGTCCTCAGCGACACCACCCACCCCGCCCAGCCCAGCCCAGCTACGCACCCATTGCTAGTAGGGCACCGAGCCCCTCCTCGCCGCCTGCTGCTGCTGCTGCTGCTGAGTCGAAGACATCGTGGGCGACTGTCCCCCACTGCCCAGAGAGGGCGACCTCCCCGACGGCGAGCCGCCCACACCCACATTGTACGACACAGACGGCCCAGCACTCATGTGCAGCATACCCATGCCGCCAGGCAACCCGCCAGGCATCGTCGCGTAGGTGCCAGGGACACCCTGACCCCCTTGCTGCTGCTGGTGCTGGTGCTGTTGCTGCTGGGCGGCCATGGCTTGTGCGATTCCTGGCTGGAAGGCGGTGAGGTAGCCGAGGGACGACGGCTGCATCGACGAGGCGAAGGTGCTGCTCCGCTGCGGGTACTCGGGGAAGGAGGGAGCGGGGGCGGGGTACGACTGGCTCATGGCCGACTGAGCTTGGGGCGTACCACCGCCACCACCGCCAGCAATCTGGGGAAACGCCGGAAACTGCTGCGAGCCGAACCCCTCCGAGAAGGACGGTGAGTGGAATGCTGGCCTGAAGGCGTCACTTGCACCCGCTGCTCCTCCTCCCCCTCCCCCTCCCGCTGCCGTCACCTGCTGCCCCTCGTCTCCCCTCTGCTGCTGCACGGTGGGCAAGACGTTGTCGATCTCTGCCGACAGCAGGTCGTCCAGCCCGTTCCTGAGCGTCAAGTCAGCGTTGGATGCGCTGGATGCCGATACGGGTGTGGTGACGGGCTGGGCGTTGGCGGCGGGGTGTGCCTGCTGCTTGGGGGTGGGCGTCTCTGTGGCCTCGCCCTCGTCCCAGTCGATCAAGTTGGGCAGGGACTCTGCCTGTGGCTTAGGTGCTGGTGTGGGTGTGGGTGCCTGCTTGTCGACGGATGTCTGTGGTGCTGCCTGGGGGGCGGGGGCGGTCTTAGGCTTGATGACGTACACGTCGCATAGGAGCTCACCTGCATTGCATGTGTGGACACACGGAGGGCAGGCAGAGGGACGCAAGGATGGACGGCCGCCAGTGAGGCGTGTGGTTGCCTGTCCCACCCATCCCACTCCCTCACGCGTACGGCACACCCATACCGGCGTATCTGTCCTTGTGTTCGAGGGTGATCCATCCCGTGCACCTCTTGCTGTAGTCGTCACCCAAATTCGACAACGAGAAATGCGCCTCAGCCGCCCTCTTGTCACCAAACTGATAGACAAACACCGACACAGACATACAGAGACTTCCACGGGAGAAAGTCGTTAACTGAGTGTGCGGCTTCTTCCCTGGGTGCTCGTGTTGGCTGACTACACACACATACATACGTACCATCATCCTCTGGTGGTAGACGGTGAACCGGACGAACGACGTGTCCTGGAACTTGGTGAACTCAAACGCCCGCTGGAAAACCGGACGCTCATCGCCTACACAATGACCACCACCACAACACCAGCACAACGCACACAACGAACCCCATGCAATCGAATCAATACGGGTGCGGTGCCGTCTCGTTGATGCCCTCCTTGCCTGACTGACCTTCCACGAACTGTGTCTTGTAGGGGAACCCCTCGACCTCCACCTCTATCGAGTGCGCCCCCACATGCTTGAGCTTCCGCGCGCGCACCACATTCACCACCAGGGTCGGCACCTTCCTCCCAGCACGCACCTTCTCCCTCTCCCGCTCCGCCCTCGACCCGCGAGACGACGACGACGCCGCCGCCTTGGAAGCGGCCGAAGACACAGACACGGGGGAGGGCTGCTGCGGCTGGTGGGTGTCCACTGTGACGGGCACTGGCACTGGTGCTGGGAGCTGCTGCTGCTGCTGCTGCTGCTGTTGTGACTGTTTGCGTTCGAGTTGGTGTTGTCGTTCGGCGGGCAGGTCGCGGCGTGCTTCGATGGCCAACGCGACGGCCTCCTGTCAGTCAGCGACATTCAGGAATCGACAGTCAGTCACAAGCAGTTACCATTCATTCACTCTTTCCGAGAGCTCACCTCGACGTTCCAGTTGGTGGCGTTGAGCAGCCTGACGGCATCCTGCGGGGTAGACCTCAAAACCTCCGCGACTGCACAGCAACACCGAAGCATGTCAGACACACAATGATTAGCGCCCCTCGAAGCAAATGTGAGTGCTCAGTGGTGCGTCATTGTCACCTGTGTCGATTTTCTGCTGTTCTTCAGGCGTCAGCGGCATGGCGGACGGCAATTAAGGGTTGCAGCCTTTGGAGGACAATCAACTGTTGCAAACTCTCACCCTATCAGACGCTCTGCGCTGTGCGTTCCATGCCTCTGTGCTTCTCTTTTTTCCTTCGGCGATCCGCTGCGAGCTTAGAAATGCCATGGAAGAAGGCGGCTGATTTGGTGATGCGCTTGGTAGCGC
Organism: Vitrella brassicaformis; assembly: GCA_001179505.1. NCBI lineage: Eukaryota > Vitrellaceae > Vitrella > Vitrella brassicaformis. The sequence continues at coordinate 34,446 of CDMY01000339.1, read as the reverse complement.
CTGGAGCGCCAGCCAGCTGATTACACTGCCACAAGAGCAGATCTTCACCTCATCTTCATTGAACGCGTTGTCCAAGGTGAGAATGCGCGATGGCACTCATCATATGCCTTGCGATTGTGATGCCTGTGCATATCACATGTGCTCTGCTTGTGTGTGCAGTGCAGGAAGGCTGTCTATCGATGAAGGTTCCTCTGGTCAAGATATCCGGAGCCACCAGCTGGCGAGAGCTGGGGCGGCAGCATGGCGCCGCCATCGCAGAGCGGATAAGAGCCACCAGCACCTTTTATATGGACTTCTTCAGGCAGAAGTGGCACTTCACTGAGAGCGAGATAGAGGAGCAGTGCCAGGGGTTCGCAACCAGCATCCGGAACTTCAACCCGGCGTACACAGAGGAGCTGGAGGGCATTGCAGAGGGGGCCAACATGCCAGCATGGCAGGTCAGTCAGTCGCTCACAGGCAACGGGCGGTGCGTGAGTCGCCTCTCATTGGATTGGATGTGGACCGTTTGTCTGCCATTGATATTATGTGTGTATACCGTCTGTTTCTTTGCTGCAGGTGTACACGCTAAATTGCCGCACTGAGCTTCTTAACTACAAGAAGAGCCTTCTCGAGGGGGCTGACGCCTCCTCTGCCCCGAGTGAGTGCACCGCTCTCTGCAACGCGCGTGCCGGCCTGCTGGCACAGAATTGGGACTGGGATGAGACGCTGGAGGATTTGGTTGTTCTCATGCTTATGGACAAGCCTGACGGATCGCAGATCATGATGCTGACAGAACCGGGGATAATAGGAAAGGTGCGTATGACAGAGAGGTCAGGGGAAGGGGGCCAGCGTTGTTTGTCTGTGTTGCTGTGTGTCCACCCAGATAGGCATGAACAGCGCGGGTGTGGGCGTGACGCTGAATCTGCTGACCGAGAAGGCTCCCGCACCGCCGCCAGGCACTGTGCCTCCGCCAAACTATGGGGTGCCTATCCACATTATCTTGAGGATGGTGCTGGACTCGCACTCCGTGGGCGACGCCCTGGCGAAGCTGAGGGCCCTGCCGCAGAGGATGAGGGATACAGCCAGCTGCATCATCATGGCCGACAGGACATCGACCTGCCACATGCTCGAATTCTCGAGAGAAAGTAAGCATGCGACGATGGGATGACAGAGAGACGGCGGGCACGTGCTCACTCGTTGCTTCCCTCCCTGTGCCCCTCTCTTGCTGTGTGACTCAGCGATGGATGAGATCAAATGTCTGCCGGCGACCGACAAGTGCCCCTCCCGGCCTTTCTCCCACTCCATCCCATTCCACACCAATCATTATCTGGGCTGCGGCCTTCAGAACCAAGTCACAGGCAGTGAATCGTCGTATGCACGGTTCCACACGCTGGACGGGCTGCTACAGCAGCTGAGCGGCCCTCCACTGCTCCCCGACATCCACAAGATGCTTGCAGACCGGTCCAATGCAGAGTATCCCATCCAACGGCCTTACAAGCTTGACACGTGAGCAGATGGAGTGCGCTAAGAGGGATGAATGGATGGATGGATGGATAGCCCCCTGCCATGTGTGTGTGTGTGGGCGTGTGTGTGTGGTGTTTAGGTATGAGCTGATGAGTGGCACGATATCGACCATTATCATGGACCTGCACAGGGGGGTCTTCCATCTCACACGAGGTATTTTAGGGCTCTCCTTGAGCTACCCAGCCACTGCGTCCCATTGTCTGTCTGTCTGTCTGTCTGTCCATCCATCCAGGCAATCCTTACGAGAATCCCCTCGAGGCCGTGAGGGCGCCGTGGGCGGCAAAGTGGCAGTGCGGCGATTTCCATGCCTGTGACGGCGGGTGGGTGGCCAGGGAGCCTGTCAACGGACCGACATGCATGCCGTGTAGAGCAGTAGAGGGGACAGTCGATTTGCCATTGCATGATCGATGCCCTCCCTTTTCTTGTTGACTTCAAACGCGCCTTCACTGTCAATAGACTCACGATGGCTGCAGCTGAATGCGTCCGTAGAGAGAGAAAACAGCAGCGCCCGGGAAAAAACCGTTCGCGTATCTCTTCGCAACAAATTGTGTTACACACACACAGCTACCCGATTCATTGCGGTGCACCGATGGATGGAATTCATGCATTGACGGCCATATTCACTTAAGATGAGTCTGTCAGTCAGCACCGCCCAGCGGCGTATGCATGAGTCGCATGCACCATGGTGTCTCACGAGCTCTCACACCACACCAATGGCATCAGTCACCCCCTGCTGATGACGAACTGTCCCGTGTCGCTGCGCACCGGCCCTCCGCCAATGACGTTCTCGGCCACAGAGCGGACGCGAGGCAGCAGAAAGCCGCTCGGTGTCACCTCCACTGCCACCGGCTTGACCATCATGTGCTGCAGGGCCGCCTCGTGCTCGCAAGGCCAGAAGACGTCGGCGCACTTGGAGGCGAAGGCACGCTTCTCCTCGACAGACGCAAAGGAGACGGCTCTGGCACATCTGCCGCGGTAGGAGGACGGGGCATGACAGCTTATGCCGTCAGCACCAATCGACCAACCTGACATACAAACAAACAAATGGATATATACACAGTGGACAGACAATGCATGGATGTGCCTTACCGACAGGACACTTTGATGTGTAGTCTCTGCTGCAGGTAAGCTTGCATGGCCACTGGACGCCGCACTTGCTCTCAAACTCCTTCTTGTCCTCCACTGTGGCTGCGAAGAGGTCATAGTTTTCGTCACCGCACTCACCAAAGTATGAGGGAGGAGGCTAGCCGTCACGTACCGCACACACAGACATACAGACATACAGACACAAATTGGTTGGTTGGCTGGCTGATTGATGGATGGATGGATGGATGTGTTCACCTTGCACGAGGCGAGGTCATCGGCAAGCGGCCAATTTCGCGGACATACGAACGAGTAGTCCTGCACAAAGACATAATACAGAGAAGGACAACACCGATGGATGCGATGCATCAATGCTTGTGTCTCTCTCTTGTCTGTAGCGCCATCTATTGTATGTTTAACATACCTTGTCGCATGTCGACTTGCATGGGTACAGCACGTCGCATCTCTTCGCAAAGGCCATCTTGAGTGCGGGCTGCACACAAATGTGATACATCCACACATATTCCACACATATATACATCGCATTATATCGTCTGCTGTGTTGATCTACTTACTTTGAGGAGTGCGAGCGGCTCTTCAGATTTGCATTTGGTGTAGGACGGCGGCGCCACACAAGTGCCGTTCATGAGGTCCGTCCAGCCCATCGGGCAGTTGGCCAAGTAGTCTCTCTCGCACTCGCTGACACACGGCCAATGCACTGAGCACGATGCGCTCCTGAGACACACAGCAAGATAGATACAGCCACGCACGCACATGGCAGCCGGCTGACTGACCAGTGCTGTTTTTGAACTTCGTTCAATAGGGCGAAGGTGAACTCTCTGCTGCAGCGCGCCATGTACGCCGCTGGTGCTCGGCACTTGCCGCCGCCAATGTCAATCCAGCCTACGTCACACACACAGTCAGTCACGAGACACATGCATCCCAGGCACACAGGCATCCATCCACCGACCTTGTGGGCAGAGTTGGGTGTAGTCGTGGTTGCACACCGACTGGCAGGGCCATCTGACCTCACAGTCTGTCTCCAATTTCTTTTTGGCGTCGGGTGACATGTACAAAAATATCCCACTCCTGCCGCACGGACCTACATCAATTGGAACAGGGAAACCATACATTCACATGACATTGTCCCTCTCTCTCTGTGACGTCTATCTGTTTATGTACCTTTGTAGGTCGCTGGTGCATGGCACGTCTGGCCGTCGTCGGCATCCTCCCAGCCACGCGGGCACAGCTTCTCGTAGTCACGTGCGCACAACTGACAGACAGCCAAAGAGACAGACAGAATTATTGGCTTGTTGATTGATTGCATGTGTCAGTCTGTCTTGAGAGGAACGTTGAATGAAAAAGGACGACCAGACGCCTGATCGACGAGTCCAACACGAAGGCAACAACCAACACAAAACAACCGACGACCGGAATCCCACGGCCGGAGACTACACACCTTCACACCGACCAGATCAACCGCATGGACATCCTATCCCAGTCGGCCAAAGCCCAAATCACATGGCTGGCACACGCAACCAGCACCGACGAACGAAGTCAATGACCGCAAAGCACAAGGCCCCAGGATCACCCAGGCGAACCCATCACCCTACGCACTTACACCGATGCACCACACCCCACCGGCCCTGACTATCACGGCCGGTCCTAAGCAAAAAAATACGGAAATGCGGGCGATAGGGGCCACGAGAGATGGGGTTCTCAAAAAAGGCATTCGCCCGCTGCTGGGCCTGCGCCTCTGCCGCACAGGGCTCATGAAATCCGCATAAACGACGCCCGATCCTCTTCACAGCAGGCCGGTGGGGGAGCACGGCGGCGGGCCAGTTTGTGCAGCAAGTCGATGGTCTGCTGCCCCCATCGGCCGCACGTCTCGACAGCGAAAGGGACAGGCAAACACACCACCCGGAGAGAGAGAGAGAGAGGGAGAGAGAGGGAGCTGTAGATGTGATATAGCAGAGCTTGAGCAAGCCTCCTCAGAGAAGGAATCATGTTGCTATGGCTGCTGGTTGTCTTCTCTCGGTGTTTGCTGGACCAGCGGCTGAGACTCGGGCGCAACCGGTCCATCTGCGGCGGGCAGGTAGTCGTTGCTTCTCAGCGGCTGTCGCGCCGGGTCGCCCCCAGCCACGCTCACATTGTGCACCACACGCACGCTGTCGGCCATTGGCGGGGCGGTCGGCACACCTCCCACTGTGTAGCCAGCCAAATGGGCCGAGACGGGGTGCAGCCCAGTCGTGACCACCAGCACCTCTCCTCTGCTGACTCGTTCTTTGAAGGACCACACAACGAAGCACAAGTATAACGACAGCAGACAGCCGGGGAAACTGAGCACCAGGCACACGATGATGAAGTCGTCGAGTCGTTTTGTCTGCTGTGGGGTGAGGTGGTGGCCGTCAGGGTTCGCCTCCTCCTCCTGCTTGATCGCCTCATCCATATCGTGATCGATCTGGTCGTTCAAAGATGGCAGAAAGAGGAACACCAGTGCCCAGAGGAACACCAGTGTCGAGAGGACCGCCAGGAATACTCTGTAGAAGTAGTAGAGCTTGGCTGAGGGCAGATGCAGGTCGGCCGCAGCTCTCCACGCAAGATAGCCGAAGCCAAGATTGATGGCCGTCTGGAAGACAAACGGAAGAAAGCCGCTGCCCGACAAGACTCCGAGCAACCCAAACGTCCCCCATATGATGGACAGCACTCCGAAGATGTACATTTCCATCTGCAGCGTGCAGCCGCAGCAACATGTTGTCGCTGGAGCCAACCCGAAAAACCTTCGATGCGGCGACCACACTGCCGGTGCGTTTGGCACATCCATCTTCTCGATCTCTTGCTGAACAGGACACGTCCGCAGCACCTCACATCTTGTCCCGTCCTTCCTCTCTCGCCCTTCCGCCCTTTCAGTCTGCCTACCTGTCGAGTTGGCTCTTCCTTCACACTTGGTGCACTCGTGTTTCGTTGGCGACGTTCATGGCCTCCAGCGCAATGCGACGTGGTGGAGAATGGAACATAGAAGAGCGATCGCACGCGAGCTTATGCATGAAGGCAAGCGGGAAAAGGAGCCTCTCGCCATCCCAGAGCTTCCCCTGCAGCTGCAGCATGAGTGTGTTGATGCATCTGGCATTCGCTTCAGCAGCCTGGGTTTTCCACGCTGCCTCTGCTGCCGTCAGGGCAGATCACTTGTCCTTCCTCGTCCCTGCACCCCGGCAACCATGGCAGAGATCTGGCCATGGCCAGAGAGCGTCGCCACGGCACTCTCGGAGGAGGGGCATTCATGCGCTGCGGATGAGTGACGACGGCGACAAAGCGCCCGAGTCTTTCTATGAGGTGCTCGGTGTGGCTGAGAATGCTGACGCTAGGCAGATCAAGAAGGCCTACAGGCGACTGGTACGTCCACCATCACACATTGACTCATTGTGCATCCTTGACCTGACGTGATCTGGTGTGATGTGACCTGGCGTGTTGTGTGCAGTCGGCTGACGTACATCCCGAGGTTGACGCTTCACCGGAGGCATCTGCAAAGTACCAGCTACTGACGGAGGCATATGAAACACTCAGGTATGTTCGCACTGACAGCGGATGAGCAAACGGCATGGGAATCATCCTGTTGGTCGTTCTCACAGGGACATCAACAAGCGGGCAGCCTACGACGGCCGTAGGCTACGCGAGAAGCTGACGGGCAGTGCCGCCCCGATCACCCCTGTCACGCCCTCACCTCCCACTCCAGCTCCTGCCAAGCCACCGACTGCCCCTGCCCCCGAACCCGTCACCTCATCGCCACCAACAGCGCCTCCATCATCAGGAGCACAGCAGCCGGCAGAGATGGACGTGTCGCAGGCAATGCAGGCGCTGGGAGGGGGATCGAGTGAGGGCCTGGGCCGCATCCTTGGCGAGGCGTTCAAGATGATCGCCTCGCAGGGGGCGAACAAGCTGCTCAAAGATGTGGTCGAGTTCCTCGAAGACAACCTGACGGAGGAAGGCATGGAGGTCGGTGGGGAACCGAGGCAGACCAGACAGCATCGGGCGGAGCGTCAATTGTATGCATTTGATTGCGTGTCGTCAGGCTGAGCTCGAGGAGATGTTTCTTCGCGGCAACGTGGATGAGATCAGGAAAGAGATGAATGCCACCGACAACCTTCTCGAACAGCTGAGGTGACCGCCACACTCACAGCACCCACCTAGGGACATCCATACTGATATACAACGGTGTTTCTGGTGCAGGTCCAAGTGCGGAGACCTCGAGCGCGAGAAGCTAAAGGCCGACAGGGTGGTCCGCCAGTTCAAGGAAAAGGGCATGGGCGACGACCTCCTCATGAAAGCAGCAAAGTGAGCACACCGCATGAGAAGTAGGCAGGCGGCTGAGAATGGTGTTTGTCATCTTTCATTGTGCAGGCTGGAGGATGAGATGAAGGCTGTCGAGAAGTCAGCGGGGCTGAAGGCGCAAATCGATCAGCTACAGGTGGGTGAATGCTCTCTGCCCACGACACCACTCAGGCGCTCTTTCCTGTCCCTCTGTCATCAGGAGTACATCCGCAAGCTGGAGTCTCGGTCGAGGATACTCAACAAGAAATATGCCGAGCTCTCCTATTTCCCAGGTGGCACTGGCCGCGACTGGAATCTCGAAGAGCCACGCGAAAGAGTGATCCCCATCTATGGCAAAGGGGAGGAGCCTCCCGCCTCGCCCTCCCCTCCTCCGTCAAGGGCGCGGCAGATAGAGATAGTGGACGACTTGTCGAGTGGCGAGGGTGAGGGAGCGGCAAAGTCGATAACCGTCGAGGTGGCGTCGAAACCACGACAACCACAGAGGTGAGTGAAGGCGAGAGTGAAAGGATAGACAGATAGCGCATGCTGTGTCTGTTGTGTCTCTGTGTGTGGTGCAGGGGTCAGTGGACTGGGTTGTCTGACAAGGAAGCGGCGCGGCAGGCCACTGTCGACTTAGAGCTGGAACGACTCAAGAAGCAGATGGGCCTGGACTGAAGAGTGAACGGAAAATGGCGATTCTGCCGCTCATCTGGTCTGGTTGTGCTTTTCTATGTCTGTGATGTGACTCGCTCGCTTTTTCGGTACAGTACGTGTGCGTTGTTTGTGTTTTGAGTGTACAAAGCGATCAAACGTATCTGAATGTGTGAAATAAACGGCTGACTGGCGAGTGACTGTGAAATAAACAACTCGTTGGCGCGTGTGAAGCATCATGCGTTCCTCTCATCACTTGGCTGTCGCTGCGCTGCTGGTTGTCGTGAGGGCGACTCTCGGCCATGCACTCCTTCCTGTGTCTCCCGCGGTGCAGCAGGGGCTCAAGCTGGAGGAGGCGACAAGAGCTGAGACACAGGCCTCCAAGGACGCAGAGATAGCTCTCTTCGAAGGCGTAAGCATCATTACATGGACAAGATACAGTGGCTGCATCGGTGTGAATGGCTCCGTGTCAGATTCATGATGTTGCGCTTGAGGCCATAAGCGTCGCCAACGAGACACGAGTGCACAACGAGGAGGAGGCAGCAAGCCTGAAGGAAGAGCCGACTCGACAGGTACACACATGCATTCAACCAAAAAATCCTGTCTCTTTGGCTGTCTGTCAGTTGTGCGCACGTGACTACGAGAAGCTGTGCCCGCGTGGCTGGGAGGATGCCGACGACGGCCAGACGTGCCATGCACCAGCGACCTACAAAGGTACATAAACAGATAGACGTCACAGAGAGAGAGGGACAATGTCATGTGAATGTATGGTTTCCCTGTTCCAATTGATGTAGGTCCGTGCGGCAGGAGTGGGATATTTTTGTACATGTCACCCGACGCCAAAAAGAAATTGGAGACAGACTGTGAGGTCAGATGGCCCTGCCAGTCGGTGTGCAACCACGACTACACCCAACTCTGCCCACAAGGTCGGTGGATGGATGCCTGTGTGCCTGGTATGTGTCTCACAACTGACTGTGTGTGTGACGTAGGCTGGATTGACATTGGCGGCGGCAAGTGCCGAGCACCAGCAGCGTACATGGCGCGCTGCAGCAGAGAGTTCACCTTCGCCCTTTTGGACGAAGCTCAGAAACAGCACTGGTCAGCCAGCCGGGGGGCACGTGCATGCGTGGCTGTATCTATCTTGCTGTGTGTCTCAGGAGCGCCTCGTGCTCAGTGCATTGGCCGTGTGTCAGCGAGTGCGAGAGAGACTACTTGGCCAACTGCCCGATGGGCTGGACGGACTTCATGAACGGCACTTGTGTGGCGCCGCCGTCCTACACCAAATGCAGATCTCAAGAGCCACTCGCCCTCCTCAAAGTAAATGAATGAACACAGACAGCGACAGACAGACGAGAGGATATAATGCGATGGATGTGTGGATTATGTGTGGATGTGGGGATGTATCACATTTGTGTGCAGCCCGCTCTCAAGATGGCCTTTGCGAAGAGATGCGACGTGCTGTACCCATGCAAGTCGACTTGCGACAAGGTATGTTAAACATACACATGGCTGGCGCTGCAGACAAGAGAGAGACACAAGCATTGATGCATCGCATCCATCGGTGTTGTCATTCTCTGTATTATGTCTTTGTGCAGGACTACTCGTTCGTATGTCCGCGAAATTGGCCGCTTGCCGATGACCTCGCCTCGTGCAAGGTGAATACATCCATCCATCCATCAATCAGCCAGCCAGCCAACCAATTTGTGTCTGTATGTCCGTATGCCTGTGTGTGCGGTACGTGACGGCTAGCCTCCTCCCTCATACTTTGGTGAGTGCGGTGACGAAAACTATGACCTCTTCGCAGCCACAGTGGATGACAAGAAGGAGTTTGAGAGCAAGTGCGGCGTCCAGTGGCCATGCAAGCTTACCTGCAGCAGAGACTACACATCAAAGTGTCCTGTGGGTAAGGAAGTGTCACTGATAGCCCGAATCCTGTAAGTATCCATTTGTTTGTTTGTATGTCAGGTTGGTCGGTTGGTGCTGGCGGCATAAGCTGTCATGCCCCGTCCTCCTACCGCGGCAGATGTGCCAGAGCCGTCTCCTTTGCGTCTGTCGAGGAGAAGCGTGCCTTCGCCTCCAAGTGCGCCGACGTCTTCTGGCCGTGCGAGCACGAGGCGGCCCTGCAGCACATGATGGTCAAGCCGGTGGCAGTGGAGGTGACACCGAGCGGCTTTCTGCTGCCTCGCGTCCGCTCTGTGGCCGAGAACGTCATTGGCGGAGGGCCGGTGCGCAGCGACACGGGACAAGTCGTCATCAGCGCGTGACTGATGCCATTGGTGTGGTGTGAGAGCTCGTGAGACACCATGGTGCATGCGACTCATGCATACGCCGCTGGGCGGTGCTGACAGACTCATCTGAAGTGAATATGGCCGCGAATGCATACATGAATTCCATCCACCGCAATGAATCAGCATCGGGTAGCTGTGTAACCCAATTATTTCGAGGGAAAGGCAGCAGAGATATGCAGGATGGAACACACCGTCATGGCTCACGTGCCTCGCGGCATGTCGACGCTGCAGAGAATGGCCAGCCCGAGGGTGAGAGTGTGCCTCTGCATCAGTACCGCATTGCTGTGCAGAGAGGGGACGATTTGCGGGAGCTGGTTGAGGAGCAGCAGGCCGAGCTGTCACGGCTGCATCAGCAGCTGTCCTTCCAAAGCAAGGTGCATGGGGGGACACACACACACAAGATGCCACACATACAGACAGACACACATACATTTTTGTGGTCGGTGGTTGTGCGGCCGATGGGTGCAGGTGTTGTTGACCCTGAGGAATTCGACGGAGAGGCGGAGTGTCGATGTGCAGAGGTTTCGGGAGCAGGGAGAGGCGCTACGAACCATGGAACGACGCACCGGTGAGAGCTGTAACGTGGGCGGCACTGCGGGGGGACATATGGCGGCTATGTTTGGGTGTGTGTTGCAGAAACCCTTGAGGCAGCTCTGTCAGATCGCGACGCTGAGCTGGAGAGGGGCTTGAGGGAGAACACCCGACTCAAACATGAGGTGAGGTACGGAAGAAATGGAGGCATGGATTGCCTTGCCTGATTGTGTGTGTTGTGGATGGCTGCATTGCATGCAGCTGGATGAGTGCTATCGCTATCTCCATCTGAAAGACGAACAGATATCCCGGCTGCTCAAGTTGTCCATGGACAGCAACCGGACCGACCCATCAACAGCTAACAGCCAACCACCCTATCTCCCGTCGAAGGGCACGCTCTTGAGAGGGCCGTCCCGCGTTGGCAACGACAGTCTTCCTCCCCGTACCTCACTGCAGGCCGGCCCACCCATCGCTGCTGGACAACAACCTGTCTTGACCCTGCCCCTTGATGCAAGTGATTTTGATCTCGATGGACCGCAGAGGGCTACCTGAAGACACGACGATGGATGGGAGGGGGG
>CDMY01000339.1:0-23204 GCA_001179505.1 Vitrella brassicaformis | reverse complement strand
GGGGGGATGATGCCGGCCAGGCTGGGTTGCTGCGGCGGCGACAGGATTGTACATGGGGTACGTAGGGTACATGGGGATGTGCACATGCTTATAGTGGGTGGGTTGACTTCACTTCACATGTGCTGGGTGGGTGGGACGATGTTCGTCTGTTGCAACCAACGCTCACGGATAAATTCTTGCCGTCTTGGGTCCATGCTCTATGACACCCCCGGTTGTCAGTCACATCACTCACTCACAGCAGCTGCTGGCTGTACAGCACACCCTCCCAACTTTGCTACATATAGTACACACCCAACTACACAGACAGACACATGACATGCACACAGGTGTGCATGGCATGGGACACTCATACACTCACTCATACACAGAAATACCCACCTAGATACATACAAACAAAGAGATGGATGGATGGACGCGTGTGTGTGGCTGTGGATGGATGTGGACACACACACACACACACACATACTGCTGGCCGGTCGGCCGGCCGTATACACTCGGTAAGACTGAGTTGTGGCCTCTCCTTCTCTCCCCTCTCTCCATCGATCAATGTGGGCAAAATCGTGTTGCAATGCATAGGCACAACAAAACTGTCTGGCTGTCTGTCTGTCTGTCTGTCTGCTGGCATCCCATCCGACGGAAAAATGGCCCATTGGTGGTTACGCAACACACCATACGCATGGAGGCAGCCATGGGTGGCATCGCATCAAGCAGCACCACGGGCAGCCAAGGCAAGGCAAGGCAAGACAAGACGTGTATGTATTGCAGAGAGGGGAAAATCTGCGCTTGAAGCATACATAGTCACTGCACTGCCCCGACAGCCACCGAGCCAAGGCCAAAAGGGGTCAAGACACTGACTAACACACCTGTGATTACCGTTCACCCATCGCAGTCTCTGTCTGGGCATCTGTCCTCCCCTGGCTGTGTCCGCCCCTCCGCAACGCTGAGAGCAGCTGCCGTCCTTGGCAGGCGCTCTCGACGTCGCGCGGATGCAGGAGAACCAAAGGAAAGAGCGAGACGCCGACAGATGGTGATGCACACGATATGTCGAATTCCCCATGAGAGACGACACGAGGAGATGATACAAACAAATATGGCCCCAACACAAACCGTTTACACATCACACTCGTAGTTGGTATGCGTCGCATACATCAGTGGGACCGCTCCTGCAGCCAGCCAGAAGACAAGCACAAGGAAGGCAGAATATGCTATGCACTGTCTGGTGTGGTGTGTCTCATGAGTGCTTCCCATCCCACCTGCAATGCACGCTTGAGTGTCCGCGTCAGCTGGGGCACCGTGTCGCTCTGCACAGTGAAGATGGGAATCTGACAGACACACACACACCACATAAATATGCAGCGCACAACACACACATGCGGATCTGATCTACCGTACACCGGCCACCACATGGCTGGCTCACTCGTTTGTCTTTGGCGACTTCTCTCAGCGAGGGGAACCGCGGAAGAGCCGACTTGCGAGCCAGCACAATGTGCGCATCCTTCAGATCTTGCACCTCCTGAGCTCAGAAGGCAATACACGAACGAATCCAGCAGCCATGTCATTCCATGTTTCCCTCTCCCCATCGCTTACCGCAGCAGCTCCCAGGGACCTCAAGGCACGGTCGAGGCGCGACTCAGAGAGGCCGAGCGAGTAGACCTGCAGGACGTTGTCGCCGGACGGCACCGCGCCATTGCCGAGGTCCCGCTCCCGCGTCTCGGAAAGCTTCACTTTCGCAGACCGTGCGCCATCGTCCCAACTCGCCGACACCGAACGAGCAATCCTCGACCTACACACATACACAAGACCGACCGACACACACATAGAAGATACTTCTTTCTTCCCCCGCTTGTCCCCCTCCGGTTTACAGCACTCAGTCACCTTCCGTACTGGACGTTGCTCTGCGCCATGTACCTCCGTCCGCTGCCGTAGCCATGCTCATCGTCCATGTAGTCATCTTCATCGCCATCGTCGTAGAGAGGCACCTGCTGCACGGGGGGCCGGTACTTGGGCGCCGCGCTGGTGCTGGCGGTGGCGAGTGGGGAGGCCTGGGGCGGGGGGCGGACGGCCGCCTTGAGCGAGGAGTACTGCTTCTCGCGGTTCTCAGCCCACTTTGTCTGGAAACCGCCAGCGGTCCCCTCCCCTGACAGCCTGTATGTGATGAGGGTCTCGCCGTTTTTGGTGGTCGCCCGGACCTGAATGAAGCACACAAGCGTGGAGCCAGACAAGACAGAGGAAGGTGCATTATGTATACAGCTGTGGTGCTGTGGTTCCGTGTTGACCTGGACGGTCGGCTGCATCCCCTGGAGCAGGAGATCGACGGCCTGGTCGACGGCCTCGTGGACCACCCAGGAGTTGCGGTTGTTGATCTCTATGCAGATCTGAATGAACGGATTGATGACCACCAGTGGAGGCGTTCACTTCATTGTTCGGGCCGAGTCTGTCTGTCTGTCTGTCCTCACGCACCTGGAATGCGGGCGGTCCTCTCCTCTCAAGAATGCTCTTCTGCGTCTGACGCCTCTTGGCCTCCTCATCACCCTACACACACACAAACACACACACGCAACGCCATACGCCTCCTCGCGAGTCTGCCCATCTCTCTCCCTCTCTCCCAGCTGGCCTCACGAGTGTGACGGCCTCGATGCCGCCGAGGAGGTCGACGAGCGTGGGGTTCTTGATGAGCCCCTCGAGGTTGTTGCCGTGGGCCGTCCCCACCAGCTGAACGCCCCGCTGTGCGATGGTCTGGGCGGCAGATGCCTCGAGCTCGGTGCCGATCTCGTCAATGATGACGACTTCGGGCATGTGGTTCTCAACGGCCTCAATCATGACCTGGTGCTGACACTCGACCTTGCGCACCTGTCACACACACACACACAGATGGATGAATGGATGGATATAGGGGTCGGAGAGAGAGTGATGGGATGCGTGTGGCTGTGCCGTCTGTGTGTGTGTGTACCTGCATGCGTCTGGCCCGTCCGATGCCAGGGTGCGGGACGTCGCCGTCGCCGGCTATCTCATTTGACGTGTCGATGATCACCACACGCTTCCCTATCTCGTCGGACAGCACCCTGAAGGAAGGACACACATACACACCGACATGAGGCACACACTCACCCAACCAACCATCAAGTGCAGGCAGACCAGACCAGCAGCACCCATTCATTTCTCCCCCACCGTACCTTGCGATTTCCCGGATGGCAGTGGTCTTGCCAACGCCGGGCTTGCCGAGCAGCAGCAGCGACTGGCCCGACTCGAGCAGGTCGCGGATGTTGCTGACGGTGCCCCACACGGCTCGACCCACTCGGCACGTCAGCCCAACTATCGCACCCTGACGATTCCGGATGGCACTTATCCTGATTGATACCAAACCACACAGACAGACAGACAGATGAGCCAAGACATACACACACATCATGATGTCTTGGGGGCATTGACTGACAAACGGACCTGTGTAGTGCCCTCTCGAGTCCAGCTCGGTTGTCCCCACTGAACTGCCCCAGCCTCTTGACAGCGTAGTCCAGATCCTGCCAGCTCACCGCCCGTTGACTCAAGAACATCGCATGGTCGTGGTACCGCGCCTCAGGCCGCCTCCCCAGGTCCATGACCACCTCCACCAGCCCCTCATACCCGTCGGGCGCCGCCCGCAGCGGCCCCCGCACCATGTCGGGCAGAATGTCTATCAGCCTGTCCAGGTCACTGTCCACAAACGTCAAAGAGCTCTGCTGCCGCCGTGGCTGCATTGTCGTGCGGGCCAGGGTTGGCGAGGGCATGACGGTCGGCGTGCGCTCGGCGACGGCGTGTCTGGTGCTGAGGGAGTGCCTTGTCGATTGCTGAGGGGAGAGAATTGGCTGGAAGGCCGAGATGCAGTGGCTGCAGAAGACGAGAGCCGCGATGACAGATCTGTCCAGTGATCTGACCAGTGCACTGCCGGCGGCTTGCCGTGTCCTCCTGGCCTGTGCTGCATGGCGTGACGAGCTGACGCCGACGTCGATGACGTCCGTCTCTCTGAGAGGCGATGGCAAAGATCCTCTCATTGCGGCTCAGCCTGCTGCTTCGACAGCAAAGATCTGAGGACTGATGCGACGTGCCACTGGGCGTGAAGTTTGAGTCGAATGGCTTCAAGCTCGCAACTTCGGCTCGCAGCCGGAAAAGAGGACCAAAAGCGCCTTTCTGTAATCGCAGGGAGCCTCGCCGTCCATAGCCATTCAACCGTTGGTTTCATCGCCACACCTCTGACGTCCCGTCGACAGCTCATCCTCGGTGCTGACGTGCTCTACGCCTGCCAGCCTCTGTTGCGCCGCGCCTACTCTCAACTCACTCCCCTGCCTTGAGCTGATGGGTGCGCCGTTGCGGTGGGACCAGCTGGATGAGGCGATTCGCCGCGGCCTGCTGCCTCCCGACTGCGACTGGATCTACACCAAGAAGCGTGAGGCGCAGGAGATCGTGCCGGGGGTCTTCCTGGGCCCGTTCGGCGCCGCCAAGGACGCCGAGCGGCTGCAGCAGCTGGGCGTGACGCACATCCTCATAGTGCGTGCGCCGACGGAGGCGCGCATCATCAAGGAGAAGTTCCCCGAGCGGTTCCGGTACCAGGTGCTGGAGGTGCATGACAACTCCTTCCAGAACATCATCAAACACTTCGGACCAGCCAGGGACCTCATCAAATCCGTGCTGGCGCAGAGAGGTCAGTCGGTGATATAATGGATGGGAGGGGGGTTGGTGGATGGGAGGCAGGGAGGGAGGGAGATTGGGGCTGGTTGGTTGGTTCGCTGAATGCAGTGGGGTGCTCCTGTGGTGTGTGGCTGTGCAGGCAAGATTCTGGTGCACGGCACGGCCGGCATGTCGCGTAGCGCTGCGCTGATCGTTGCCTACGTCATGGAAGAGTTCCAGCTCACATTCGGTAAGCACGGTGGTGCGCGCCACACACACACACATGCCCACCCACACGTATGCACGTCTGCACGTCTGTATGTCTGTGTGTGTGTGTGTGTGTCTGCAGACATGGCCCATCACTACGTGCTGACGCGCCGCCACTGCATCACGATCAACGAGGGCTTCAAGAACCAGCTGCGCGAGTACGAGATGCTCTACCGCGGCGCGGGGGCCGCCCAGCGCTCCCAGCAGGCCGCCCAGCAGGCCGGCCACTGCCCCACACACCACACAAGCCTCAAGCGCCAGTATGCCGAGTTCCTCAAGTACCACGCCGAGACCGTCGCGCAGGAGCAGGCTCAGCTGCGGGTCGGTGGGCAGGGTGAGGGAGGGGACGATAGGGATGAGGCGCTGCTGGAGGAGGATGGCCCGTCTGCTGCCCCCCCTCCCCCGATGGCGATGGCGGCATCTGTGAGCGAGGGGACTGTGGGGATGGGAATGGACGACGGCATGGGCATGGGCGTGAGCATGGTGGCTCAGCCATCTGCTGCTGCTGCTGCGACCGCCCCCGGCCCCACACCCTCGAGTGCGTTTGCTGCCCAGAATGCCCAGAACGATGTGGTCATGACCTGACACAGTGACTGACACATAATGTGTGGGGTGGGTGGGGGTTGCGGTGCGGGGGGAGGGAGGGAGGGAGGACGGTGGGCGGGTGGGATGTTTGTTCTGTGTGCGGCCCGGCCTGCCTCTGTGTGTGTGGTTCTCGCGCATGCGTGTGTCTGGATCTGCGTCTTGTCCTATTTGTCTGGCTGGAGCGGTGGGTGGATGGGGGGTGGATGGCCGATAGGCATACGATAGACAGACAGAGGCAGGCCAGGCGGCTGCTGTTCCAACCCGTGACTCTCTCACTCTCTCTCCTTTCACGGGTCCTCTCTCTCTGCCCACCCATCCACCTTTTGCAGACCTCTGCCATCCATCCCTCTTCGGTGCAACACACACGTGGAAGAAAGCGCAGAGAGGGATGTGTGTGTGTGTGCGGGCAGTGCAGTGAGGCACAGATCACATTCTCTCTTTATCTCTGTGGGACGAGGCAGGTAGCTAATGGAATGATCCAACTGATTGATTGTATGGATGGCCTGATTGATGGACTTGCATGTCTTCATGGCAATCAATGACTCTATCCCTCCTGCGCTGACCTGTTAACCAAGCTCGTGGGAGCCGCACAAACCCTGATACCCGAACCCAGATTCGAGAAACCCTATCGACTGTCGTTCCCTTCTTCCGCGAGAAATGGTTTCTGGTTCCTTGCCTTGATCATCTCGTTCACCCCTCCCCCCACCCGTCACCCCCATGACTTCGCTGCCCTCCCACACCGATTCCTCGCCCAAATCATCGGTGGCTCCCATGGATGGCCACGTTGACGGCTCCCACAGCCCTCACAGCCAGCCGCAGGCCAGACAGGATGGCCACGCGGTGACGGTGAGGTCAGCCACACGGCGGTCGCTCACGCGCGAGAAATCTCTTGTGTCTGACCATATCGCTGAGAGAAGGCGGCACTCATACACACACCTGTGAGCCAATAAGGACTGACAGCAACCAGGATGAGATCTCATGCTTGCTGTCTGTCGGTGTCTGGTTGGTGTGTCGCTGGTGTGTGGCTGGTTGGTTGCTGTACTTGATGAATCATCTGATCAATCAGGCCGGAGACCCCCGTGTTGGACGAGGGCATCCTCCCGCTGCGCATCAAGGTCTCCTTCGCGGCTCCCACGTTCTCCACCCTCCCCATCACCCTGCTGCTGGCGGCCTACGCCAACCAGTTCTACGAGATGCTCGGCGCCTCCCTGGCCTACATGTCGTTCTTCATCGCTCTCGCCCGGTGCTTCGACGTCCTCAGCGACCCCGGCATGAGCTACCTCACAGACACCTTCAGCAGCCCCTTCGGGAGAAGAAAGCCCTTTATGATCATCGGGTGTTTCCCTTATGCGGTGCTGCTGACGCTGCTGCTCAGCCCGCCCAACCCTGTGTTGGTGAGCGAACGGAGTCTGTCGCTGTGGTTTGGGTTTTTCTACTTTTTCTTCTACCTCGCCAACACCTTCTCAAACATTCCCTATGACGCCCTGGGCCCCGAGCTGACGGACAACTATGAGGACCGCTCGCGGCTGTTCTTTGTGTCGGGGCTGTTTGACGGGTTCGGCTCGCTGGTGGCGGTGCTCTGCCCTGGTCAGTCAGTCAGTCCGTCAGCAGCCATACACCACACACCACGGGCGCCGCGCCGCGCCCATTCTCTCTGCGTGTGTGTTGTTTTTGTTGGTGTGTGTGTGTGCGTGTGTGTGTGCAGTGTTGCTTGCAACGGTAATAGGTTGGTGGACTGAGTGTGAGGACCCCCACCTCAAATGCTTCTCCAACGATATCAACGAGCTGGGCGAGAGGTGGGGCAGGTCCTGCAGGATCAACCCATCCACAGGCGAACCGGACAGGTGCGATGCGCGATGGTAGAGGCTGGCCTGCCTGGCATTGCCGCGCCGAACCACAGCCGCTAGATGTGTGTGTGTGTGTGTGTGTGTGTGATGTGCAGCTACAACCTAACGGATCCGTTGCGGCTGTTTGAATCCAACTTCACCGGGCAGTGCAGCACACGGTACGCACAAACGCATCAATCAATCAGGTGTGGCACCAGTTCGCTCATGCACCCTCTGATCCCTTCCTTGTCCCCCTCTCTGCCTGCCTCTCCTGACCAGGCCTGATGCGCCTGACGGGGATTCCCTCGACTGTGTGGACGGCCTGGACTGCTACTGCACCTGCCTGGAAAGGTAGGCTTTCTCACAGTCGCATCAATGCCTGTGGGCTGTGCTGTGTGCCGCGCCTCACACCTCTCTTCTGTGTGGATGTGTGTGTGTGTGTGTGTGTGTGTGTGTGTCAGGTGTGGTGTGTGGTGCACGCTGCAGCACCAGCGGACGGCCTTCACCTTTGTGGGCGTCTTCTTTGGGGCCTGGTATGTGGCCACCATCATCAACGCATGCATACAGATCAAGGAACGGGCCCAGGTGCAGAGACAACGACAGCTCGCCAAGCAACAGCAGAACCAACACAACGACACGACAGTACCACAACCACCACAGCCAACGGCCCTTGCCAACGATCCCCCGCCAGCAGCAACACCCGCACCTCTCCCTCCGTCCGCACAGGAAGCCACCAGCAGCATTGCCCCCTTGTCGACAGGCATCAGCGGCATGTCAACTGACTCCCCTCTCTGGAAGAGGTTCCAGCGCGTCGAAAACAAGCAGCCCCCGCCGCCCAGCCTCCCCACACAGCGCTGGTCGATGCGCAAGAGCGCTCTGCCTTTCCTGCGGGCGAGGATGGCCACGATTTACCGATATCGGCGGAAAACCCAATGCAAAGGGCAAAACGGCGACGAGACCGGGAGGGCTGGTGAAGCAGAAGCAGGGGAGCACCTTGGTGATGGCGGCGATGAGCGGATAGAGCGGCCTTTCAGCCGTTCTCTGCTGCCGACGCTGCTCTCCACCCTCACTAACAAGCCGTTCTTGACCCAGCTGCCGGCGTGGGCCTGTGATGCCGTTGTGGCGGGGATCCTGACCTCCATGATGAGCTACTACGTAAGCTTGACCACGTGCAGTGCACCATACACACACCATGGAAGGAAGATGCACATGACATGCATCGTTCGTTGGTTGGTTGGTCTGTGTGTGGATGCGGTGCGGTGTGGCGATGCAGGTGCGTTATGTGATTCAGCCCGAGTACCAGACCGAGGAGGATGGCGGCATCGACTGCAACAGGGGTGTGCCCATCGAGGGCACGGCCTCTAACTCATGGAGATGTCGGTCGGACCACGTGCTGGCCGCTGGAGTCACCGCCGTCCTGGTGGCCGCTTTCTCCGCCACACCACTCTGGCTCCTCTTGTCGAAATATATCGGTCGGTCGGTGCGACTCAGTCGCCATCACTAAGTGCAGTCATTCCAGCTGTCTGTCTGTCCGTCATGGGTCTGTGCTACTGTGTTGTGTGCAGGCAAGTACAACACGTGGGTGCTGTACTCGTTTACGTCGGCCGTGACCAACGTGTGTTTCAGCTTCCTCGACCGGGGCGACGTCTACCCCATGATCGCACTCGCCTTCATCAACGGACTGCCACTCGGTCAGTCAATCCATCCAGCCATCCAGCCATCCAGCCATCGCCCCATTCAGTCGTCCGTGTGTTTGCTGTGTGTGGTGCAGGCGCCAAGTTCCTTGCCGAGGCCGTGCTGGCCGACATCATCGACTACGACGAGTTTCTATCTGCGACACGGAGAGAGGCGTCCTACATGATGTTCAGGTCTTTCCTTCCCAAGATCTGTGCCATCCCAGCAGCGGCCATCCCCCTGGCTCTGCTCAACCTCGTCGGCCACCGGCCGCCCCGCGACGGCATCTTTCAGGAGCAGCCGCCCGAGGTGCGGGTGTATCTGTTGGTGGTGACGGTGATTCTGCCCACCGTCTTTGCGCTGGCTTCGACGCTGATCAAGCTTTTTTACCCTCTCAAGTACCGGTGGCAGGTGGATCTGATCTCTGAGGGCGTGGCGCTACACCAGTCAGGGCAGGCCGCAGAGGACCCCGTTAGCGGCACTTTCTTTAGCATCATAAGCTTCTCGCGTGACGAGGACGTCGTGGTGGACCTCCTCAACCACTACATTGGTACGGCACACACGAGACACAGCCAGTCTTGGTTCTGTCATGAGACGGACGCATTGTGGGTGTCCATCCATCCGTCCATCCAGGCGTTAAGCCTATCGCCTTCTTGCTCACGGCGAAAGACGAAGCGGAGCCAGCAGCGGAGGCCCCACGATCAGGGGACGACGTGGGTAATGGCGAGGCCCCACCCAACAGTGACAACGACCACGCCGCGCATGCGCATGGGCAGCACGGCCACCCTCCAGTTAACGCATGGGAGGAGCAGATGGACGAGTATGAGACGGACGGCCTGCTCTCCCCCACGGCCCCGAAGCTGCTGCTCCGGAAGATGCGCATCTACCGGTGCGTATGCGCCGGTGTGCTGATGGTGGTGGTGGCGCTGCTGGCCTTGACGGTGCACCATGGGATGTTGGACAACCAAACCTTCTCGTTCGTGCCTGTCCTGCTCATGATCTGCATCGGTGAGCGAAGCCAACAGGGAGGGAGCGGACGGGTGCTTGGTGGGTGCTGTGATGTCGAAGCGAAGGAGGCATTGCATTGCCCTCCCTCATTTCATTTGTTTGTGGTGTGGCAGGTCTGAGCTGTGCATCGATCATCTTCGCCCAGCTTCGCGTCATGGCCTGCAAAAAGTGAGAAGGCCGACACACCGGACCGCTCACTGCCTCTGAGTGACCACTCTTCAATTGTCCATTCGCTCGCCATTTTCAGGTTGATTCGCATGTCCGAGGCCGGCCAAGTGGAGCGCATGACTGTCGCCAAGGTGCTGAGGTGGCGGAAGCAGATCGCGGCCACACACCGCGTGCAGCCCCTCCGCCACATGCGGCACCGCAACACCGGCAGCAAGATCGTCCCCGTTCCAGCAGAGACACCCCAATTTCCATCCTTCGACCCCTCCACACCCATTCACCACCTCCACCCTCTCGGCATGACGGCCCCCCTCATGCCCCCTCTCGCAGAGACCGCCGAGACCGAGAGCCCCTTGCAGGAGGGCAACAACGTATCTGCAGAGAACGGCGCGCCGACTGAGTCGCGGCCCTCGCCACGAGGGGCTCATGAGTCCAACGCCACCACAGCTGACAGCCCGCCTCCATGTGTGCCGGCAGCGAAACGGGTCATTCGGTCGGTGAGTGCCCCATTGCCAGCGTCTCGCTTCAAGACTGGCTGGAGGGCGGCGGAGAGTCTGCTGCGCGGCGACCAGGCAGAGGGGTCGAGGGATGCGGAGGTGGTTCGGCGGCCGGCTGCCAGCCAAGCGAGGTCTTCATCTTTCACGGCTGGGATGGCCAGGGCGATGGACAAGGAGGGGCAGGGATGAGGTGACTGACTGACTGACTGAACGGACGGACGGACCCATGATGCACTGCACACCGGCTGGGTTTTGTTGGAGGGAGGAAGTGGTGTCTGGTGTGTAAGTGTCAGTCTGTCTGTATCGACTGTATCGAGGCTCTCAGTGTTGAAAGAAAGGAAGGAGTCAGGTCAGTCAGAGTCGTCGATATATTGACGATTACAGGGATGGGATGGGACCGGGTGGATGGATGGCTGTGTGTAGGAAGTACGGGACCTGCCTGCGTTGTTTGGTAGTGGTGATGGTGATGGTGTTAAGGTGAATAAGGTCAGTTCTGTAGAGGAGGAAAGCTGGAGGAAAGTCAAGGACAGGAATGCTGTGTGCTGTAGTGTGGTGTAGTGTGGCCTGCGGGGCGGGACCGTGTGTGCGTGTCTGTGTGGGAAGTGAGTGAGATGGGGGAGGGGCACGGATGGCAATCGGTCTCGGCCCTTGACGGACGGACGGACGGACGGACGGACGTGCACGCGATGTGCTTCCCAGTGAAGCGGTCTTGGTTGAGATGTTTTGACGTTTGTCGGCGAACAACAGGGCACATATACACGTTGTGGTGTGTCGCACCTGTAGACGCCACACGCCTACACGGCCAGCAGACAACGCACTTGTAGGCTGGCCACAATCCTACACGGGCAGAGATGCGGGGTGCTGTGGCTGGCCTGTGGCTGCGTCAGCTGCTGGCCGTGTTGGCGTGTGGCGTGAGACGTTTTGACCAACGCACTTGATTGCTCCATCTTGTCGCACCTCTTACCACGACCGTCGAGAAAGAGCTCGCGTCGAGACAGGCGAGAAACGTAAAAATTCTATTCCCCCGACGCATCTGTCAGTCGCCAGTAGCCCTGTTCCAGGCGTCGCGACTGTGGCCTGCATCAAGGGCGGACCGACACTCGAGTGTCCCCTGACAATGGACCTCATCAACACGCGGCCGGAGACGTCTTGCTTTGCGACGCAGCAACCACGTGGTTGCGATAGTGCCCTGCGGCTCGTCGAGGATGGCCTCAAAGGGCGTCCGGGGACGGACGTGCAGCGGGAGCGGCAGCGGCTCCTCCTCCTTAAGGCACGTTCGGAGCTCGCCATGGATGTCGATGCCGCCAGCACCAAAGACATCGAGAAGGAGGAGGAGCGGGAGCTGTCATTCGTGTTGGGTGCTCACAACATGCTCCGCACGTTGAGGGAGATCCATGGGATGGAGGGACCGCGTCAGGAGGATGTCAAGAAGGCGGTGGTGCAGGGAGGCGGGGCCATGGCGTCGATTGAGGAGATTGCTCGGCGACGAGAGGAGGGGAACCTCAAGTTGAAGAAGGTCATCATATCTGATGACAATGGACCCAAGTAAGGAAGCCATCAGACAGTCAGACAGGCAGGCACACCTGTGTGTGTGTACGTACGTACGTAAATGAATGGAATGTCATGTCTGTTTTTCGGTTGCTGTGTGGCAGCATCCTTCTGCAGATGGGGCTAAGAGTGTTGCCTGTCTGCTCCAAGCCGCGCCCTCCCCCTCCCTCGCCACCGACACCAGCAGCTGCGGCTCGTCGCCCCGGTGCAAAGCCGCCAGCCGCCCCAGACCAGCCGGCCCTACCCAACATGTCGCCCCAGGCAGCACACGTGGGCCGAGGCGGCCGCCTGAGCTCATGCGAGAAATCTGCTGATAGAGTGGAGGGCGTACCTGCACTGCCATCCGACCATCGGCTCGGGCACAGTGTGTCCAGTGGTGCGTGTGCCCAATCCGGCGATGTGTTGAGCGTGTCGGCAGCGCCAAGCGTGATGGAATACGGTGACCGTCTCGTCGCCTCTGCCAGCCGCTCATATGAGGGCATCTCACTCGAAGATCCGCCACTTGGCCCCCAGCACTTCAGCGGATGTCCACACGATGCAGACGACGCCCCTGTGGCCTGTCCCTTCCAGGCTTCCCCTGACACGTCTGGCGACCACGCCGCGGCCTCCGTGGTGGGCAGAAGCAAGGACGCGCAAACGCCATCGAGTGCTGATGGGCCGGAGGGGTGCTCGGATGGAGATAGCCAAGATCTGCACCCTTTGATTCTGCCGGCGTTAGGCGTGACGCGCTGCGACACCGAGCTGCGAACCGCGGGCACAGTTATCGACCAAGGCAAGATTCCAGCTCGCCACCCGAGCAGCGGCTGACCAGGAAGCTCAGAGAGATGCAGCAGGACGGCTCTCTCGAAAAAGCCACTCGGGACGCGGGCATCGTCGACCAGACCTATATGGACCTCCTGGGGAGCCCCAGCAAGTTCCAGATGCTCCTGAAGCTGGCACTGGAGTTCCCGGGATTCGACATGTCGACCGACACGTTCTCGGCCTCGCTGTCATACACCTCCTTCCTCTCTGGCGTCAAGCTCGTCGGGGGGGCGGTCGTGAGGGTGCCCGAATGGCGGCTCAGCATAGATCCGAAGCTGCTCTACCTCGTCTACATGTACCGGCAGCATCGCGACCAGGTGCAGCCGGTGCCCGACAGCGAGTATTACGACGACAGGGGCCGCCACACCGCTGCTGACTCGCCGGAAGCCGTCGGGCTCGTCACAGAGGAGAGGGACAACAGGGAGGGGCAGGGCGACGGCAGCAAGGAGGCAGCGGCGGCGTCGGGCATGCTCAGGATGCCCCAGTCGGCCGTGGACCGGATAGAAGACGCCGAGAGAGAAACGCTCGGCTGGTTCTCAATTGCACTGGCGTGCCTCGGCAAGCGCTCCCAGACGTGCGAGGATTTCATCAACTCACTGCTCGACCACTTCAGCGTGCCCACGGTGAACATGCGCTCGGACGGCAACAACAGCAGCGTCATTGACAAGGTCCTCCAGGGCACCGAGGAGAAATTCCGCAGCCGGCGAGAGGCCACCAAGACCGTCCTGTGGCAGCTCGTCGCGGTGTATCCGACCAGCAGAAGGGTCGGGGCTGTGCGTTGGGTGATGGGCTACTTTGAGCGTCTGGTGGTGAAGCGCCCCATCGAGACGGAAGGGCTGGGCCGACAGTCGAGGCGGGCTGGATACCGCCAGACGCGGGTCGATCCATTCATGCACTCATCATTGTACGGGCATCCAAGGACTACACAATACATCCAGCCATCTATCCATCCATCCATCCATTCTACTGTTTGTTGTCCACAGGAACTCCAGGACAGGGACAAGAAACGTGAACTTGACAACCGCCGAAAGACAGTAGGCACATGGAGGGGGCCACAGTCACGCCAACGTTTGGTCCCCGTGTGTCTCTGCGGCCACCTGCTGTGCTGCAGCAGGACATCCACAACGAAGACAGCGAGATGGACAAGGCCACAGGGAACAAGCAGCAGCAAGGCCTGAAGGTACAAAGCAGAGAGGCCTTGTGGGTACACTTCGTCCGATCGATTGGGAGAAGGAGACCACCAGCCGCTTGTTTCCATATTGTGTCTCCACAGGTGGCCACCAATCCTCTGCCACCTACAGACGGAAACAGGGACAATGACAATATTCATAGGAGGGTACGCGCTCCAACGGTAGAGACGCAAAACAAGAGCTCGTTGGCTCGTGTGACTTGTAGCTTGTGTATCCTCTACACTGTACCGACATACCAGCAGGACTGTGCACGCGACAAATATGCTCTTGGAGTGCCGCGACGCCCTCCCCAGCCACCTCTACAAAAGAACTACCAACGACGCCTTTGAGCACGATGGCAGGCGGCGCACTGAGGACTACCAGCAAATGTGTCTGAGTGATATCACCTCCTTCATCAATCGATACAAGAGGGACCTGAAGGGAGAGGACATCGAGAAGAGGACCAAGGGATTCTATGCCATATCGCTGAAAGGGGTGAGTGAGGCAGTGACGAGGAAAGAGGCAGAGAAGGGAGCAGGACGTCTTTAATGTGGGGCATGATGTGTGTGTGGTTGGTGTATGTGTGTATGTGTATGTGTGTGTATAGGTGAGAGGCGGCAAGGAGCATCGCTGCCTACATCTTATATTTCGTGTGTTTGGGACGATGAGATGGATGCACTGGTGGGAACGACCGTAGCATTATTTCTGGTTGTCGTTCAACTTGGGGGCCGGTTCGCAGCGAACAGGAGAAACACGGAAACGAAAGCAGACTTTATTGGGGTGCGTGTGTGTGTGCCTGAACCAGCCGTCGACTTAATCACCGCAGCGGCCATCGACTGATTGACTAACTCACTGACTGACACGCAAAGCAAACAAACCCCTCGACACACGCAACGCAGCTCAACAACCCGGCTGAGTCCTGTCCGCTTGGCCCGGTTGGCCTCCGCCCCCCTGGCTGCTGGGTTTTGTGTGGGTGTGGGCAGTGCACACGCAGACGACCACAGACACGTACGCTCAGACGGCCATGTCAACAGAGAGAGCGGATTCTTTTCATTGACGAATGGGGCTGTGGTGGAACGCCTTATATAATTGCCGGCAGCGTTTCTTTCTGTCTGTGTGGCGGGAGGGGCCGGGCGTCTCTATGGACTCGTTTGCGTGTGAGCAATTCACTTAGTCAACTGAGTCATTTCACGGCCGTCACCCACAGCACACACACACACACAGGCAGACACACTCCACCACAGTCACCTCGAGAGAGAGTTATGGCAGGCAGGTGAGTCAGCCAGGCAGCCAAACACACTCACACATCGGCTGGACCATCACACCAAAATCGGCCGGCAGAGGACCGGACCGCACCAGAGATTTTGGTCACCCCAACCACACCCACACCCATCAAAGCCATGCCAGCCATTAGGTCACACGGCAGCAGCAGCTGGTTGACACAGTGAGCGGTGGGCGATGTCTGTGAGGAACAAACCGATCGGCGACGGAGATGAATGACGACAGCCAGCATCCAGCTTGAGATGCCCTCCTGACAAAACACACACACGCACAGAGCAGGGCGGTACTCAGCCACATGGTGACAGGGGGGATGAATTCCTGCTCACCCACCAGCACGTCTTGACTGATGGATTGGTGTCACCCGCCGCCCCCCCCGCCTCAGCTATCGAATACGAATGACGCCACCGCCCCCAACGCCACGCGAGCCAGCTGAGTGGACAACGGGAAGCGGTGCTTGAAGGCACCACCCTCACACGCAGCCGCCTCAGTCGTCAGAATACACACACGCACTGCAGACAAAGAAAAGAAGAACACGCGACGTTTCCAGCAGCACTCCCTCTTTGTCATTCACCCCCACCCTTGTCGTTTCCAAATGTGCTGATGACAATCCAGGCGACGAAGGGTCGGCTGCCGTCGGTGAGCACCAGCCATCGCACACGACCGTCCCAGCTCACTGTCGTCGTACAGCCGGCCATTGGTGTGTGGGGCGACTGGGTGAGAAGGTCGTCCAGACGACCACCACCGACACCCCTAAACAGACAGACAGCATCGAGTGATTTGTGGTGTTCCCCTCCCGACCCCATTGATTTCGTTGGTGTGTCACCTGTTGAGTATAGTGAATTTCTCATTGGTGGTCTGGCGAGTATTGATGAAGTGGCTGAGGATTTTGGCCTTGGCGAACGACGAAACTGACGCCTGGGTGATCCCCGGGCCGGCGAGTCTCACCCATCTGCCGTAGTCGGTCAAGAAGCCGATGTAGTCGGTCGAGAAGCCGATGCGCTCACGCACCGGTGGGTCCTGTGGCGGTCTGTGCTGCTGATACAGGTGGCCGGCATGGAGAGGCGTGTCGACCTCCAGCCGGAAGTCGGGCTCGTCCTTGATGGCCCGCACCTCACCATCGGCGTGGTGGAACAACTGCAGGCAGCTGCCGTCATTGAAGTGGACGTGGCGGCCGGCCATCTTGAGCTGCGCCAACACATGGGGAGCCGACAGATACGCCTACACACAAGACCACACACAGACACACACACAGAGAGAGAATGAAGCCCTCTTCCTCCCCTCCCCGCCCGTCTGTTTCCCGGCTCACCGCTTTGTTTGCGTGTGTGTTGATGTCAGCCCCACTGAGGGTCACAGGCAGCTCACAGTTGCCGCACTGCCTTGCCAGCTCAATCACCCCGCCCATCTCGTCCCAGCCCCCCTCCTCCACCACACACACAGCCCCCAGCAGATCATGTGTGCCGAACTGGTTGTCGTCGAACCGCAGCAGCTGCAATTGCTGCCCATTCACCGCCCGCCGCAGCCCCGCCTGTGAGCCCAGCGAGTGGCTGAGCCGATCTCTCAGCTGGGCCGCTCCGAAGAGCTCTCTGAGCCACGTGCAGGTGGCCCTCAGCCGCACGACGTCCTTGATGCTGAGGAGGTAGCGGCTCCTCCGCCCGACACACAGGTATGACACGGGGTGCTGCTGCTGCTCGTTGTGCTGCATGAGATGCGATGGATGGGCCAAGACGGTCAGATGAGGCGCTCGACGAGAGGCTGCACAGAGCGACAGAGCCGACAGAGTATTGTGTCCATCAAAGCTTGGTGCTCACCTTGTTCGATGCTCAGATTCACAGATCAGAGAGAAGTCAATGAGCCTCCACCACTACCACCACCACCACCACCATCACCAGCACCACTACCAGCAGCAGCACCAGCGGCAGATGAGGAGGCCGCCATCGCTCCTCAGCCACACTGCACCGATGGGCCGACAAGACACAGAGAGGCAGAGAGGCAGACAGACAGACAGACAGACAGACAGAGAGAAAGGCCAACGCATTCATCGAGGTGAGTGGATGAGCGCGTCAGTGAGTGAGTCAGTGAGTGTTGAGCCTTCCTCACCTCGGATGTCTGTCAGCTCTGCGGCCCGCCAACCCAGCGCAGCAGTCGAGAGGACGACTGACTCGCGTGACTCTTCTCGCCCTCTTGTCGGCCGAGTGCCTCACTCTCGCAACGCACAGCTGTCCGACAAGGCGCAAAACGCCTTGGCCTCTCGTGAATGGGGCTGTAGGGTAACAAACCATTTCACCCCTCGTCAAATCCTCCGGCTCTTTCGGTTGAGATTCAGCTGTGTCCTCATTCCCTTCCCTTCGAAGGGGCGGCTGCTGGCGGCACTGACAGACACCGATGTGGCGGTGCCTCAGTCAGGTCAGTGAGTCAGTGAGTGAGGGACGCCTCGAGCACCGCCATGCCATGATGCTTGTCATCTGTGTGTCTGTGTGTCATCAGCGCTGATGGCTGATGGCTTGGACGCGCTGATGGTGACGATACGTGCTGAAGGAGGACAGATCTGCCGATGCGCCGACCGCTGACGGGTCTCTCTCCCTCTGCCCCTCTCTGCCTCGTCGACTGACCGACTGACGACACCGAGACAAGGCGATACCTCTGACGGTGTGTGTGCCCGTCTGATGGTGCGCAGACACCAAGAGGGAAAGGGACACACAGAAAGGCCGATGACGTCTGTTTGTCTGCGGCGGTGTCTGTGTGTGTGTCAGCTGTGGGTGACCGATGTGCTGATTTTGGGACAAGCGAGACGACGACCGAGCTCTCTATCTCTTTGCTGCTGAGTGCTGCTCGTCTGTGTGTGTGTATGTGTGTGTGTGTGTGGATCCATTTGTGTGTGGGAGGCAGGATGATCGGCCGATGAGTCGACGGACTCCCTCTCTCTCTGTCTGTCTGTCGCTGTGTGTGTGAGGGGACGGCTGTCGTGTATTGGTCGGCCCTTTCTCTCTGTGTGGACTGTGTGGGGTTTTGCGTGTGGGCCGTCTGTCTGCTGCCGTGAGTGTGTGGGCCGGTGAGTGGGGGGCGGGGGAAATATGACAGACAGACAGACAGACAGACAGAGAAGGGGACGATTGGCTGATTGGCTGCACAGAGAATCGCTGTGTGGTGCGTGATTGGTCTGCCGTCTGTCTGTGGGCTGCTGGCGATTGACGATTGTTCGCGAGAGTGTGTTGATCTCTCGTCGGTGCATCCGTCACACACGGGCGGCTCACAGACAGACAGACAGACAGACAGACAGAAGGGGACGATTGGCTGATTGGCTGCACAGAGAATCGCTGTTGGGGCGGTGTTTGGGCTGCCGTCTGTCTGTGAGCTGTTGTCTTGTGACGTCTGTTGGCGAGAGTGTGTCGACCTCTCGTCGGTGCATCCGTCACACACGGGCGGCTCAGACAGACAGACAGACAGACGGACAGGCCGACATCACACTGATCTGTCTATCTGTCCATTCGCCTGGGAGAGTGTGTTCTGTCTGACATGGCCCACTGGGAGAAAGAGACTGTGTGGTTGTCCATCGCGTGTGGCGTGTCTGTGGTACTCGGTTGGTTTTCCTGCATGCGTGTGTCCCTCTCCCTTTGTGTGCAGCTTGTCCTTAGCTCGGTGACGCAAGAGTATCAGCCCACGTCAGGTGTTGGTGCTTTGGGGTCGCCGGGCGGTGACAGAGCTGCCCACAGAGGGAAATGGACAGGCACGCGCCACTGTGATGATCCTATGTCGAGACACTAACACCCTGACATGAGAGAGTGGGCGTGATGCATTGGTGAACAGATGTTACTAGAGAGAGGTGTTACGAGAGAGATGTTTGATGCGCATTGTGTGTCGGTGTGCTGGCTGTTGCGTTGATTAGGTCCACTGTACACATAGAGTGTTCGTCGTCACTCTCCGTGTGCGGTGGCCCTCGAGCACATGACAGACACACACCTTCCACAAACGACATGACTGACTTTGTTGACGATCTGTCCAAGTCAATGAAAATGCGCACACCCGACACTCATCACAATTTGGCCCCTCTGTGGGTCCTTTTTCCCGACCGACCGTCTGTATGTTATGCTGGTACACCCACACCCACACCCACACCCACACTGACGCAGATGGATGGGTGGCTGTGCCTCTCTATCTCTCTCTGTGCCGATGGGCGCCTGGCGCATTTCCTTCTGCGTGTAGGTGGGAAGGAGAGAGAGAGATGGGGTGGTCTGTTCGGTTCCCTTCGATGTGCATCGAGTGTTGGTGTGCTGACTATCGGACAGTCGATGGTGACGTCACACAGTGAGGTTCATTCTCACTCTCTGTGTGTGGTGGCCGTCGAGCATCTCACAGACAGACACCACACGCGCACGTCACATGCACACAAAGGAAGTAAGACGGCCGACTGCTGCTGTCTGTCTGTCTGGTGTGATGTATTGCGTGTAACACTTACCATCTTCTTCGATCTGCTGGGCGCGAGTGGCGCTGTCGCTTGGCCTGGCTGTCAATGTGTGTGAGGTGGGAAAGAGAGAGAGATTTTTCTGTCGCCAGCTGTGCTCTGTCTGGTATCGTGTCTTGGTCTTCGTGGGCATCTCAATTGCCTGGCGGCGATCTCAGAGTAACAGCGTGTGGCTGGGTCGGTCTCTCTTTGGTTGCCGGGCGGCTGCTGAGATGCACACGAGAGAGAGGGGGATGGTCAAACTGTGCTTGGGTGTTTCCATCCCTTGTCTGGATGTGCGTCACGCGCTGCTCACCTGTGATCGTTGGAGGTCGGTGAGGTGCAGTCCTGTGCGGTTTTCCTTCATCCGAGTGTCATCCCTCTCCCTTTTGTGGGCATCTCAGTGCCAGACAGACAGACAGACAGACAGAGACACATCGCCGCAGCCCCGCCTGTGAGCCCAGCGAGTAGGGATCGGGGTGACTTCCTGTGTGTGTGTGGTGAATTCCTGTGAGTGCATCAACTCACGTGCTTCATGTTCGTCAGTGTGTGTCGAGCGGCGCAAGCACACCTCAACCGAGTTTCACTTTGCCGATGAGCTGTGCTGTTTGCTTCCTCGTTCATGCGAGAGAAGCCATTCAGTCATCGAGTCTGACAGAAACGAGTACGGCATCCAACCACGCATGGCACACATTACAATCAGTCACATCACCCGTCCAAACACACCCAGTCCCATTCCACCCCTTCTCAGTCAGAGAGACCCTAACACCTCCCAATCGCCACCAATCCGACAGCACTCCCCCCTCATGCCATCACCGTCGGACGGTCCCCCTGTCGATGACATCACGCTCAAGACCGAATGGCCGCAGCAAACGGCGGACGGCACCAGTCGACTCAGGGAAGCGCAGGGCGAGTAATAATGGCTTACCTCTAACAGATGCCTCGGTCGTCCACAGCTGGATGGAGCCCCCCTCCACCGTCAGGTGGGCGGCTATAGTCTCGTCGGGTCGGAAGCCGCTCACAATCACCTGACGATACTCACCCGCATCAGCAGCATTCAGATCATCCCCGTGGTAGTAGCGGTAGTCGACAGCGATGCCCTGATCCTCTGTAATGCCCTCAGTCCTCTGCAGACGGCGACATCGAAGGTCATCACGGTCGGTCAGAAATGACAGCACCTCCCTCCCGCCCGACTCCAACTTGGAGGGCCACGAGTTGAGCAGTCTGCGCAGCAGATATGCCGAGAAGGAGGGGTAGAGGGAGTCGCGGCTCGAGAGAATAACGGGGTCGGTCCGCTTGTAGCTGTTGGCATAGGGATGGCCGCCCGCCAGCTCACCCAGAGGCACCACACGGAATGATTCATCGCCAAATGATTCATTGCCGATCCGATAGTTCCCATCGTCATCTTGCTGCAGCGCCAGGCTGGTCCAATTGTCTGAAAGCTGCTGGCCGATGATCTTGTAGATCGCCAATGTGATCGGCAGCTGGTGCAAGGTCGCTGCTGCGGACAGCGAGTCGGCCGACACCCGAAGGGGCCGCGTCGACTTGGCGGGGGTCAGCCGATAGATGAAGGCCATCCGAAGGAACCGTCCCATCGCCCGCCACTCCTCACCGGTGCCCTGCTCCAGCAGCCAGACGACCCTCAAGCCGCCCTCCACGTCACCAGCAATGTCGAAGGCGAAGACGTCCTTCAAGCCGAGACGCCTGATGGCCTTGTTGATGTGGTGCTGGACGCCGTTGAGCAGCGTGCTGGTGACGGTCGCCGAGGTGTGGCCCAGCAGCTCCTGCTGCCGAGTGGGGGTGACGATGTGTGAGCGGAGAGCGGCTCGCGTGGCATCGTTAGTCGACATTGCCATGCGGGCCATCTTGCTGATGGGCAATGACATGTCAAAGAGCTCGGCTGGCTGCAAGAGGGGAGGGCTGGTGGGCTGGGACGAGGGCGCTGCACCAGTCGGCCGCATCACGAATGACTGCTCTAAGGTCTCAAGAGTAGCCTGATATGCGTGATAGAGCTGCAGGCACACAAGACATGAAAGAGTATCTGTTTTTTGGCATTTCGATGCCATCTTTCCTTCTCTGACTGCCATCTTACTAAGGGGATTGCTTCCCTCTTTTCGAAGTATCTCTCGGCCAGCTCGAAGTCGAACACCATCTCGTCGTCGGGCGGGGGGCCCCACAAACGCATGGCATCCCCGACCGGATCGTACGAGCCCATCTGCACTGGGTCCAGGTACTGCACTCCTCCTGAGGGGGGGTCGGGGTGTATCTGGCGGGGCGGGGTCGGCTCCTGACGCGAGAGATAGCTGGTGCGAAGAGAGGGACGGTAGTCGCAGCCCTCCCCCTCTCGTGACTCCCCCAGTCCCCTCACCGACCGGCCGCCGTCGTCCACCCCGCTACTCTCCCCACCCCCTTGCACGGCGCCGCCACCACTGCCTGAGGGCTTCGATGCGACGGCTTGCTCTACCGTGTGTTGCTCAGTGAGATCCGGGCGACGAATCGGCGGGGATGTCGCCCTGGCGGCATGGCTGGGAGGCCTGGCCGGAACCGCCCGCGCTAGACCACGGAAATTGGGCGAATTCCTACACGCCAAGCACACGACCGGTTTGACGCGATGAAACCCTCTTCCGTCTGTCCCTCCCTTACATGCAAGGTTTATTGCCAGGTACACGCAGATGCACATGGGAAGCAGGAGGCAGCGTGCCTATCTGCAACACACACACACACACACACACACCACACACAGAACCAACACAGAACCAATTTGCAACCAACACAGAAACATTCATCCCCGTAGTCCGCCCCTCCCTCTCTGCGTGTGGCTTACTTGGCCGCTGAGAGCCACGACGGAAATATAAGGAGAGATAATTGACAGATGGCATCCATGCACTCGCTTGTTCAAATCGCCTCCATGAATCTATCCACATATGCCTATGCACAAAGAGCACGCTCACTCATCCGATGAAAACACCCCAGCTCCGTCCATCGCTTCAACACCACGCCATGACTGCCTCCCGCCCCTCAAACACAGGCTAGCAGCCCGCACCAATGCAACAGACAAACGAGCACGCAGCCACCCATGTACCCGCCCTCGCCCCCTATCTGACCACCCCTGCCTCGTCAACAGCTGCTCAGTCAAGCGGGTGAAGAAGTGCTCCGCCTCCCTCCCCCCACACCCCATCGACGGTGACGACCAGAGGGGTGAAGGTCATGGACAGGTCTTCGCAGACGCGCACATGCTTGTTCTTCTTTCTGCGCTCGTGCGTCGCCAGGATGGATCGCGTGGGGCGGTTGCCGTAAGAGGGAG
>CDMY01000338.1:94580-106007 GCA_001179505.1 Vitrella brassicaformis | reverse complement strand
TCATGAGTGAGCCGTACGTGGAAAGCACTCAACTCACTCGTGTGTGCGTGTGTGCGTGCTTGTTTGCCATACGTCTGTCGGCTCTGTGCATCATGTGTATGTGCCGTTCGAGAAGCTGTATGTATGTCATGCCTGCCGTGCATGAGTGAGTCGTGGGTGTGTGCCTCTCTAGCCGTGTGTGTGTGCCTCTCTCTGTCTCTCTGTCTCTGTGTCTGTGTCTGCCTCTCTGTCTGTCTGTCTGTCTGTCTGTGGCACAAGCACCGCTGTGAGTGCTTGGCCTTTTCGTCTTGTGTGTATATGTGTGTGTGCGCCTGGCTAGCTACCTACGTACATCATGATGAAACTCACGCGTGATCGACAAGTACTAGTGATGCAAAACAAATGACGCTTAAGTACTTGCCGCTGGTTTCGACAAGTGATGCATGGAAAGGAGTGGACAGACTGACCGCGATCAACTTGAAGCGGCTCGGCTACACAACAGCGTTCCGATTTCGATGGCAAACATACTTACGCCGTTTCACCCTCCCTCTCACTGACCACAATACACCACACCACACACACAGGGTCGATCAGGTTCCTTCTTGTGTGCCTGGCTGACTGTAGAAAACGTCCGTGCCCACACACACACGTAGGCCACACCACACCCGCTGTCCCTTGTCCGTCCGAGTGCTCCATCGACTGACTAAAAATAGGCAGGCCGCTCTGTCTGCCTCTCTGTCGCTGTGCCAGCCTCTCTCTGCGAAAACCGCCTGGCATAGATGGCAGACAGACAGACGGGAAGAAACGCTTCCTCTCGGAAGGAAGCTGACGAGCGAGTGCGATCGATGCATCGATGAGGCTGGGCTTGTCATCATCATCATCTAGTACTAACGCCTATGCCTGTCTGTCTACATCTCTCTCTCTCTCTCTGTGTCTGGTTATCTATCTATCTCAGATGTCTATCGGATCTGCCTGTAATCGCCCTCTGCTCGCTTCCACCCATACTCGGCCGGCCGCACCAGGTAAAACAAACCTGCACACACAAAGGAAAGTGCGGTCGGCGTGTTAGCAGTAGTGTGTTGATGCGTCGTGTCCGTCCGCACCAGCGGCGAGTGCGCTCCCGACGAATGGGACGAGCAGGTAGAGAGGGAAGTAGACCCATCCACCGCCCGTGCGGATGCCGTGCACCATCAGGCTGCCGAACGACACCGCCGGATTCAGCGACGCACCTGATATGCTCCCGATCGCAAAGGCCTGCATCACACGTGTGACGCGACGCACATGATTGATACACATAAGTGAGAAGCACAATTCATTCTTCAACTGCGGTCAGTCACCGAGGCCATGACGGTGAACCCGATTGCGAGGCCGAAGTAGTGATTTGGCGAGTCCTGCAGCCAGCCACCCCCACCCACCCAGCCAAAGACACACACGCACAGATCAAGCAAAAACGTCCCCCATCCATCCGTCGCGTGAGCGCACCTCCTTGGTAGTGGCAGTGTTGAGCACGACGAAGCACAGGGCGCACGTGAAGAACCTGAACGAACCAAGGAATGGCTGACACGTACATGGATGGACCCAGCACAGCACAGGTCACGGCAACTCCCCCACTGCCTCCCTCCCCACATTCTGCATGTCTGTCTGTCTGTCTGTCTTACATTTCAGCCACTGACGCATCAAGCCAGTTGTGTGTCTTGCCGGGCGCAAGTGCGAAGGTCAGGCCGGTGAGGTACCAGTAAACCAGACCCGCCAGCAGACCGCCCACCTGCACACACAACACAGGCATCAAGCAAGCACCGACCTACACCCACTCTCAAGGCCTTGTGCGTTGTATGTCTGCCAGATGCGAGATGTGTGTGTACCAGCTGTGCCAGCATGTAGAGGCAGGCGTCTTGGGGCGTGATCTTCTGTCGGCCACTGATTAGAACAGAAGTCGTCACAGCGGGGTTGAAGTGAGCGCCTGCATAGATAGTGTGGCAACCAAGGGGAGAACAGACGATGGATGGATGGATGGATGGATGGGCCGTGTAGGTGGATAGATCTTTGCCTGCGTGTCTGTGTGTGCCGTCATTCGCTCACCTGACACCGAGCCCATAGCGAAGATCATGACCATCAGGATGCCCCCGATGGCAAGGGGAGCGAACGGCACACCTACACGAACAAATGCGCCATCACACAGAGATTGCTGTCGGTGTGTGAGCCCTGCTGTTATGATACCCCCCCAAAGCCTCCTTACTTACCGTTGATGACGCAGCACCCGATCGTGAGTACGAGGAAGAAGGTGCCGATGCACTCGGCCACGTACTTCTCTACCGCAAGCTCGGCCATCGATGCTCACTCACTCACCTTCAACGCCTTCCTGCCTGCCTTGGGTGATGAATGATGCCTGCCTTCCTTGGTTGGGAGAGAGGGGATGGGGAGATCTGCAGGTCAGGTCACACACATGAAGCGACACAGGCCCGTGTGTATCCACCACTCGCCCCTTTCGCCCTGATTTCGCTTGCCTTTTCCAGTTCTCTCTCTCGTCTGTGGTTTCACGGGGAGTTGGCGAGGAATTCCCGGCCGCTGTTTGTGCGTTGGAATAGCATCGCATATGGACGATAGCGCTCCAAGGTAAGCCAGCCACAATCCCACTACCGATGCGAAGATCCCATGCTCATATCATCATCACATCACATGTGAATTGGAACAGGAAAAGAGGTCGTCGGCTGCGGAGGCCTCAGCGCGAGTCCAATGCAGCAGCTGCCGATGACCAAGACGAGAGCATGGCGCCGGCGGCCGAGCAGCCCGGCAAGCGCCACAGCGAGCGCAGTCCCGACCCATCGCCGCCTCCAAAGAAAGCAAAACAGGAGGAGCAGAATGGCGATGGCAAACAGGGTGGCGGTGCAGATGGCGGCGTGGATTCGGGTGAGGAGGATGAGCTGGTCATAGAGGACGAGGAGGAGGATGGCGATGGCGGCAGGGCGGACGGCGGCGGGAAGGGTGACGGTCATAGCGGGAGTGAGGGCAAGGAGAGGGTGGATGAAAAATCGGACCAGGGTGGTGGCGAGCGGCAGCAGCCGCCAAGGCGGAAACGTAGTAAGGCACGAACCAAATGCCTTTGCGTGGATGCACATCTGGCTGCCTGGCTGGCTGCGTGTGTGCTGCACTCACTGCAGGTGAGATGGAGGAGGCGCCCGAGGAGAATCGCAAGAAGCGGAAGGAGCCGGCTACCGAGAAGGTCGGCTCGGCTGCATCATATCATGCCGGCAGATGCACATTGCACACATGCCACTGCGATATATGTAATGTGTCCTTCCTTGGTTGTGTTGCTGCTTGCCTTCATTCAGGTTGGTTGTGCGTCGGCAGAGGACGACCTGCACATCGAGGAGAGGGACAAGCCGGGTGGGCCCAAGCGCAAGAAAGCCAAACCAGCCAACAACAACAAGAAGAAGGAGATAAAGAAGGAAAAGCAGACCAAAAACAAAAAGACAAAGGTAGGTAGTACCCTCATGGAGGAGAGAACTCTGCTCACGTGTGCTATGCACGTCGCCTCCGTCCGGGTCAGGTCAAGAAGGTCAAGAAGGAGGAAGCCGATGACGCCAAGAGCGAGGAGGCCGGCAGCGACTTCAGCGCCCCATCCGAAGGCAGCAGCAGCAGCAGCAGCAGCCCCAGCCCCAGCGAGTCCGAGGACGACAAGGAGTCCCTCCGCCAGATGGCCCGCCCGCAGCGGGTCGACCCTGCCGACGAAAACTACGAGGACGACGAGTGGCGGGTTGACCAGGAGGCCGACGTCACCTTCGGCGTCTGGCATCTCCCCTTCTGGCGCGTCGTCAAGACAAGGCTCGCCGAGACTGGCGACCCACACGCATCCCTCAAGCCGCTCACCTACCTCTTCCCGCCCAAAAGGTCCGTCAACAATGCCACAGGAGTGAAGAAGGAGGACCAGGGAGGGGGGCAGGGAGGGGAGGAGGGTGCGGGTGGGGCTGAGTCGGCAGACGCAGCACATGTCAAGAAGGAGGAGGGGGCTGACGGCGATGGTGAGCCCAAGGCTGAGAGTGGCGAGACCAAGCCACCCTGCAGTGAGGGCGAGGGGCAGCAGCAGCAGCATGAGGTCAAGATGGAGGAAAACGACGCCCCCACACGGCAGCCCCCGCCACAGACCCACCCCACCTCCATCGATCAGCAGGCGCCATCAGCAGCTTCCGCAGCCAAGCCCGACGACCATGCAGCGGCCCCCACTACCACAGCAGCGGATGACGGCAAGCCACCGCACATCGGTGGCGAGTCTATTCTTTTCGAGGATGACGACAGCCGCATGCCGGACGCGGCGACCGACGAACAGCAGCAGCAGCAACGACAGCAACAGACAGAGGAGGAAGACGCTGAGGGTGAGGACGAGGTGTGTGAGAGGACGGTAGCGGCGCCGTGGCGCCTGGCTCCTAGCGACGAGAGGAGCCGGGTGGTGGTCAAGATGCTCAACGAGGGGCGGCGGGAGGTGCTCAAGGACAAGGGCCGGGCCATCAAGCGGGTGTGGATGGAACAGCTCCTGCTGCTCGAACAACTCACTGAGGGGTTCATGGTGAGGGAGGGGGTCGGTCCACAGAAGAGACCAGACCCATGGGCACACAAAGAAAACAGCTGTATGCACCCGCCCCCGTGTGTGTGTGTGTGTGTGTTTGTGTGTGCAGAAGGATCCGAGTGAGGGGTTTTCGCGAGCCAAGGGTGAGATCCCTGGTGTGGGCGACATGCTGGCCAACCCCAAGGCGCACCCCACCCACTTTCTCGACACTGACCAGACACGCACGTCAGCCATCCCACCCCCCCACCACACACACTGATTATGTATGTATGTGTGTGTGTGTCCGTCCTTGACTCTCCTCATTCATGTGTGTGTAGTTTGTACCGTGACAAGGACGGCAAGGTGCACCTGCACAAGCTGGTGCAGCTCTACAACTGCCACCTGCACTTCCTCAGCAAGAAGAAACCCAAACCCGGCAGCAAAGCCAAGGCGCCAAAGGAGGCCAACAACGACAAGGGCCCACTCAGCCTGTCCCCACACGGACGGACCACGGTGAGTGAGACCGACGCGTTCCGCTCCGTGTCGCATGTGTGTGTGTCATGTGATGTGGGCCGTTTTGGTGCTGTCATGTCAGCTGGTGTTTCTGGTGAATCTGGCGAGCGCGCTGCGTCTGGCTGAGCCGACGACCAAGTCATTCCTGCCGGGGGGTGAGCGGCGGGTGGCCAACGTGGTGGACGCCGGCAAGTTACTGGAGCAGCACAAGGCCGCCAAACTCAAGAAGGAATGCAAAGACTCAATCAGTGAGATCCACACACACATACACGCACACACACACACACACAGAGAGAGAGAGAGAGAGAGATGGCTGGCCATGGTGCGTATGCCTGCACGAACGAACAAGTGGAACCATGTGTGTGTGCGGCTCGTTGATTAGAAATGGGTGGTGTGGAATTCGATCCGGATTTGTTCAACGAGCAGGACGACGAACAATTGCGACAACGTACGCACACACTTACCCTCACAGCACTCACTCCTGGGGGGCGCTGTCTGTCTGTCTGTCTGTCTCCTGTCGTGTTGTTCAGAGAATGACGACGACAAGGAGGGCGAGCGCCATGACGAGAATGACCGTCACATTGGCGAACTCACGGGACTTTTCACCGTACCTGGTGAGCTACTGAAAAGGTAGAGGGAGAGAGGCGTTGAGACTACACGGGCATTTCGTATGTATGTGTGTGTGTGGCAGAGAACACAGAGCGGCTGGAGGCGCAGCGGCAGAAGGCCAAGAGGAAGCTAGACAGAAAGATAGAACGCGCCCTGCAGGAACGGAATAGAGACGGTCGGTGAGAGCGAAGGAAGGCAGCCAGACGAGGGACGGCCACCACACATTTCCCTGACGGATGCTGTCTGTCTGTCTGTGGTGGCCTTTCTGTGTGTGTGTGTCTGTCAGGTGGTGTTGAGGCGCGCAACCTGCGTCTGGCCCAGAAGTTCCTCAAGACGACCATCATGGCCGACATCAAATTCAGCGAAGACAAACAGGGACGCAAAAGCGACAAATTTGGAGAAGACGAAGTTAGCCACACACACACACACACACACGCGCGCACACGCGCGCACACACACATAAACACCAGAACAGACAAAAGGCATGCCCACCGGCTGTTCTGTCCGTGTGTGTGTGGTGTTGCGGGTGCATGCAGCTGTTCATCGAGGCTGACGAGGACACCTACGGCCTCGACGCCAGGCGGGCCGCCTTCCAGGAGAGAGTCGCCATCATGAACAGAAAGAAAATCGCACAGGTACTCCAACAGCACGGCCACCACACACACACACATATACACATTCATCCCATGTCTCCTCTCCCTTCTCCCTCACGACAGCAAATCCTCGGCGGCCGTCTGCCGCAGCCCAAGAACCCTCCGCCCAAGCCCACCCCCACAGCCTCAGCGCCCCCGGACGAGGAGTCCATGCAGCCCCCACCTCCCCCACCCAGACCCACCCCCACAGGCATCTCGCGACACAACTCATCAATGCAGCAGCAGCAGCCCCAGCCCCAGCAGCAGCAGGACAGCAACCAGCCTAAAGCCAAGCCACAGTCACAGCCGGCGTCGAAGCCCCCGTCCAAGCCGCCCAGTAGGACAGCCAGCGACGCCCGGATGGCCACCGGTGCAGGTGGGCTTCCCAAGGCGCCTGCGGCCCCTCCGGCGAAGGATGCGGGCGGTGCAGCTGCCAAGGCCAAGGCAAAGGCACAGCCCAAAGCACATGTGCCAGCGGGCCGGCCTGTGGCTGAGGATGACGACGATGTCGAGATAGAGCTCGTCGACGACGAGGAGTCCATGCAGCCCCCAGCGCCACCACCTCCAGCACCCCCGCCGCAGGCCAAGGAAAAGGCCAAACCACGCAAAGTGCCACCCAAGGAACCACCCCCTCCGAAGCAGCCCAAGCAGTCAAAGCAGCCGCCGGTGGCCGCTGCTGCTTGTGCTGCTGCTGCCGCACCACAAGCCAAGAAGGATGAGTCGGGTCGGTTTGAGGTGCCTGACCTGCCGACGGACAGCATACGGGGAGCGGATGCGTCGCCCGTGGGGGAGGAGACACAACAGGGGGGCAGCCAGGGTGGTGCGGGCAAGGACGACAGCGTCTCCTCATCGGTGAGAGAATGGAGGGATGGGGGGCGGGCCATGTGCTCAGAGTGTTGGATTGGTGGATGGTGCGCGTGTCTGTCTTGTTTGCTTGGTGATGGATGGCAGCTTGGTGTTGGATCGGTCGACGCGGCGGACTCGCGTAGTGGAGGAGGGGTGGGCAGCGAGCAAGGCAAATCGCAGAGCAAGTCCCATGACGACAACTCATCCATACCCATGGAGGCAAGCACACCCCACCCCCCACCCCCTCCCCTGTGTGTCTCATGCATCTGTCTCATCTTGTCATGGATGTCTCTCTGTCTGCGGTCCAGGCGTGCACTCCCCGCCCCCCTTTGCCCCCCGCCAGCCAGCCCGATGACGACTCCTACCTCTACCGGTGCGCCGAGGCCACGCAGCCGTTCCACGGCGGCCCCTCTACCCTCCCCTCCCAGCCACAGCCGCCCCCTCGCGTGGTCATCCGGCAGCACGCCCACCAGCACTGGGGCGGCGCCGACGACGAGGCCACCATGATGGGGCTGGGCCAGCCCGGCCGGTTTGTCTCGCGTGATGTGGGCATGGCCATGGGCATGGAGAGGCCGCCGGAGGGGTGGCCCTCGCAGATGTATGAGTGCTCGGTGGCGACGGCGCCGGGGCCACTGGATATGAGCCAGATGGGCAGAGGGCAGTCGGAGGCGGCCGACAGCCCACAGCCACAGCAGATGCCCCCGTCCGAGCCGCCCCCGCCGTTCGATGACGACGCACCGCTGATCGAGGAGGAAGAGCAGATGCCCATGCCATCATCCTCAAAGGACGCTGAGGCGGCCAAGCCAGAGACCACCACCACCAGCAACGGCAACAGCGCCAAGGAGAGGCCGCCGGCATTGGCTGAGGCCAAGAGCGGGGGCTATGTGCGCAGGAAAAAGGGCATGGCCGACATCCGCAGCTTCTTCCACAAGACGGATGGGGACAAAGGCGACACCGCAGCCCACAACAAGCAGGACAAGGATGCAGCGGCAGCGGCCAAGCCCAAGCCCAAGCCGCCCGCCAGCGGGCCCCTGCCCCAGATGTTCGCCGCCATGCAGCAGAAGGGCAAAGCCCCCCAACCGAGCCAGAAGCCCGACACCCCACCTGACGCCGCCCACCCTGGCACCGACACCACGGCAGCCGAGGCAAAACCGACAGCACCAGCCGACCAGCGTGACGCGGCGATCAAGGAGCAAGAGCCGCCGGCCGACGTGCCAATGGAGGGTTCTGGCGGTGGTGGTGATGGTGTGGGTGGTGGTGGTGGTGGTGCGGATGTTGAGGGTGCGGAGGCAGGGGCTGCCCCAAAGCCTGCAAAGCGCAAGATTCGCCGGCTGGTGCGGCCTGAGGAGTCGTCTTCTTCGTCTGAGGAGGAGGAGCAGGTGGCCATCGACCCGCTCGTGCGGGAGCGGCTCAGACAGAAACGACGGGAGTGAGCATCTCATCTGAGCATACACACGCGTCAACCAAGAGGATGGCCTGATTGATGGTGTCTGTCTGTATGTGTGTTGGCTGGGACAGGGAGAAGGAGCGCCTTCGTCGTGTGGAGCGTCAGTTTTTCGAGGCCGAGGCCGACGATGAGGAAGACGACGACGGCAT
The DNA here is from genome assembly GCA_001179505.1 of Vitrella brassicaformis. Lineage (NCBI taxonomy): Eukaryota > Vitrellaceae > Vitrella > Vitrella brassicaformis. The sequence goes on along the minus strand of CDMY01000338.1, from coordinate 97,292 downwards.
CGGGGGCGCCGCGCTGCTCGGCAGGCGAATCGCCAAGAAGAAACGGGATGAGCATGATGACGAAGACTCTGATAGGTAGGTACACCAAGCTGCCCACTGACACACTACATCCAATCCATGTGTGTATAACGTCGGTCGGTGTTGCATGTGTCCGTCCGTCAGCAATGTGTCTGACCTGGTGACCAAGGAGAAGGAGAAGAAGTTCCTGGGCGACGACAAGCGCGCCGAGAACGCCGCCCTCCACCAGGAGTGGCTACACGAACAGGAGGAAGAAATACTCGAAGCCGTCTTCAAGGGTGGGTGCACCTCTCACTGCCTCCCAGCCCCCACCCCACACCACACCCACGCCTGTGTGTGTCCATGGATGGATTGATCAGGTGGCCGTCGACGTCGTCGCGGCCGGCGACGTGCGGCCGAGATGGGCGAGGACGAGGCGGATGGGCTCAACCGGCGGCAGCGGATCGAGGCCAAGAGGCGACAGAAACTGCTCGATGGGGAGGACGACGACCAGGATGATGAGGACGACGAGCTAGATGACGACGAGAGTGAGACGAGACGCGAGAAGGAAGGCCCACACATAGCTACCTCCGCAACACGTCTCTTTGCCCATCCCTGGTGTCTGTCCGCAGTGTCGAGTGACTACGACAGCGAGGATGAGCTTGACGACCTCGAGCCGGAGGAGTTCAGCGAAGACGATGAACAGGATGACGGACAGGCGGACAACGACGATGACAACGATGAGGAAAAGAGACAGAGACTGGAGCAACAGGAAGAGCTCGTCAGACAGGTGAGTGAGACGGGCCGACGGATGCCGACGGATGGACGGCAGCCACAGATATATGAGATCGACGGATCGACACAGTGGACGCATGTGTGTGTGTGTATGTGTGCAGCGGTTCCGTGCTGGCGAGGCCACCCAGCAGGAGGTCGCCGACATGCTCATCGAAAAGACCCGCAGACAATACGAAAAGTAGGCGACCAATCCCCCCAGACACACAACACAATCTTCATCCTTGTCTCTCTCTTGCGATCCTTCCTTGGATCAGGCCGTTGCTGCGTCTCTTGAAGGCCTTCTTCCGCACCAATCCCCGGACCTACAAGGCCCACCGCGACGACCGCCTCAAGGCCGCCACCGACCTCACACGCCGCTGCATCCGCAACATCGCCCTCGACGCCAGCAAAGCCACCACATTCGACACCATCGTCACCCTCTACCAGTCCAAGATCGACCACAACCAAAACGTCATTCGCAGTGGAGCCCACCTGGCCGCCGCCAAGCAGCAGCAGCAGCAGCAGCAGCCCGACGCGGCGCAGCAGAAGAAGAAGGGCCCCAAGCCGCCCAAGGAGATCGTCATAGAGAGGGGCGAGGGCGGCACTGAGTGGAAGGTGCAGGACCGGGCGAGAGGCATCTTCGACAGGAAGAAGAAGGGGCCGGCACCCTCGGGCGTGGGCGTCGGCGTGGGTGGCGACTCGAGCAGCCAGATAGGCAGCCGACCGCCCCCGGTGAAGCGAGTGGCGTTTGTCGGTCCTGTGGACGAGGACCTGGAGCGTCAGATGAGCCGGCCCATCTCATCCGGCCTCCAGCAGCTCATGACGGGTGGCGGCCAGGGCAAGAAACAGCCCCCCACTGCAGCATCAGACGACAAACTCCATCCGATGTTCCGCGCCCACCGCCCTCGGCAGCAAGACCAGCAGCAGCCCGCACCAGCACCAGCACCAGCACCAGCACCCGCAGCCCCTCCCCCGCAAGACTTCTCGTGTCTGCTCGACGAGGTGCCCATCGGCGGCACACGCGCCCCCCCAGCAGCGGCGCAGGCCAAGGGCAAGGCCAAGGGGGCCCCGAAGAAGGGCGGCAAGGGGCTCTTCGGTGCCCTGAAAAAGAAAAAGGAGGAGGCCGCTGCAGCTGGGGCAGGGGGTGTGGGTGGTGTGGGTGGTGTGGGTGGTGGTGGTGGGAGGGGAGACGGCTCTTCGATGGGTGTGGGTATTGGCCTGGGTATGGGCATGGGCGTGGGCAGCAGTAGCGGATTCAAGTTTGACTCCATGGATGAGGGCGACTCGCGACAGGGACAGGCCGCTGGCGGGAAACGGTATGTTCGTTCGTTCGTGACATGGCCACGGGGGACACGACGAGTTGTCGTCTCTTTGTTTGCATGTGTGTGTGTCAGGTGGGTGTGGACGGCCAGCTCGTCTCGTGCCGGCGACCCTGCTGGAAGCACTAGCGGCGCATCGCACGGCCAGGCCCCTCCAAAGTGAGCGATGACTACACAGACGCACACCAAAGACTACTGCATGTGTGTATGTATGTGTGTGTGTGTGTGTGTGTGTGGTGTGGTCGCTTGCTGCAGTCGAGGGCAGGCCAATCCCAAGAGGGCACCGGCAGCAGCAGCAGCAGCAGGTGGGGGTGGCGGAGGGGGGAAGGGCGGTACGGCGGGGTCGCTGGCAAACCTCCTGCAGCGCAAGTGAGCGCCGGTGGCTGGATCGGCTGGCTCACTCGTGTGTGTGGTGGGGTGTGGTGCGTGTGTGTGTGAGTTTCCTAATGAATGAGAGAATTCGCTTATGACGCGGACAGGCGGCCAGACAGTAGCACTGCGTTGGATTCCATTCCATGGGACTGCATGGTCTGGATTGATCAAACCAAATCCTGCTGAATGGATCGGCCTCGGTCTCGTTGTGTGCCCCACATCCGCGGCCACGGCCACACCCCCCCCCCCC
>CDMY01000338.1:0-92769 GCA_001179505.1 Vitrella brassicaformis | reverse complement strand
CCCCTCTCTCTCTCTCTGTAATTCTCACACACGCTTAGGCAGGCAGGCAGACACAGACGAGCCAGTCAGCAGCGCTAGACGGGCAGACGGGTAGATGGATGCCGCCCCCCCTCTGCACACTCACACACACACACAACATAATGCACACACACACACAACAAACCCAGGCAGCAGTTGACAAAGAGACATGACACGTGCGATTCAGACCAGTGACACCATCAACTCCCTCGTGTGTCCAGCTACCCAGCCACAGGCTGATAGACAGCCTTGCCGCCCTCATTCATCCTCACACCATGACGTTGCCAGGGTGTGTCGCCGTGTCAGCCGTGCACGAGCTGCCTCGGGGGCTCTCGTCCACATGGCCATCATGGTGATACCCCCCATCCATATGGTCGCTGCACGGCGTCGTGGCAGGAGCCCTCGCTTCATACACCCCGCCCCTCCTCTTGCCCTTGACGCCCTTTCTCCTTTTGGCTGCCGACAGCAGACACATGGGGATGGTCAGCAGCAGGAGGGCCGCACCGGCGCCCACCAGCACCCACGCCCACAGGGGCACCACGCTGTTGTCCTTCCCGCCACCGGCAGCAGCGCTTTTGCTGTCGACTGATGCTGCGTCTGCCATGCTGCCGGGGCTGCGGTTGCCGTCGATGACGCCCGTCTCGTCAGCTTGGTCCGGGACGGCTGCAAAGCATGGCACGTGAAGATAAGACAAACAATGTTCACGGGCTTGTGTGCGTGTTGGTGTGGGTGTGGGTGTGGGTGGGGCCTATACCGTCTGTCTGCTCGTCCTTGGGCTGTCCTGGGGTTGTTTTGGGCAAAGTGACCTCCTGAATGTCTTGGTTGGAGGGTGGCAGCTCGGGGGTCGTTATGATGGAGAACGGGGGGTACGCCCCGTCGATGGCGAACTGTCGTCTGAAGGGGGAGGAGGGGTTCTGCACCATATCCATCCATGCGGTGCGCAGCTTCACGCGGCTGCCCTCGAACCTTTCCGCCAACGCACTCGACGCAACCCTACACACACCCACATGTGGATGGGCCGGACACGTGTTTTCGTGCGTGGTTGTACGTGAAGCGGGCGATAATGGCGTCTTCGCCGAGGAGCTGGATGATCTCCATGTCGGTGGTCCGCACGTTGAGACTCTGCGCGAGGGCGTCCGCGAGCACACTCTTGAACGCCTCAATGACCTCACGATGGCCTGTCTGCACAGCCACGACACAACACGACACACACACACACACACGAACAATGACAATCAGATTCGTCCTGTGCATGGTGCAAGCACAGCTGCTGACCAGGTCTCTCAGGCTGAGCTCGGTGATCCTCACTTGCAGCACCTCAACCTCTCCCTCAGCAGCCTCCCGCATCATCTCGGCCGCACTCCGCCGGCCGCCATCAGTGTCACCATCACACGCACTGCAGCTGGACCGACACACCGTGCTGACACGAGTGCTGGAGAGGAGTGGCGGGAGGTCGCTGACCACCCCCCTGATCGAGGGCGGCACTGTCGTCACGCGGTAGTCGCACCCCAGCCTCGCCACGGCGTCCGCACACTCCATCCCCAGGACGGCCCTCGCATTGGAGGCATCCTGGCAGGAGGGGGATGGTGGCTGGGGCTGTGGCTCTGGCTGTTCGTCATCGTCATGGAACTCGATGATGTCCTTGTCGTCAGGATCGATGGCCTCCACTTCCGCTACTGCTGCCGCTGCTGCTGCTGCTGCTGGTGGGGCGGGCGGGACGGCTGCGGCATATCTGTCTGTGTCCGTTTCATCGTCCGCAGGGGCGGGGGTAGTGTCGTCACCTTCATCGGTGTCGGGGGCTGGGGAGGTGTCGTCACCGTCATCTTCAACGGGTGCGGGGGAGGCGGCCTCTTCTTCCGCCACAACACCCTCGATCAGGGAGTCGCTGGCCTTGCCTGTGCTGGGGGCCACCAAGTCATTGCTCTCCGTCTGTGTCGCTGCCTCTCCAAAAGTGACAGGGGGGTCCGACAAATCTGACAAAGAAAAACAAAAGGGGGGGGACAGCGAGTGACGTGAATGCGGTCGACAGGTGTGGCATATCTTCGCTCACCGATGGTCATTGCCTGCGGCACGATCACGCGATCGACAAGATGCAGCGCTCCATTCTTGGCCCGGACATCGGGCGTCAGGACCCGTGCACTGTCGACGTAGAGCGAGCCGTTGACATAGCGGGAGAAGGAGAGGGGCCTCTCAGCCATGGAATCGACCGTCGACGGACTGGTGGAGGGCTGCACGTCAGCAGACAGGAGGGCCGGCTCCGCAGAAATGATGTGATGTAAGAGAATCTGGAAAAGGAAAAGGAGCACAGGAATCAGACATGTGCTCTGCTCCGGTGATGTTGGCCTCACTGCCGCCTGCTGACCTGTCTGAGTGATTCATCGGCGGCTGCGAGATCCACCGACGCGAAGGCGGTGTTGGTGGGGGCCAGGATGGTCAGGGGTGAGCCATCATCTTCCGCCTCGACCATCCTCTCCCACACGTCGCGAAGCTCAGCCCTGACCGCATCGACAAACGTCGTCAGGTCCTGCCGCAGACACACACAGCGTCACAACAAGAATGCCCATCACCATTGCGCTCTCACCGAGTATTCGCCAAGCAATTGGCTCAGTATCGGCAGCTCGTCAGGCAAGCACCGCTGCGGTCCGCTCACGAGCCCCTCCCCGACCAGCTTGGGAGCGCTGCCCTTCTTTAGGAAGCACGACCCACGGTCTTGGAACGAGAAGGTGAAGCCTTTGCACTCCTCTGTCGCGGCGCAGAGCTGCTGGCACTCAGCGGCCGATGGGATGTCGGACGCGCCCTGGATGTCCAGCAACTGGTCCTCACCGTAGCCGATGTTGGCCTCGAAGCAAGACAGGGAGGGGCTGTCTGTGGATGGACAGCACAAACACCCGGTGAGCAGAAGCCACTTGTGCGGAACGTGTGTCTGCTGGCTGCCGCTGACCGAGTATGTTGCATGTCCACTGTGAGGATGACTCTGGCGGAGGGCAGGGGTCATCAAGCATCCGGCACTGGGCGTTGCCCTGATCGATCGAAACGGACACAACGGACACACAAGAAGATGGTGAACAGGCCATCTCTACCATCATCTTGTTACCTTGTCCATCTCGACGCAGACAGCCTCTGGGTGGGCGCAGCACCGCGTCTGGCTGCAGTCCTCATCGTAGAGAACCGAGCACTCAGAACCTACACACACACGGACACACGGACACACGCACACACGACAATGGTGAGCAAGTTTCCTGCGTGTATCTGTCAATGCGTGTCTGCTCACTGCACGTCCGCGGCCCCGTCGTTGCCTCAGTGGACGCCACCCGCACAGCACCCCTCCCCTCATACAGCCTGCACGACCTCTCCCCGCCCTCCGAAGTCGATAGCGTGAAGTAGTCACATTCCGGGTCACTCTGACAGGCCGCCTGGCACGCGCGAGCAGTCGAGGTGACATTCTTGCCGTCCAGTGTGGCGGTAAGACCGCCGTCGACAGCACTGTCTGCCCATGTGCATCCAGTCGGCAGCGCTGCTGCAGGGGGGATGTCAGGCACGTCTGCCCCGATGGTTATGGCGCCTCCAGTGAACTGAGAGGTGACTGTTGATGCTGCAAGGAGGATAGAGAGGCCGGGCAGGAGGCGCATCATGCTGAGGGAGGGAGGTGGAGGGATCCGGGAGGGATGAGGTGAGAAGAGAGCAGAGGCCAGGGAAAGACGTGCTCAAGCAACACGACTTAGTCTTCAAGGATAGACAGCACGGGAGAGGGAAAGATCCGTCCGCCGGCCGTCATTTCTACGTCGTATCGGTCACCGTTGAGGACGTTGAAATTTTCTGAGCTCGCGCATTGGATGCGATGGAAGGAGAAGGAAACACTCGGAATGTTCGTGATCACCTTGTTTCCGCTCATCTTGACAGATCATCATGAGTTTCGACGGCTCTCTGCTGCTTCCTGAGTCGCGTGTGTCGTATGTGGCTCTCGCTGATGGCCTGGAGCCGCCGCTGGGCGCCAACACAGCTGGTCTGGACCAGGCTGTTGCGCCAAGGGACGAGAAAAGCAGGCAGTCCATCGTCGAACAAGTCGGCTGCGGACGAATGCTCGGCCTGTCATGCCTGTCCATCGTCGCTGGAGCCTTTCTAGTGGTTCAGCTGGGTGTCAGTGCCAGCCTATCGCCTTATGCAGGCCACGGCCTCTATGTCAGCACATTCAACTTCGCTCAAGCCACCACTATTCTCGGCCTGCTTGCGTGCACGGTGATGACGGCGCCGAGGGGAGAGGCCATCCTGGAGCAGACGGGCCGGGACACGTGCTGCCGTGTGATGGTCGGCATGGACTGCGGCTGGGTGCGGCTGCTTGGCCCGCTGTGTGGCCCGGGCAGAATGCCGCTGTGGCAGTGGATCGGTGGACTACTGGGCGCGTTTGCGGTCACCTCGGGCATCGTCATCAGTCCCATCCTGGGCATGGCTCTTTACACGATGCTTGTCATCTTCGGCAACATTGTTTCTTCTCTCTTTCTGGATGCGGTCGGGTTTCCTAAAGAGAGACCGTTGACGTTGTTCAAAGTAAGCAAGGCTACACGACATGCTGAGGGTGACATAATGTGGAGCTTTCTGTGTGCGTGCATGTGTCAGGTGCTTGGTGGTGTGCTGGTGACCTTAGGCACAGTCATGTCCTTCAACTTCTTCATCGGCGGGGGGCTGCCTGCGGTGGGCTGGTCGGGCATCCTCACCTGCATAATCCCCGTGGTAGTGGGGTGCAACATGCCCATCCAGTCGGCTATCAACCGGTTGCTGGCCCGCCGTGTCCGCGGCGACATGAGGGCGGCCTTCGTATCCAACATTGTCGCGACGATCGTCTGTGCTATTGCCTCGACCATTCCTTGTGAGTGAGCCTGTCACATGTGGGCTCACGTTTTGCTTTTTACTCTGGGCGTCTGTTCAGATTGTGTGTTGCATGACGACGCGACTTTCGGCCGTATGGGCGAGGCTTCGTGGTGGATGTGGACGGGCGGTGTGTGGGGCGTCGCGTTCCTTTTCTTCTCCATCTCGATACCTCGAGCGGTCGGCGTGACAATCTTCTTCGTCATGTTCATCTTCGGACAGGCAAGCACGCCAGTTCCACTGATAACAGCTCATCGTCACCATTTGTCTCTTCCTTGTACCGGTTCATCTTGTGTGCAGCTGATGATGAGTCTATTTGTGGACGAGTTCGGTGTGTTCTCTGTATGGCACCCTGCATCCATCCAGCGGATTCTTGGAGTGCTGACAGTCTTTTTCGGGGTCGTGTCCACATGCCAGAGGCACGGCAAGACGGACATGGCCGGGGATGAGGTGATAAAGGAGGCCCACGGTTAGATGTAGTGAAAGAGACGACTCATTGCTTCAAGGTCTGATGATCTGTCGTCAGCCGTCACGTGCTGCGTGTTGCGTGTTGGGGTGCATGTTGCATGTCGATAGTGAGGTCGCCTGGGATCAAGGGACTAGGGTATTCTCATGAAACCGTTGCTGGAAGCCATGCATCCTCCAACACGACCATCATAGGGTGGCACCATAGGGTGGCACGTGCATGTCGAGTGGGTGGGTGGGATGGGGAGATAGGCCGTGTGCATGCTTCTATGCATGTGCATGCTGCTAGTTTAGTGCGTGACATGGACAGGATCCCCTCCGGGGTGAGTTTCGTTAAACACAATAACCAACCACCGCCAGCCTTCACTAAACCAAGCAACGGCGAAAAGTGAGCAGGGATGGAGGCACAAAGAAGCACTCGTAATGTTCGTGATCACCTTGTTTCGCCCATCTTGACAGATCATCATGAGTGACGGCTCTCTGCTGCTTCCTGAGTCGCGTGTGTCGTATGTGGCCCTCGCTGATGGCCTGGAGCCGCCGCTGGGCGCTAACACAGCTGGTCTGGACGAGGCTGTGGCGCGAATAGACGTCAAGCGGAGGCAGTCCATCGTCGAACAAGTCGGCTGCGGACGAATGTTCGGCCTGTCGTGTCTGTCTATCATCGCTGGAGCCTTTTTAGTGGTTCAGCTGGGTGTCAGCGCCGCCCTATCGCCTTATGCAGGCCACGGCCTCTATGTCAGCACATTCAACTTTGCTCAAGCCACCTCTATTCTCGGCCTCCTTGCGTGCACGGTGATGACGGCGCCGAGGGGAGAGGCCATCCTGGAGCAGACGGGCCGGGACACGTGCTGCCGTGTGATGGTCGGCATGGACTGCGGCTGGGTGCGGCTGCTTGGCCCGCTGTGTGGCCCGGGCAGAATGCCGCTGTGGCAGTGGATCGGTGGACTACTGGGCGCGTTTGCGGTCACCTCGGGCATCGTCATCAGTCCCATCCTGGGCATGGCTCTTTACACGATGCTTGTCATCTTCGGCAACATAGTCTCGTCGCTCTTTTCGGACACAATCGGCTTTCCCAAAAGGAGACCTTTGACGTTGTTCAAAGTAAGCAAGGCTACACGACATGCTGAGGGTGACATAATGTGGAGCTTTCTGTGTGCGTGCATGCGTCAGGTGCTTGGTGGTGTGCTAGTGACGTTAGGCACAGTCATGTCCTTCAACTTCTTCATCGGCGGGGGGCTGCCTGCGGTGGGCTGGTCGGGCATCCTCACCTGCATAATCCCCGTGGTAGTGGGGTGCAATATGCCTATCCAGTCGGCCATCAACCAGCTGCTGGCACATCGGGTACGCGGCAACATGAGGGCGGCCTTCGTATCCAACATCGTCGCGACGATCGGCTGTACTGTCGCCTCGCTCATCCCCTGTGAGTGAGCCTGCCACAGACAAGGGATGCACGAAGCGATTGATCATCTCACTTCTTTCAGATTGGCTGTTGCATGACGACGTGACTTTCGGCCGTATGGGCGAGGCTTCGTGGTGGATGTGGACGGGTGGTGTGTGGGGCGTGGCGTTCCTCTTCTTCTCCATCTCGATACCTCGAGTGGTCGGCGTGACGCTGTTTTTTGTCATGTTCATCTTCGGACAGGCAAGCACCGCCCTCCCACGCATACGCCAGCAGCACCAGCGGCTACCCCTCGTTCTCCTCTTCCTGTTGTCGGTGGTTTTGTTTCTTGTAGCTGATGATGAGTCTATTTGTGGACGAGTTCGGTGTCTTTTCTGTGAGGCACCCTGCATCCATCCAGCGGATTCTTGGAGTGCTGACGGTCTTCCTCGGGGTCGTGTCCACGTGTGTGCCGCAGAGGCACGGCAACAGGGTGGACATGTCGAAGAAGACTGACGATGAGGAGGACAACGGCTACCAGCAGGCCAGTGAGCCCGCCCTTGTGCACACCGGATCCACGCAGGCTACGGCGTCGCCGCATGACTCGCTGGAAGGCGCGTGACGGGGAGAGTGCCGGATTGATTGTTTTTCCGTCTTCTGTGGTCGCGAGGTGTCTGGGTGGATGGGTGGATGATGGCTCTTTATGGTGTTTTCGTCTGGGTAGAGTCGATGTCGTCGTCGATATAAGCACTTACGTAGTTTGGACGTGTTGTTCGTGGTGTTGGTTCAAAGTGTGTCTGTTGTGTCGTCGTGTTTGGCGTGGGCCTTTTTTCCCTTGTCATTCATGGAAGTGTTTTGTACGTTCGTTTACGCGTCTGCATGTACTGTGCTCGAGTGCGGACGGGTCTTTCTCCTCTTGATTGCGTCCACAAAACCCACTGCCGCCTCCTTGACCACTGCCTGCAGCTCCTCGAAATGGCCCATCAGCTGCGCAGCGTCATCACCAACAGCGGCAATCTCATGAACTGCACGCTGACAGCTGCCGACGTGACCAGTGCGGGTGCGATGCATGAGTAGGCAGGGAGAAGCTTCTCGATGGCGTCTGCGGGGGGCGTGGGAAGCGAAAAGGTGGCGAGGGAGGGCGAAGGGGACGAGATGCGAAGCAGATAGTGGTCATGGTTGACAGAGAAGGCCGCCTCGTACACTGACGGAATGAGCCAGCAGCGAGGACCAAGAGAAACATGAGATGATGATTGATTTACAGTGGCAAGCTCTGGGGGCGGAGACTCTGAGACTGGACCGCCCCCCCCAAGGCGAGAAGAATGTGGGACTTCCTGCACGGCCAGCGCACCCCCCGTCTGCATGGCCAGGAGGGCGGCAGAGGGAGAGATCACCACGGCTGCCCCAGTCGTGTTGACAAGGAGTGCTACATCCAGCTGCCAAGATTTGACGAGGCCGACGCTGCCGCACAGCAGGCCATCCACCGCACACAGACGGGCCATCCCAAGGTCACCTTGCAATGCTTCTAGTGCATCTCTGCGTGTGTGGCCATCGGCCCCTGATGCCTGTGTCCCTCTTTCCGTCAATCCATTGCAGATGTCAGCGTCGGCCTCGGGTGATCAGATCCCTCTGCTGCAGGACGATGGACAGGGGCTGATGGAGCCCCAGCTGCCGGACGTCACCGATGACATCGCCAAGGAACGGAGACGCCTCCATCAGGTCTGTTGCTGTGATGCTGACAGCGGCACGACCACACACTCTGAGAGGTCTCTTGGACGTCTGTGTTTCGTCTGCAGGTTCCCTTGGTGGGTGCCCCAGCAGCCGAACATGATGGAGATGAAGAGGAACATGGGGAGGACGACGACGACGATGTTGAGGAGGAGGAGGAGGAGATTGGGGAGGAGATCGACGGGTGGGACCCGACAGAAGGCCTCAGAGACATTATCACAGAGGCGATCGCCAAATCAGATGCAGAGGGCCTGCGCAAGGCCCTCGCCGATCTGTCGCCTGAGGAAGCAGAGCAACTGCTGACAACTGGCGTATGAAAATGGGGCTCCAAAGCCTCCGCGTTGTGGAATAAATCAAGCACTGCCATCCATTTCGCCGCAAGTATGCATCCCTGCATCACTGTACACACATGTTGCAGCTACGTGGCCCCTGCATGTGTCTTTCAGGGAGGTGCTGGGCCATTAAGGACATGGAAGTCTTTGATGTGCTGCTGCACAACCGACGACACCTGCTCAACCTGAAAAACAGGGTATCATGCTCGAGAATTACACTTGTTCTGCCCATTAGTCCGATGTCCTCGCTGCTGCTTTCATGCTGTGTCTGTAGAACGGCTGGACGCCTCTTCATACGGCAGCAAGGTGGGCGTCAGTTGATGTTGTGGAGAAGTTTGTCGAGTTGGGCGGAGAGGAGCTGCTGGAAGCTCGGTCCAATGTAGGGATGAGGGAATGTCTGCTGGTGCGTTGAACAGCGTGTGTCTTCTTCGTGCTGTGATTCAGGATGAGGAGACGCCGCTTCATCTGGCAGCACGTCAGTCACTGATGCAAACGACGACCAAGTGCATGAGTCTTCAATGTGTCTCCCTGCAGTCTGGGGCAAAGCCAATGTGTTGTGGTGGATGTTGAGGGTAAATCCACAGCTCTTGAAGATCAGAAACAGGGTAGGCTGCACTGCACCTGTTGAGCTGCATGTCGATATCGCCTCTTTTCGTGACCCTTACAGCGAGGAGAGCTGCCTCTCGACTTTGCCCTAACCAAACACCCGTCACTTGTCGTACCGATGGTTGTCGCGGCCGCAGGCGTGGTCACGGAGCTGCTCGAGCAAGGCGTGAAAGTTAAAGACTTGAAGGCTCGGGGTCTGAAAGCGGTGGTACCCGCCGCGAAGGAGTTCCTGAAGGACAAGCCTGAGTCGTTTGGCCTCAACAGCCTTCGCCTCTGTGCCTTCTTCCGCAAACTGACGAAAATGCGACCGAAGGACTCCCTCACAGAGTATGAATAAATGAAGAGAAAGGGACAACATGCTTTCTTTCTCCCCTGCTGTCTTTTTGTAGTGACTTGTCGAAGATTTCCAACTGGCAAGAAGTACAAGAGAAGGAAAACAAATAGCAATCTTTACGTCTGCATTGATTGTCCGATCGGTTCAGGCGCTCACGGAGAACTTCTGCAGCAATGTCAGAGAAAGGAACTTCCAAGGGTCACTTTGGGGCAAAGAGAGAGAATGGTTTGCACTGCTCGAGTCTTCGGAACCCCTCTCTGTTGTCACTCAAGGTAAGCCATCCAAGAGATTTCCCCGGTCTGTCGGTTGACTCACGTCTCTCCGTTCCTTCTGGTTCGCATGATGGCGACAGCCAACTGTACGTCCCTCGGCACGGAGCATTGGAAGAAAGGCTACGGAGACTGGAGGGTCAAACTTGCGCCCCGTGATGTCTTCATTACCCGCGTCCTGTCAATGCTCCTCATGTAAAGCTGCAGCCAAACGCCAGGGTGGAGACATATAGCACCTCTTCGCTCTGTGTGTGTTGTCAGGGTGGCTTTTGTGCTGCTGCACATCGAGTCGATTAAAGGAGACAGCGGCATGACGATGGCGGGGGCATGGCCGTCGGTGTGGCTGTGGGGGGCAGTGCTCACGGGTAGTGGCTTCATTGTCGTGGAGATCTTCCAAGTAAGACAGATCAGATGGGAGGAGACATGCTTCATGGACAATGACATGTGTCATCGTCCTCTGTGTGCCCCCTGTGTGTATGCAGCTCATCCGCCTGAAGGCAGCAGCGTACTGGGCCGACTCATGGTACGTGTCATGCTGGCGGCTTTGTTTGTATTTTGTTGGTATGTGTAAGCATTCAGGAATCGGCTTGATGCAGGAACCGCCCTGTGGATCGTCGGCTTCATTGCCATCCACTTCGCTGGCTGGTCCTCGGAGGCGGAAGTGAGCTCAGGAGTCCTTATAGCGCTCCTGTTTGCGCTGCGCCTCCTGCAAGCCGCCAGCCTGCACCCAGCCGTCGGACCACTCATTCTGTTAGTGAGAGAGCCAACACACACACAGAGGGAGGTGTCCCATGCTGTGTGTGATGGGTATGTGGGTGTCAGTGCGGTTGTGAGGATGTTTTCGGACATTAGCATGTTTCTGTGTCTGTACGTCTACATCCTGCTGATCTTCGCGGGCGTCTTCACCATCCTCTCGTCCGACGAAGACCACCAGTACTTCGGCTCCTTCGCTAAAGCCACACTCACACTGTACTTGATGACACCAACACACACACAGAGAGAGAGCGCCAGTCGTCATTCTGTTGGTTGGGTGACTGCGTCAGTTTCTACGGGGGTCTTGGCGAATTCAGCGACCCATTGAGCAACGCCATCGAGAGCCACGACTCGCTGGGGACCGTCCTGCTGTTCATATACGTCATCCTCTCATCCATCATACTCGTACGAGAGGCTTACCACCACTCATCCATCTAAACGAGCCAGATACTGTGATTTTCTATGTTTCTTTGTCTCTCTCTGCTCCCATGTATCGATAGCTCAACCTGCTCATCGCTATTATGGTGAGCCAGATGCGAGGTAGACAACTGATCAACGCTCCTGTTTCTCTCTGTGTGTGCCAGGCGTCGACGTATGCGACCATCGAAGAGACACAGACCGGCCAATATCAGTGAGAGACAACCGGCAAGGGAGACAGGCAGATGAAAGCAGCACACATGTATCAGCTCCTTCTCTCCACTCGTGAATGACTGAGTGCAGATTGCTGCGGATTCGCGTGTTGAATGAGTACCTGAATATGCCGCAGCACGAGCGGCTTCCACCGCCATTCAACGTCATCGGTCGGGGCGACCGACAAGAGACATCAACTGCATCCACCACTGGGCACATCTGTGTATGTGCAGCTGTTGTCGTGTTGGAACCTCTGCGGCATCTCGCCTCCCTCATCAGCGGACATCAGTGGCACTCTGCCGCATTGCCTTCTGGTCGATGACGGCCTTGTACTCCAGCATCGATGCCCTCCTGTGCGCTGTCGCCTTCGCGCCCGCAGCCATCTATGAAAGGCTTGGGGAGCTTCAACAACAGATACCGGACGCGATACAGCGGCGACAGTACTGGACGAAGGACAGTACTGGAAAAGAGATACGGAAGACAGTCCACATCTGCGAGGCATTCCGCACAGTCGGTATCATCCTTGTGGTGCCCTTGTATCTTCTGTACGAATACGTGACAGCAAAGGTTAGGTCCGTCCAATCAAAATGGCTTATCTATTGAGCAATGGAATGTTCAGGCGGGCCCTGCTGAAAATGATGAGGAAGATGATGATCCTCTTGACCTGGTCAACTCAGACTGACCTCTTTCACCACCTCTTTGGATTTGTTCCTTTGTCTTGTCCAGTCAGGTGAAAATTACAAAAACAGGATCGGCGAGTGGATGGAGGCCGCGGATCATCACGACTCAAGTGTCCCTGACGTCATGACAGGCGAGACAGACACTGTCATCCTGCCGACAGAAAAGACACACAATCAGACTTGCTTGGTGCACTGCAGCTCTCAAGGATTTCACGGATGAGCATGAGTCGTTTAGAACCGAAAGTAAGCAAACAGACAGGCAGCGTTAGATGAAGATTGAAACAACCAAGACATCTCCGGATATGCCTTGACCCTCAGTCTTGTTCAAGGTGGAGCAAATCTCAGATTTTCTGATGAAGGAGAAAAAGGGTAGCTCGGAGAAGGAGAGAGAGGAAAGCTCGGAGGAGAGAGAGGAAAGCTCCTCCGATTCGTCTCTCCTCCGAAGGAGGAAATCCTCGGAGGCAGACTCGGAGGATTTCGAATCATTGTTTCGAATAAGATGAATGGAACACGAAGCTGATAAACTTCAATGCACCACTCTGCATGAGCCACCAGGGCATCATGGCAGGCCGCCTGCCTTGCCTGGCGTCGTGCTCGGCAACGGTACGAGCAACGGACGGTTATGGGGAGAGAGTCTTCCCTCAACCCGTCAGTCAACGTACACCCGCAAACAATTAGAGCCAAGAGAATCCGGCGAGAATTCGAGACGGAGATCCAACGCAAACAATTTTCGATTTCCGAGGCCATTTCCCACATTTTCCGGCCGCGTTTGTGGTCCGCACCATCTCCCTCTACCCCTAAGGGTCATCCGCCGCTTCCATCCCCGCCCGATGCATATAGGCGTCATGAGGCGCCAAGCCTCACTGACATCAGCCTGCAGCTGGTGGGGATGCTCAGCCTGCTGGTGGTGCGGATGCTCAGCCTGCTCGTGGGGTGTGGTGGAAGCACCCCCGGCTCGAGATGGCGTTATCGTGCTTATTGTACATCATCGCGGGCTTCCTTACGGTGCTGATGGTGAGCGTGGCGTCATGGTGCGTGAAGTCATGACAATGCAATGTCATCAGACCCTACCATTTGAATGACTTCCTCGCCAACCACAGTCGTCACACGGAGACCCTCTACACGCCCTACGCCCGCCTGCCACCAAACGAGCGAGATCTCTCGCCTGCCACCATCGACGTGTTCGACCTCGTCTGGCGAGAGATGGCCAAGAATGAGACCGCTCAGATACGCCCAACCCCCTCGCACACACACTCACACGAGAGAGAGAGAAAGAGAGAGAGAGAGAGATGGACGCATAGACAAATCGTGTTTGTGGTGCCTTTGGGTGTCCATAGGCCAGAGCCAGAAGGACATGCCTATCCCGCGCGTGTGCGCGGTGGATGCCAGACGTCTCTTCGATTAGTCGCCTCCTAGGCAAGCCTCCAGTGAACTCGGACCGACTCGCCAGCAGTCGGATGCGTCTGGGATTGCGTGTATTCAGGATTGTCAGGTCTTGCTGAGATTATGGCGTTCGGATTGTTGGTCGGCGAGGCTTTGGTGGCGGGAGGCATCCTCGCAGCCACGTTTGTGCCGGAGAAGACGTGGCTGAGGCTTAAGGAGAGGCTGGGCCTCTTGTGGCGGGGTAAGTGCTCACTCACGTTGGTCCAGTCAGGTCCAAGTCTGAGCTAGACGTTTTAGAGATCACCGAGTCGCGCAAAGCCCTCCAACACGAGATAAAGGTACTGATCAACGCATTCATGCCCACACATATACCTCACGCGAATGCGGATGTCTCTGTATGCGTACACAGGAGTTGAAGCGCAAACTGGCCACCTACGAGACGCGGGTCAAACAACAGGACAAGTGAGCCGCTCCCCTTAATTAATGCAACACGTGTGCACGTGTGTGTGTATGTGCGTGCCCAGGACCATAGGGGACCTCAATGACGACCGCACCAAGGCACAGATCGACCTCCACCCGAAGGACCAGTGTACATAACACAGACAGACAGACAGACGCTTGTACACTTGTCGTGTGTGCGTTTGAGTGGACCACACAAATCACAAATCACATGTGTGTGTGTGACACAGGCATAGATTTGTTAGAGACTGAGATTGCCCAGCTAAACGAGCGCATCCAGAAGGCCGAGGAGGAGCACGAGTCAGTGAACCAACACACCAGCACATACATGGCGTTATGGTGTTCTGTATGTGTGTCTTCGTCCAGTGAAGCCGTCTGGACACTTAACCCTCTGGTTGCAGCGGCACAGAGCCGCAACGCAGCCATAGAGGACCTTGAGTACGCACACACGACATACCCACACACACGACGCGTGTATCTCCTTTTGTTTGTGTTGGGCTGTGTGTGGTGCTGACCGCTCAGGCAGCAGCAGACCGCCCTACAGTCCAAGCTACAGTCCGCACACACACACACAAAGCAACACAGCCACAGCCATTACGAGGTGTGTTTCTGTGTGTGTACGTGCTCCTGACTACCCAGGGAGGAGCTCCGCGTTGCACGGTCCGCAAACACACACACACAGGAGGAGCTCCGTGTCGCACGGTCCGCAAACACACACACACAGACACACACACACACACACAACATGACAACCACTGTGTGTGTGGTCCTGTGATGCAGAGACCACCTGGCGCAGGCGCAGCTGCGAGCAGAGGTGGCGTCCGAGCATATGAACGAGGGGCAGCTCACGTGTACGGTGTGCATGGAAGGGCTCAAAACCCACGCGTTCATTCCTTGTGGACACCGGGTAGGATGAACGTATCACACTCATACACATGTCCGTGAATCGATCTCTCTCTCTCTCTCTACGTGTGTGTGTGTGTTTAGGATGTGTGTGTTTAGGATGTGTGTGGCCACGCTCAGTGTCTCCCGGATGATCGCCTGTGGTCCCGTTCACACACACTAAAAGAATCTATATCACCTAGCCGGGAATGGGGATGGGGGGCCATGCGGTGGCCAACCTGTGCAGGAGGGTTCTTTTGGTGCATGCCATGGGAGGGGGGGGAGGGGGGCGCACTGCACTGCGCCCGAGTGACAGTGGGTGCAGCAAGGGTACGTGCGGGTGGAGGTGAGGATTCTCAAGACACAGGGCGACGAGGTGTTCAAGAGTGGCGACCTGTCGAGGGCTCTGTACTTCTAAACATGGCAATTGACAAGGTGGGAGGGTTGACGAAAGGCAAGGAGGGGATACTTACTGCATGCAGGTCGTGTCGTGGCGAGGAGCTTTACGGGAACTGCTGACTGGGATGCTGGGAGGCGTGAGGAGGGGCGGGAGAGACAGCATCGGTGCCTACATTTTATATCTGATGGATCGATTTGCTCGTAACGAGGGGCCAGAAAGAATCGCTGTCTGCATTTTATATTCTGCTGCATTTTTCATGTGGGCGGGAGACACGTAGACTGAGACACAGAGTGTGTTGTTTAATTGTCCGATGGACTGGATTAATGCTCTTGGTTGGTTGGTGTTGGGTTGAGAGCTGTACGTCGGATTTTTGATTGAAATGTGGCACACTGGCACACTACCAAAAAGAACGGGCCTCACATGACATGGTGGCCACCACGGGCCATCCGTCCAGCCATCCAGCCATCCATCCATCCATTCACAAATCGTCTGTCTGCCATCTGCACAGCTCCGCAGCACGTACATGAAAACAGATCTATACATTACAGTGCCTAGCTGAACAACGCAACGCACAGCTCCCGTCCCCCTTTCACCTCTAGCTACACCCTCCCCCCTCCGGCTCCCCGCTTCTCACCGGCCGACACACACACATCCATCAAAAGCTCCAAAACCCACCCGACCAGCCCCACCCGTCCTTGCGATGGACGGATGCGGCCACTGAGCTACGTGTCTACCTCTCTCCGTCACGTGGTCTACCTACCTTGTGAGCGGCAACAAGCAGTAAGAGGCATAGAATATCGTCCACATGAACATGTAGAACCTGTACACGTCACTGCTACACCGGGAATCAACCGCGGCCGCGCGCCGCCACGTCGTCAAGGCGAGACCCAACGCAGCCACAGCCACCGCTGCCCGCGATAGGGACGGAGCGAGCCACCGAACCATGGCCGCGATGGAGGGGGAGGGGAAGGGGTGGACGGGGAGGGCAGAGGGGAGTGCTCGACCGGCTGACGCGAGCAAGGACACGCCTGCTGCTGCTAGGAGGCCAATCAGCCCACCGGACCTGACCCCGAACAGACATTGGCAAACAGTTATGGCTGGGTTCGCGAATTTTGTTTGGCTTACGTGAGTCGGAACATTTGCCGCTGGCCGAAGCGGACTGAGAAAGACGCAATGTCAAAGGCACGATCGCCCTGAAACATACAGACAGAACAGGCTATACAATACCTGTGTCTGTGTGCCAGACTGAGTCATTAGTGGTGTGTGTGTGACTTAAGGACCGACCTGGACGTCGGGAATGTCCTTCATGAGAGCGATCAGCACGCCGAACCAGGTGAAGAACAGAGTCGTCAACAGACAACCACTGTCCTGAGAGAGAGAGAGAGAGAGAGAGAGAGAGAGAAGGAACAAAAAAAGGGACACCAATCCACCCACACCACCCACATCGATCACGCCCCATCACAGCGCTCTCCCCCATGATTTCTGACTCACTTAGTTACCTGCAGGAGCGTCCCCAGCACGGTTGCGTGCGGCGCGTCGGTGAACCACGGCGCATACACGCCCTGCGTGGCATGGGCATAGAACCCTAAGTTCACCAGCGCGCCCCTCACCGCGATGATGCACAAGGCCGCCAACAACGGGAATCGTTTCAACCTGAACGAAGAAAAGAAGAACAAAAACGGTGGAACAATCGTATCGCATGACGGCTCTCGCATATCGAATGCACTCCGCACCTGAACGGTGGCAGAGAGTAGATGGTTCCGAGAAGCATTGACCCGACGAGGGTCCACCTCAACCCGCCAGTCGAGTAGGGACACCCAAACCCAACAGCCAAAGACAGCGCGAGAGACGACGCCACGACGATCACCGCCGCCCTCCGCGAGAGGCGGCGTGAGGGAATGGGCAGGTAGGGCTTGTTGATGGCGTCGATCTCGATGTCCGTCACCTGGTTCAGACCAGTGATGTACACGTTCATCAGCAGCGCCGGCAGGGTCGCCCAGAAGATGGACATGAGCAGTGGCTGCAGGGGCACTGATGCGCCGAGCGGCCACGCGAACAGGTGGAGGGCGGGGATGCATAATGCGCTGCCGATGAGCGTGTGTGGTCTGGTGAAGTCCCAGAGAGTCCGCAGGAAGGGTGAGCCGAGGATGGGCGGGCCGGGCTCGGATGGTTTGATGACGCTGCTGACAGCAGACGGTGGAAGAGTGTCGTTGGCGTAGGCAGAGAATAACGCGTCGTTGTCTTCAGTCTCCTTGGTTGCATCGTCGAGTGTGCTGGTGCTGCTGGTTGCGATGGGGTGGTCTTCGATGGCAGGGCTGACCCCTGACGCAGCAGCAGCAGCCCTTGGGATCGTCCATTGTCCTCTCCTCCCCTGCTGCTGTTGATGCTGTTGCGAAGTCCTCGAAAGCCGCAAGACCGTTGTTGGCGTGAATGCAGCTGACTGACGGCATACAGGGGTGAGAGAGAACAGAGCGAGCAGGGTGGCTGACCAACAGCTGCTCATCCACAAGTTCATCTTCACTGTCAGGCTACAAAAAGAGGAGAAAGATCTTTCATCTTCATTGCGTCTGAGCTCGCAGCGTGAGCCAAAATAAAAGTACAGAGGGAGTACAGAGGGAGTGCAGCGTCACGTGGCTGGCAATGAAGAGGACCCTGTTCCTCTTCCTCCCTCTGGCTCTTCGCGGCATCGACGCAGATGTGACGACAACACCAGAACCACAGCAGGAAGGTCAGTCAACCGCTGTGTGTCGGTATCCTCCTCTCCTCTGTGGTAGTGCAGACACAGTTCGGGTGGAGCAGGAGAGGGAGGCCTACCTGGACGCCCTCGAAAGGCGACTGGGGCTCCCATCTCAGGCACTCGACAAGGGTGATAAATCCCACCAGACACACAGACACACACATGAGTGCTTCTGTGCGTCACGCGCGTCACATCAGGTACTTTTGGTCGGGAGGACGGTGGCCCCACTGATGTGCCGCTCGACGACGATGGCCAGCCC
This sequence comes from Vitrella brassicaformis, assembly GCA_001179505.1. Taxonomy (NCBI): domain Eukaryota; family Vitrellaceae; genus Vitrella; species Vitrella brassicaformis. The sequence goes on along the minus strand of CDMY01000338.1, from coordinate 74,593 downwards.
ATCGAAGTGTGAGCCGTGCAGAAAGACAGACACTCACGGGAGGATACATGTGTCGACTGTGTGCCTGCTGTGTGTGCAGCTACCACGAGGATGTGGGCGACATGGACGAGGAGCAGTGGGCCAGCTGGGGCACAGAACAGGTGATAAGCGTGTCTGAGGGGAAGGGGGGGTCGATGGGCTCAGTGCAATGCAATCTGGTGACGGTGGGTCGCAGGCGGCGGCTCATGAGCTGCGGAGGGCTCAGTTCAGCAGCATGGGGCTGCGGATGGTCGATGCGCAGAAAAGGGGCAAAGGCAAAGACAAGGGCAAGGGCAAGGGTCACCTGGGTCGGTCAGCCCGCCACACCACACCACAAGACAACACACCACACCATGCTCTGTGGGTCTGTCTTTCTGCCGTGTGCAGGCGACTTCAGCTACGTGCATCCGGTGCCCTTTGCCCTGTGGGTGTCGCCCGTCACGACCATCGCCATGAGACAAGGTAGGTCGATACGTGGGCGTGATGTGTCACACGAATACGCGCCTGCGTCCATTCATCCATCCATCCATCCATCTGTCGATGCAGGCCAGAAGCTCTCCCAGAAGTCGGTCAAGGACGTCCTGCGCGTCAAGGGCGATAAGAGCGGCTTCATGGGCGGCAGCATATACACCTCGGTAGGGCACGGCACAGAACCGTACCAATCTCTCTCTCTTGCGCGCATTGCGTTGTCTGCGTGAGCATCTGCATGTGATGTGTGTCTTATTTCAGGCTGACAAGCGGACGGTGATCTTCAGACCGCACAAGGAGTTCGCAGAAGGGGAGAAGGTCACTGTCAAGGTGTCGCCGGGCATCGAGTCTGCCGGTGGCAAGGCGTACAATGGGCTCAAGTGGACATTCACCGTCAGCGACAAACCCGTGTAAGCTGAAGTCATGTGGGAGGCGGGCGGGCAGCCAGAAACACACCTGACACGTGTGTGTGTGTGTGTGTTTAGAGGGAAGTACATGAAGGTGAAGAACCCGCACAAACACAAACGGGCGAAGGCAGCAGATCAGATCGCCGCCCACACGCCACCGGATCACGTTGAGTGAGTGGGAAGGCACCACCGCCACCACCACCACCACCACCAGACACGCACCGATGACGAGAGTCTTTGTGTGTGTGTGTGTGTGTGTGGTCTGTGAGGCTGCTCGAGAGATGGGACTATGGTCCGTTCGAAAGGGAAGACTGGCAGGTGTGTGGTGTGCAGACAACACGCCCGTCTGTGGCTATGGTGTGTGCGTGTTGACCCCCTCACAGGTCGACCCAGAGGACCACGAACAAGCCGACAAAAACAACAACAACCATACCAACACGCCTTTTTCCCCTGACGCCCGGGCGAGTGGCGGACGGCGCAATCTCAAGACCGAGGTATGTCTGCAAACCTTCGACCCATCCCTGAACGAACGCCGATTTCAATGTGCTTCTGTCTGTTTCTCTTTCTGTGTGTGTATGCCTCTGCAGGAGCTGTCTGACCTCAATAATGTGGTCAACTCGACTGAGGCGGACCCTCACGCAGGCACAATGTCGGCCAGACATCCGTGCGCACACACACACACACACGCACACACGCAAACATTTGTGTGTGCCCATCGATGTGTGTGTCTTCGTGTCTTCGTGTGTGCGTGTGTGCAGAACAAAGCGCTATGTGACACTGCCGAAGGGCTTCCCGCACATCAAGATAACGGAGCGCGCGAAGGACGATGCGGACATACACGAAGGGTATGTGTGGGAAGTGTTTGTTTGCGTGTGTGCGCGTGTGTCCCTCGACGTCATGTGTGCCTGTCTGCCTGCCTGTCTGTCTGTCTGCCTGTGTGTCAGCTACATATTCTTCCTGTCTTTGGTCAACACGTTCACCAAGGACACTGTTGTGGCCGGCAAGCCATTCGTGTAAGCATCTGCGTCAAGCGCACACAAGAATTATGCACACCCCGCCCCGCCCCGTGTGTGTGTGTGCGTCGGTGTGGCAAAACACACACACAGGATGATGGTCGACAGCAGCGGAGAGGTACGCCTTCCGCGGGCACCACGTCTCGATGTGTCCATCCCTTCATTGATTGTGCAGCCGGTGTTTTGGTGCAAGTACCGGACCAACTCACGGCAGCGTGTCTTCAGGGTCACTGACCGTGGTCAGTGCACAGCACACACCTGCTACATCTACACACACACGGATATATGTGTGTGTGTGTGTGTGTATCCCCTGCATCCAGGCAGGCTGCTGCTGTACGACCGAGCCATGCAGCACAACAAGTACACACAGACAGACAGACCCACAGAGAGAGAGAGAGGCGAAGGCACAGAACTAACAGATTAGATTGTGTGGGTGTGTGTGTTGGTGTAGTGCGGGTGAGACGCTGGAGTCCCGCGAGTGGCTCGAAGTCAACAGCATGTACAAAATCGTCAAGCGAATCAGAGCAAAGCACGGCCACGTCGCCGATCAGGTGACGGACTGAGACACGCAGCACGACCCTCACTCAGACCAACAAACATCTCTCTCTCTCTCTCTCTCTGCGTGTGTGTGTCTGTGTGTCTGTGTGTGTCTGTGTCTGTGTCTGTGTCTGTGTGGGCGTCCCGTCCACGAATAAATCGATCAGCACGACATAGCCATCGACAGCGACCGGGACCTCAAGGCCATGATAGTCTACGACGAGCAGCCCATCGACCTCGGACACTTCATCAAAGGTCAGTCAGTCTGTGCATCCACAGCCACACACATGCGCTGCATGGGATCTCTCTCTCTCTCTCTCTGTCTCTCTCTCTCTTTCTCTTTGTGTGTGCCAAAAAGCAGGTTCGGGGCTGCCCGTGATGGACGTGAGCATGGCGGTGGTGCAGGTCACCGACAAGAACGGCGATGTCGTCATGGAATGGTCAGCGTGTCATGTGGATGGATGGATGGATGGACGCATGGATGGGTGTTGTCAGGCGTGCCGCGGACACCTGGCCGCTTCCGGAGCTCGTCAAGGCCAAATTCAGCATGACCAAGCTCAAAGAGTGAGAGACACATAGAGAGAGAGACACGCACACACTACACCACACGACACCACGCCCACGCCCGCATGGCTGTCTGCTCTGCGTTGTGTTGGCATGGCAACCGACCCACACCATCAGGATCGGGAAGCGCAAGAAGAGCAAGCTGGACGTGACGCACCCCAACAGCATCGCCTTCACCACAGACGGCAACATTCTCCTCTCCCTCAGGCCTCTATGCGTGCGTAGCTAACACTACCCTACACACACGCACACGCACACACAAACCGTCTCAACGAACATGTGTGTCTGTGGGTGTCTATCAATCAATCAGGTGCTGAAGATCTCCCTGGACGACGGGCAGGTCGAGTGGATGCTCGGAGGCGCCAACCGCTCCCCCCTCTTCAGCACCATCACCGCCCTCGAGAAGGACGGCATCGAGCCCTTCAAGTACCAGCACCACGTCCGCACCCCCGCCGCCAACCGCATCACCATGTTCGACAACCACTGGCCCGACAAAAACAAGGGCCACTACTCACAGGCTGTCGAGTATGACATGGACATCAGCAAGGGACGCGCCACACCTGTTTTCAGCAAGAAGGTCTGTCTGTCGCCAGCCCCAAGCCCGCACAGAGCGAATGGTGTGTGTGTGGTTGTGTAGGGGCCGTACGGCTTTGCAATGGGAAGTGCACAGCGGCTTGGCGGCGGCGGAAGTGGTAATAAGAGTGGGAAAGGGCCCAACTGGGCCATCAACTGGGGAGGCGCCGGCCGCACCAACATCCCCTTCTACACCGAGGTCGACGCACACGGCAACAAAGTGCTCGAGATGAAGTTCGAAGAGAGGAATGGCAGCTACCAGGTTGGTTGGTTTGTGTGTTCTCAAGCACACAAAACGTGGCCGGATGATAAAGGAAGGTGCATTGTGTGTGTGTGTGTGTGTGTGCAGGCGCTGAAGTTCCGGTGGTCAGGCCGGCCGTCCAAGCCGCCCTGCATCGCTTACAAAGACGGACACGTCCACTTCAGCTGGTGCGTTCACTTAATGCACTGGGGGGGTGTACATCATGCTGTCTGTAGTTGCACTGGCAGAGTGGGCATCTGTCTGTGTGTCTGTCTGTCTGTCTGTGTGTGTGCAGGAACGGCGCGACCCATTTGAAGGGTTGGTTAGTCTTTGCTGGCAAGGATGACCCGCCCAAAGACAAGATCGCAGAAATCAAGAAGGACAAGTCAGCAGCCCCTACTCCCCCCCCCTCCACACACACACACACACACATCGAGTGACGCAGAGGGAATGGAATGCTGTGTGTGCGTGTGATGTGGTGGTTGTGTCCAACAGGTATGAGCACAAGGTGCCCCTCCGGAAGGCCGACAAGTGCTCCAAGCGTACGCACCACAGTACACCACACGCCGCACTTCTCTCTCTGATCGCGGGATGTGTGTGATGTGTGTGCAGGTTCTGTGTGTCGTGTTCGTGTGATTCCCCTCCTGAGAGGCGACAAGAGGGGGACGCCCAGCCGAGTCATGGAGGTCACACGCAAGAAGAAAAAGCGTACGGAGACACACAAACACACGCGCGCGCATGACGGCGCGGCGTGCATCCGTGTCTGTCCGTCCGCGTGTGTGTGTGTGTGTGTGTGTCCGTTGCGTTTGTGTGTGCAGGTCGATCTGTGACCATTGCTGACGATGACACGTATGGTGATGCAGATGACGACAAGTGAGCGGCCACATACCCCGCTGCCCACACACACGCAGAGGCCGCTCTCCTTGCTTCTGTCTGTCTGTCAGGGATGTGGCTGACGTGTCCATTGGGTGCTTCGAATACGACGTCAACCTCGAGAGACTCGACGTACGGCCGCCACACACACACACACACATCAGCACACTCTGTGTGTGTGAGTGTGTGTGTGTGTGTCTGTGTGTCTGTGTGCGCGCCTGTGTGTGTGTGTGTGCAGATCCTATCTAAGCCGCTGGACGGTGTGGCCTCTGCAGAGGAGTGCCAGACAGAGTGCCAGCGGGAGGCTCGGTGCAAATTCTTCACCTACTCGCCCGACACTGCCGAGTGCTCTCTCAAGGTACAGCTCACACACACACACACACACACACCCCGACAGACAGAGAGTCAGAGAGAGAGAGAGAGAGAGAGCGCTGTGCGTGTGTGTGTGCAGGCGTCAGATGTGGGCCGGACGTATGGCGAGGGGCTGGTCAGCGGCGCGAGGCAATGCACACGCATGACAGGTGTGTATATTGCTGGTAGGGGAGGGGTGGCACGTGTAATGCCATGTGTGTGGTGGCAGGAGATGAGTATCTGGAGGCCTCTGAGGCATTGGTGAGCTGGCACAGGCACAGGCAGAGGGCTGGCTGCCTGGCGGGCTGTGTATACTTCTGTGTGTGTGTGTGTGTGTGTGTGAAGATCGATTGGGAAGCGTTGCTTACTGCCACAGCCACCAGCGACGATTGAAGACCGATATCGATGATACGTGTACATGACGACATGAGCTGATCTGCTGGCCGATCTGATCTACAGGAAGGGGCTAAGCTGTCCTATACTATGCGGCTCTGTGTGTGTGGTGTGTGTCTAGGCTAGGCTGCATATATAGCATATCGCGTCCGTCCATGCGTTTGTGCATTTGGTGCAGTCAGTCAGTAGACGGCGGGCGGGCGTATTTAGGAGAGAGTGTCGCTCGCTGACTAGCTGCTTACTGCCTGTAGGTGCATCGCATCCATCGCACCGCCCCCTCTGTCTGTGTGTCTCTCCATTTGTGTATTTGTTGCCATTATTCCTTCCTGGCTCATATCTATCATAAAGGTAGTAGGAGTAGTAAGGCAGGCAGGCAGGCAGGCAGCTGAGCTACAGGTAGGTCGGAACTTCACACCCACATCACGTACCGACCTGCCCTTTTTCTGTCTGGTGTGTGTCTCTCTCACTCTCTCACTCACTCACTCACTCACTTCGTCTGCATGGCATGGCATGACTGACCCGCAATACACCAAACACACCCAAAACGCGCCAACGAATCAGCGCGTCCATGCAGTGCAGGGCACACAATGAAGAAACTTCCCACACAGAGAAACACACACACACACACATGGAGGCTCAGAGTCAGTCCTCCCTCTTAGGTGTGTTCCGTTCTGGGCAGAAGACCCTCACAAGCAGCCGGGCACACACCCGCACAGCATGCCTCGCCCACCGACGCCACACAGATGGCCCGCTGGCCGCACTGCCGGCCGATGGCTTATCCTGCATTTGTCCACACATTCATCAATCATCATAGTGCAAGCAAGGAAAAGGCACACGTGTGACGCGCCCGCTGGCTGACCGGGTAGAGGGGTTTGTCCTTGGCGAACATCCTGGAATACATGGCTTTGTCCACCTAAGAGTACGCACACACGTGCCGACATACACAGATAGACAGGCAGGGCGGGGAGCGTCGACTGGCTGACTGACCTTTTTGCGTCTCTGTATGCCGTCCAGATACACACTCGCCCGCTTCTTCAGCTGCAGCTGCATGGCATGGCATGCACGGGAGCAAGTAAGGAAGGAACACATAACCCACCCCACACCGCCCATCCCGAGCCGTAGGGACATACATACATGGGATTCTTCGGCTTTCTGGGCCTCCTCCAGCCCATCTACCAGACGCACCGTCTCGACAAAATCCTGCACACATCCACACCCACACCACACCCACGCACGGTTCGCCGCTCGTCGTGTAGTATTTCTTGCCTGCTGCGCTTCATCTGTCTCGCACAGTCTGTGGTGCGCCACCCCGCGGCGAAAACGGGCCTTGATGCAGCGGGGGTCGATCGACAGCGCCTGCTCAAATCAGAGAAAGGTCTCAGGTCCCATCGATGGGTGTGTATGCCCGTGTGTGTGTGTTCCTTGTAGGCGCCGACGCCGACCGTGTCGCAAAGTGCGATGCATCGCCTGTTCTCCTGCATGCCATGCAGGTGAGCAATATAAAGTGTCTTCTTCTCGTTCGTGTGTGCCGATGTATATATACGTGTCAGTCAATATTGGTGCGCATGATGCGTGTGTACTAACGTTGGTTTCGAGCATGCAGGCGGCGAGGTTGGTGACGACGGGCAGCTGCAGGTGCTCCTGGCAGTCACGCGCCTCTGCCTCGCTCTTGCCTACACGCATGCAGGCAGGCAGGCAGGCAGGCAGAGATGGATGGTATACTGTCGACAGTGCTGTAAAGGGGGCATGCATTGATGGCATGGGTGGGTGGGTGGATGGCTTACCAAAGTCCAAAGCAAGCAGGCAGTCTGAGTACTCCTCAATGGCCTGCCTGCAGGCACGAGCCCCCCCACACAGACACGGACACGTCTCTCTGTATTTCTCTACTTTGATTAAACGACGCACACACTTGAACTTCTGTTGCTGGTAGAGTTTGTTGGCCTTGTGTCTCTTGTCGCTGGCCCACTTCATCTTGTCACTCCGGCCGAGGTCCTTGATCTGCCGCCACACGGCCTCCATCCGCTGCTGCTTCAAAGCCGCGTCCCTCATCTCGTCCGCACTCCTGCCGCGCGGCACACGCAAAGAGGGAGGGAGACTGCCGTTGGTCTGTCCGTCTGTCTGTCTGTCTGTCTCATGGAGTGTTTCTGCTCTGCTGGGGTCTTACGAGTCGCCAATGATGGTTCGGTCCTTGTCGACCCGCTTGACCTGAGTCAACCAATCAACGACAGTCAGTCAGTACCCAGATCCATCCGAGGCGTCTCACTGATGTTCTACCTCCAGTTGCGCCCCCGAGCTCTTGAGGACATCATCCAGGCTGGTTCTCTCCATCTCGCCCTCGTTACTATACCCCTCCTCTCCCACCTCCGCTCCGTCCCCTGCCACCGTCTCCCCTGTTGTCTGTGTGTGCAACTCGCCACCCTCTCGCTTGCTCGACACGGCGCCGACAGCCGATGGGGCCTCAACAGGCAAATCGATTGGTGATTCCGCCCCCGTCATGGCTGCAAGGCACGCTGGAACGATCTGCATGCACTGCATGCGTCTCGCGAGCTCGATGCCCCCGGAGCCCCCAGGGGCAATCTGAACGATGGAGCTGCAGCCTCCCACGGCGCAATACGCCTCCCCCTCGTCACCCAGCCCGCCTCCAACCAAACTCCTGAAGCGCACCCTGCGGGAGTTCTTCACCGATGGCGGGACTCTCGACCTCAAGTCGCCGAGGAACTGGGTGATCCGCTGTGCGCCTGTGCCGCACCAGGCCTCCCTGCACCGGTCGGTTGCCCCCAAGTGCGCCATCCCGATATGGCAGCGGACCTACAATGCCAAGCGGGCGTTGCTGAGAGACAGGAGGCATGTCGAGAAGTGGCTGGAGGGGCTGCGCGAGATGTCATTGCCGATGGAGGGAGGGGAGGGAGAGGGGAGGAGAGAGGTGGTCAAGACAGAAGGCGAGACAATGAGGGAAGAAGCCGGGCTGAGCGACGCTGCCATACGGAAGCACCGGTGTCGGCTGCTGTTCGGCGGAGATGAGGAGTATTACCAGTTTATTCCTGAAGGGGCTGAGTTGGAGCCGTTGGTCGGTCATTTTGGGGAAGAGGGCAGCGAGGAGCCTCAGACGCTGCAGACAGAGCCTGACACGGACAGCAAAACTCTGCAGGAGAAAGTCGTGTTCTTCAGAGAGGACCAGAAGACAGGTGGACCTCATGATCATCTGCTGTTCCCTCTGTCCATCTGCTCATTTGTGTCGTGTCGTGTGTTTTCGTCCGTCCATGATGACAGTTCTGCGCGAGATGTTGCTCCACTATCCCCAGTACGTCGGGCCCAGCCCCCAGGCGCCCATGCAGAGGTGCTCATGGTTCAGGTGGGTCAACGAGTGAGTGAGACATAGATGTTGTACACTCCCTCCCTCTTTGTTGTTGTTTTGCACTGTGTTTGCAGGTTTCTCATCGATTCTTCGTTGCTGCGCAACTACGGAGGCGTGATAGACTTTGGACAGGTAGATTATACACACATGCCGACAGACACACAGAGGGGACATGTCTGTTTCTCCGTCTCTCTCAGGCCATCAATGCTTTTGAGTGCAACCGCGACCCCCACGTGTCCCACCTCACCCTCACATCGAGGGGCGGCCTGCCCTTCCGCAACTTCCTCGGCGCACTTTTCGACATACTCACTGCAGAGGACGGCTGCCCCCTGCCACTCCCCCTCCCCCCAACCGTCGAGGGCACCGTGCGGAAGAAACCGCCACCTGCCCATTGTAATTCAGTCTTCATGCGGAAAAGGGATCCCGGCATACGGGGGTGTCTCTGTGTTTGCGTTGGTTGTTGTTTAGACATCAGTGGTTTCATAGCAGAGTATCTTCCGCGGCTGAAGGATTTGCTGCCGCCGCTGCTGGTGCCCTCGTCTGGGAGTGAGGCGCCCTCCTCCGGCAAACACACACACTCGACCAGGACACCTGTCCACTCCACCCCGCAAGTCACAAAACTGACAGGTATATGTAGAGGTACGAAAACACTTGTCTCTCTCTCTCTCTCTCTCTCTCATGTCATCGATCTCATCAGATAAGCCGGCGTCGGTGCTGCCGCCCACTCCACGGAAGGAGCTCTTGTTCGACGCTGGCCCGCTCGAGCTGGACATCCCAAGAGTGGCGCACAGCAACCCCTACTGGTTGCATCATCTAGTCGAGCAGCAGCTGATCGAGCCAGAGGTGATTCGGCTGATTGCTCAGTTTGAGGTCCCCCTGAGGCGCATTTTCTCCCTCTACTCCCGCACACACGTGCCACCAAAAGGTCCGTCTATCAGCCATGGGCCTACACCTCACACACACATGCCTGAACAATCGTGTGTCTGTCCCTTCAGACCCGAAAGACCTGTCTCACCAGCCGCGGATCCGTGCGCGTGAGCCCTCGCCCCTCCCCCTCCTGGTCAACCCCCCGCAGTCGCTCTCACCCATCACACCGGACCCAACGCCCGCACAGTCACCGGAACCGCCAGAAGGTGAGCCCCTAAAAAAGAATCGACAAGGCCAACGCCGCATGTTTCATCCGCCGATCAGATGCCACATCCAGCCGTGCGCCATCGTCTTCGCCAAAGGTAACCCGTCGGAAGTCAAGGCCCTCCATCAGGACGCCACGCGAGGCCTACAAGCCCTCGGCCTCTCCTAGGAGAGGGTCGATCTCCCAGATGGGCGCTGGTGCGACGGCGCGACGGCCGTCGACCTCCCCGTATGGCCCCAAGGCAAATGGAACAGGGGCGAAGAAAGGTCAGAGGAAGGAGATTTTGCTGGTGCAGGGGAAGGACGAAGGCTCGTCCGCCAAGGGCAAGCAGAAAGCAGCGGCAGCTGGGGAGAGAGAGGGAGGGGAGACGGGTGGGGGTGAGGGTGAGAAGGGGAGAGAGCGGGAGAGGCGTCATAAGTCGGTGAGGAAGGAGCCTTTCTTGCTGTACAGCGACCTCTGGAAGTTCCTGGTCGACTTCAACTTCTTCCCAGACGTAAACAGCCAGACCATTTCACACACCCCACACCCAATCTCATATACATATGTCTCTCTCTGCAAACAGAAAATTGGCCGCTACCACGCCCAGTACCTATGGCGCCGCATCAAGTGCGGCAAGGAGGAGGACCCCACTTCCTCATCCACACACACAGGAACTACAGCGTCTTCCTCCCTCTCCCTCTCAACCCGCCCCCTCACACACCCACCTAGCGGGGCAGGCGCACCCCGATCGTCATCACGGATGCCGTCTGTCCTTGCTGCCACTGCTCCGCCACCCGGCCCGCCCCACACCGCTGGGAGCATCAGCAGTAGTGGACCACGGAAAAAGAGTTGGGCGGAGCCGCCCCCGAATGTGTGTCTCGGCAAAATGTACTTTGAGGGTACGTACGAGACACGACACACAATTGAAGCGCCTGCCATCCCATCCAATGAGCAGCGCTTGCTTGTGGTGGTCTTTCAGGTTTTGTGGAGTACATTTTCCGCTGCGGGTTCGGCCACCTGACTGTCGAAGGCAACCTGTGGCAGCGGACGGCCTCGTCCCACAACAAGGCACTCTGGACGCTCACTCTCCTGAGACGGGCCTGGCGAGTCAATGGGTTCGCTGCGAGGGACGCCCAGATCGACCCTGAGGGCCAGGGGGACTCCATGTGGCTGCAGGGCGGGGGCGGCCTGTCTTTGCGCCGGTTTCATGCTGACAGGATCTTGTTGAGGGAGCTGGTGGGGGGGCTGGTGCGTGGCGAGGGTGGTGGGGGGAAGGCGTGAGCAATTAATTGTGTGTGAGCGCATCCATCGTGTAAGATATGTCTGGTGTCAATATATACGCAGAAGAGAGAGGGTGGACAAATACATACGTCGATGTGGATCGATGTGATGTGTGTGTGTGTGTGTGTGCGTCAGACGTTCCAATAAACTCACACACAGACCAACAGAGAGACACACAGGCGAGCACGCCACACTCCACACCCCACACCCACAGGCACACAGACACCACACGCCATGCACCACCATAGTGATTCAGGCCAGCTTGACGGTGAGACTGCCGTCCTTCTCCATCGACAGCCTCTCCACTATAACCTTCATCGCCCTCTGCAGCGCAGCCCTGCCCTCATCCTCGCCCTCTCCCTCGTGCAGCAGTCCCTCTGTGCTGCTGCGCCGAGCCCATTGCAGGGCAGTGGAGGCATTGGGGTCTTTCATCGCCTGGAGGGTCGGCTCCTGCAATGGGCAGCGAAGGGAGAGAGACATCCGTGTGTGGTAGGTATGTGGGTGTGTCAGGGGTGTGGGGGATGGGTGGTGCTCACGAGGGGCAGTTCTCTTGTCCAGACGGCGCCTGTTGACGGCGAGCCGTCGCGATCGCTTTCGGCGCTGTCACGCCTATCTTCGATCGCTGCGCTCGGGTCATACCTGAAAAAGAAGGAAAGCCGAGAGAGGAGAAGCTCCCAATCCAACCACACACACACATTTCAATGTCGCGTACACGACAATCTTGAGCCGTTTCTTATGCAGATTAGCCTGCACTATCGCCAGGTGGTATCTCCCTCCCCTCTTGTCTCCCCCTCTCTCTCCCATGGCACTAGCCTGCCGGAACACCACACACCGCCGATCCTCCTCCATCGCCTGGAACGCCTTATGCGGCGGAGTGGCGCTCGTCGCGGCCGTCAGGGGGACCGACGAGCGCGGTGTTGGCGAGAGGGATGTTGCCTGGATTCTAGCGTTTTCGGCGATGATGTCCTCGTCAAGGGCGAGGGTGTTGGCGCGCAGGTCCAGGAAGAGGTGCCGGAGGATGGCTTTCACCTGAGTGAGGAAAGGAGAGAGGGGGTATGTATGTTTGTATGTATGTTTGTGAGATGAAGGGGGGCTTGGTTGTTTGGTCACTTACTGTCGTGCTTTTGGAGCCACCAGTAGGGGAGGTATCGGCGTCACTGCCGCCGTCGTCCTCGCACTCAACCAGATCCTGAGAGAGAGCGGCCACAGGGCACGGACAGGCGCTCCGTGGGCTGTTGCTCGTCTCTCGGTGCACAGGCACATCTCATACCTCAATCGTGTCTCTGTCGACAAATGAGCTATACAGCTCACATGCCGCCGGGTCAAAAGCCCTACATCCATGCCATGCGGCGTGCACGACAGCGAGACACAAACCCAATCCACCAGATGGACAGAACCATCCATCCATCCATCCCTTCATCGTGTGTCCGTCCTCACCTGACAGTGAAGTATCTGCACGGCCCCTCGCTGATGGTGATCTCAACAAACCGGCCACTACTGGCTCCTTCGTGTTGTCTCCCTCTGCCTTGGCCTGCTGAATCGCCATGATCGCCATGCCTGGTCTGCAGCACCATGTGTCCCTTCCACACAAGAGCACCGGATGGCCTGTGCCGGCCGGCAAAGGCAAAGGTAAACTGAAGATGGCCGTTGGAGTCCTCAGCCTGACCCGAGGGAGGGAGACGCACACGCAGGGACGTTACGCCCCCTGGTAGTTATTTAATGTGTGTGTGTGAGAGGGAGGGGTACCGAACCGACGAACCGAGAAGTGGCAGTCAGGGATGACTTGCTGAGCCAGGTCGTCCACTGATGTCGCCTGAAAACATTCATCCATCCGATGACATACAGACAGGCAGAGGCAGAGGCAGGTCGGCTCGGGTCAGCCCACCTGAATGTCGAGAGGCAGCGGTACCCAATAGTGTGTCGACGCCTGACACACACAGGCACACAGAAAAAGAGACAGGGTACCGGTTGGCGGAGAATAATGACGCCGGGCTGACTCACCATGACGTCGAACACCACCAGAATCAGCTCAGGCATGACAGAAGGGACGCCCGCCGCGGCTCCGTGCGGTGAACACGGGCTGGCGCCGGGGCTGACAGGATCGCGGGAGTATCCCTGACCATCACCACAGCAGTGAGGGAGGGCAAGGTATCGAGCCTTTTGGCTCGCCTACCGCTTGTCTGGAGTGCTCGAGGTACGTCGGTGGATGGAACGGGGCACCCTCACCTGCCGAAGGAACATACGCACCCTGAAGATAAAGCAAAGACACTCCCTTACCCACTCTTCCCATGGTTCCCTTTGTCGTAAAGTATCTTTTTCCCCACCGACCCGACCCACCGGCATGGCAAGAAAGGTGATATAGATGGTCACAACGCAGTATCGGCCCTCGCCCGAGCTCGGATCGGCCTTGCCTGTCACCTTGATGATCCCCGAGGACCGGTGCAGCACCATGCTCCCCTCATGCGACTCCATCCCTCCCATGACGCACCGCAGCCACTGCGCGGCCTCCCTGCCGACGTCATCCGACGCGGATACTGCCTCCTCGTCACCAGCCAGCGCCTCATCCACCATTCTCGCGTCGAGCGCCTTCCGCTCGTTGTGCTCGAACCTCCCCAGGTGTGTCATGCCCTCCTCCAGTTTCTCCTCGACATGCTTCTGCTCCTGCACTGTCTTGAGGGAGGCCTCCAGCGCATCCACCATGCCAATGCTCGCCACTTTGCAGGCCTCCAGCCGGGCTTTCAGGCAGAAGGATGACGAGAAGGCGGCCTCGCGTGTGCCGAGGTCCCGTAGGAGCTCGATGCGTTCGGACTGGAGTTTGGCGACTCTGTACTCGAGGTCGTCGATTTTCTTGGTGAAGAGGAGCTTGTTCTGTGCCTCGCGGTGTTTTGCCTCGGCGGTGTTCTTGGCGTCGACGGCGGTGCTGACGACGCGCTTGATGCGGTTCCAGGCGTCCTCACTCATCACAACCACCTGCACGCAGCACCACAGAGAAAGAGCAAAGAGCAAAGAGAAAATGTCGGTGTGTCTGTGCAGGGGAGATGTCTCTCTCTCTCTCTCTCTCTCTCGTGTGTGTGTGTGCTTACTCGCGTCCCGTTACTTGCTGCGGTCTGTACAGCCGGATGCAGCAGAAGAGGGCTCGGTGTCTCCACAGGCACCGCTGCGACCTCCTCCATCTCCCGCAGCACCGCCCTCTCCTTCTCGCCCGCTTCACGATCCTCACCAACCACAGCACCACCAGCACCACCACCATTCTGCTTCTTATCAGCAGAATCTACAGGATCTCCAAGTGTCAAAGGATGCAGAAGGGAATGCCTCGTCACACGCGCCTGCACCGGCTGGGGCGACCGGGCGAACCTGGCTTCATACGGGAAGGTCTGTGCCGACAGCTTCCTCGCACCTTTGGTGCGTGGGCGGGTGTGTTGAGATGTGGCGGTCTTCCTCTCTGTCTGCTGTGGGCTGTCGGTGGTCTGGGTCATTGGCTTGAAGCGTCGTTCGAGCAGCGGCTCAACGATGGTGCCTCTCGACGTGACATACATGGCGTTCCGCGCCCTGCTGGCCTGAAGATGCGGCAGCCGTGCTTCGGGATAGGTGCGGGAGGGCCCGGAGGGGTGGGGAGGGAGGGGAGAAGAGCTGCCGTCGATGTCAGCCATAAAGGATGGAGATGCACTGAGTGGGCGGTGTGCAGGGGGACCCAGTGCGTGCTGCAACAGTGCAATCACACCCTGTGTCACTCTTCAGCAGTTCTGTCGGGGTGGGGGTGATTGGGCGGTCCCGAGTCTCGGCGAGTTTCGAGCCGCTATGGATAGCAGTGGACTCTGGGGATGGTGACAGCACAGTCACGCGTCGAATAAGGCCAGAACAGCAGAGACACACCCCGTCTTTTCAGTCAGTGGATCGGCGATCCACTGCTTTGCGAGAGATCTCACGGCAACCAACAGAGGGGAGGAGGGAGCCCAGACCATTTAGGTTTCGTACCTATCGTACCATCGCACGCACCTGGCACCAGATATCGCATCGCACCTCCCACATCTATCGCATACACCACACCCAAGCCACAGCCTTGAGGCAGTTGATTCTTTCTGTCGTTTTTATCTATCTGTGTGTGTGACTGATCTGTCTCTCTCGTCTGTCCGATGAGGCCCTCATCGACATCGTCGTCGTTCGCTTTACCGTTCCACCTCCGTCTTTTATTCTTCCTGTGGGCGCTGATGAGCTTCAGGGGTGCGGCCCAGGGCACCAAGAAAGGTGCGCGAGAAGATGAGATGAAGGGATGCATGAGGGCCTGCCTCAGTGTTGTGATGGTTTTCATCCTGTCATGTCATGCAGGGTCGACAGTAGCAGCGCCGACGCATGAGTGTCCCAAGGGCTATGAGATGATTGGCAAGCAATGCGAAAAGGTGCGCATGGGCATGGGGCCACGCTCACACACACACACACACACACACACACACCCGGTTGATGATCGGATTGGTGGGGGGCGTTCGTGTGTGTGATTGCTCCATGGACACACGCAGGTTGAGTACGCTCCTGCAGAGGTGCGATGTCCAAGTGGTACGCGACACACACACACACACATACACACACACACACACATATATATATATATATATTCAGATTGGGCCACATCTGCAGATCCCTTTCTGTGCCTCTGTCTGTGTGTGTGTGTGTCATACACAGGCTACAAACCGGACAGCAGCAACAAGCGTCAGTGTGTGAAGGTGATATCGCACCCGCCCGACGTCGACTGCCCCGACGGCACCGAGAAGTTCGACGGCAAGTGCGTCACCACCAAGAGGGCGGACCCCCAGGTAGACTAGACACCCCTCCCCTGAGGCAGGCAAGAACCACACACATCCATGCATGGGTTTGGTGCATTCCTTGTACAGATGAGGTGCCCGAAGGGGTACGAGAAGAAGCCCGGTGAGATGACCTGCATCAGGGTGATGCAGCTGCATCCGAAGGAGGAGTGCGACGAAGGCACCTACAGAAACGGTCGGTCACCATGCCATGCCCCGGTCTGGTCTGCAAGCATGCTCCCATCAATTGATTCTTCTGTGTGTCGCGTGCCAGGTGTGTGTGTGCGCAAGAAGTATGAGGACCCCACGCCGTCATGCCCCGACGGTTACGACTTCCAGCCCCACCGACACAAGAAGCACACTCGCCAGCTGCAAGCCAAGAAAGAGCCCCCGCCCAAGAAGAGCCCGCCCCCGAAGCACCACAAGAAGACGGCTCCCGCGCCCGAGAAGCATCACAAGAAAGAGGTGACGCCGCCGAAGACGCACCACAAGAAGCACGTGGTGGCGGCTCCGAAGCATCACAAGAAGGGCGACCACGCCGATGGGGTATGCGTCAAGCAGGTGGCGGGCCCTGCTGAGGGGGTCTGTCCCGACGGCTATGAGCGGCGGAACGGCACTTGTGTGGCACTGGAGCAGACCGACACTGAGAAGGAGTGTCCCGAGGGCTATGAATACACCGCGTACGTTGCAAGGACAGACAGGACGGCATGTGACCGATAGATCTCTCCTATGTGTGTGTGTGTGTGTGTGTTTTGGCTGGTTCGTTTCATTGTTTCATTCCTGCAGGAACGACGAGTGTGTGCAGGAGGACCAGCTGGTGGCCACGGCCTCGTGCGACGACGGGGAGCTGGTCGACGGGGTGTGCAAGAAGGAGGAGATCCTGGACGAGGTCATCAAGTGCCCCGCAGCGTACACCTACAACAATCAGACAGGCAACTGCGAGAAGTCGGTCTGCCAAATCATGACCGAACCGCCAGAGACTGTCTGCTCGGTGAGTGCGTCAGTGAGTGCGTCAGCAAACAGACGGGCTCGAAAATGTGTGTGTGCTGTGTGGTGTATGTGTGTGTGTTGTGGATTGCAGGACGGCAGCCCTCCCCCGTGTGAGAAAGAGGAAGAGGTCTTGCCTCAGTTCACTTGCCCGCCCGACTACGAGGTGGTCAACAACACGTGCGTGCGAATGAGGACGGCAAACGTCACGCAGAAATGCCCTGAAGGGTATGCGACACACACATGAAGAGAGAGAGAGAGAGAGAGAGAGGGAGGGAGGGGCGTACTGCCCCAATCTCTGCTGCATCTATCAGTGTCTGTTGTTCCTTCCGTAATGTGTTGTGTTGTGTTCACTCTGTTTGGTCAGGTACACGCTGCGAAATGGTGTGTGCGAGAGGGTGAGAGAGGCCAACGAGGAGCCCAGGTGTCCCAAGGGCACCATTCTCAGCGAAGACGGTACTGTGTGCATTAAGTACGTCGAGGCCAGGCCCGACTACGACTGCCCACCTGGTGAGTGAGTGAGATCGGCCGTTGGCCTTTTCGGCAGTCCAGTCCCCTCAAGTGTTGTTGGTGTGGTGTGTTGGTGCAGAGTATGACCTCGAGAAGGACCGGTGTGTGCAGGAGCTCCAAGGGCAGCCGAAGCTGCTGTGCCCCAAGTCCTACGAGTACAAAGACAACATGTGCGAAAAGGTAACTAACTCACGGACATTCACACGCGTAGCATGCAAGCACAAACACCATTTACCTCGGTGTGTGTCGCTTTGTGCGTGTGCGTGTGTGTGTGTGTGTGTGTGGTTCATCAGACGCAGCAGGTGCCGCCCACGCGATACTGTCCGCCCAAGTATTACCTCATCAACGGCGAGTGCGTCACCGACGTCTACCAGGGGCCTGCACGGCAATGCTCGGACGACACGACATACAACCGAAACACTGGGTAGGTACCGCACCCTCTCCCTCCCTCGCTCCCCGCCCACGAACACACGAACACACCCTCACTCAGTCACTCACTCCAATGCCCGCGTGGCTGTCTCTTCTTTGTGTGTCTGTCTGTCTGCAGTATGTGTGAGGGCAAGGCGTATGAGGCGAAAGAGACCTACTGCCCCAAGAACTACTCTCCGGTGGAGGGCGACGAGAAGGGCGCGAGGTGTCAGCGGGTCGACACGGCCAAACCCAAGCGCAGCTGCCCCAAGCACTTTGTGTACGACGACAAGACGGGCCAGTGCGTGCAGGCCAAGAAAACGTCACGCGTTCGGCACCTCAAGGGCAAGTAAAGAAAGTAGACAGACAGACAGACCCAATGCATTCATTCGGCGGGTTGGGTTGGGTTGGGTTGTGTGTGGGTCCACGTGGAAGTGAGTGTATAGAAAGAGAGGTTAGCTTGCCTGTTGGTGTGGCGGATGGTCGGTTGAGGGTCGGTTGGGGTGAGGGTCGGTTTTTCGGTTTGTGTGTGTTGTCAGCCAGTTGGGTTTTGTTTACGGTTTGCGTGCGTGGTTGGGTGGGTGTCGCCCGCTGGGTTAGGTTGGGCTGGTCGGTTCGTTCGTTCGTTCGTTCGGTGTGTTTTGGTCTTTTTGTACATTATAGTGCATGCATTGGCTTCGTTGTGTGTTGTGTGTTGGGTGTTGTACTTAGTGTACAGGTGGGGTGGATGTTCGTTCGGTGTGTCTTGCTTTTGGTTGGTTGGTTGGTGTGTTATTTGCCCTTCTGTACAGTGAGTGGATGCAGTAATCGTAGCGATCTATCGCAAGTAAATTGCATGTGGGCGGGGCGGGGCGGGGCGGTGCCCTTCTTACGTAGTTACCAATCGCAGGCAGGCTGTTGCTCGTCACGGCTGTTTTTCCGTCTGTCTTGTTGTACCATCCATCCATCCATCCGTCCATCCGTCCATCGTGTGCGTGCAGCCAGCCATGCAGCCATGCAGCCAGCCAGCCAGCCAGCCAGACGTAGATGATGTCAGCTCAGCTCAGCAGCACTATCTCTCCCAAAGCGGATGGGTGGACGTTCGTACGCCATCTCACGCGTGTCAATTTTCCCAAACAGTCGAGTCACACGCGACGCGAGGCCACAGACTCTCACACACACAATACACTCACCAAACCACACCCATCCAATCCACTTATCCATCCACTTATCCATCCAGCCAAGCCAGCCATCCTCCACGAATCTCTTCTTGTACAGCCAGCCAGCCAGCCAGCCATTCATTTTTTCGTATTACCAATCGTTGGTACGCACGCGTAGGTAGGTGCGTAAGACAGACAGTGTGCTTATCATTTCTTGGCTGCGGCGTGCCTGCCGGCCGGCCGGCCGGATGCGTGTGTGCCGACTCACACAGGCCGATCGGCCGGCCGGCTCACCTGGTGGGACTGCTTCATCTGTGCGTTGTATGTGTGTCTGTGTGTGTGTGTGGTGTGTGTGTGTGTGTGTGTGTCGATGGGCGGGGGGGATTGATTGATTTGCCTGCCTGCCTGCCTGCCTGCCTGCCGAGCGCGTGACGTTGCACATGTGCGTGCGGGTGTTTTACTAGATGTGATTTGCAAAGTCCTTTATGGGCCCGGCCATCCATCATCGTGCGTGTGTGCTTGTTGTGCCTGTTGGGGTGGGGGGATGGGTGCGTGTAGAACGAACAGGGTAGACAGACAGACAGTATCATGCCATGTGTGCGTCAGTCACATCAGCAACCGTGTGTTAACGAGAGACATGCGTCGGGTTGGTCACTGTATCCATTGGCTGCAGAGGCCGCAGACACTGCCATGCACTCATCATGCATTTGTCCACACACACACGCACATACGCGTTGATTTGAAAGAACCGTCGCCCGACGAGTTAGGGTGCGAAAAAACACTTGTTGCGAGCCGGTTCTCGACGCTTCGCGACATCCTTCCCTCCCCAATCACTGCCTTCGGCGCAGGCAAAGCAATCACTGCAGTCGAGTGAGCATCTAAGGGCAGCCGAACAGGCCGATCGGCCCGCTTGCACGTCTGTCTGCCCCTCCCCCCCTCCCTCCCACCCCCCTCCCGCCACCCACGATACGATGAGGGGCTTTTTCGGCTGGTACAAGCGGAACTACGACAAGCACCCGTACGTGATGGCCTTCTGCACCTGCGCCATCAAGGCCTCGGCCAGCGACTGCCTCGCGCAGATGGTCGTCGAGAAAAACGACAAATTCGACGTCGGCAGGAACCTCAAGTTCACTCTGTGGGGAGCCGTGCAGACGGGCGCTATACAGCACTGGTCAGTCAGGAAGGATGCCTGCCTGGAGGGAGGGATCACTCAGAGGGAGGGAGGGCATGTGTGTGTGTGTGTGTGTGAGTGCAGGGCGTACAATGTGGTGTTCACGCGTATGTACGGCACGTCGACCACTCTGGTCAACGCACTCAAGAAGACACTCACCGGTGAGTCGAGTCGAGAAGGGGTGACACCACACTGACAGACAGCCAGACAGACAGACTCAACCTCACGTGAGTGCTGGCCACCTCTGTGTGTGTGTTGTGTTGTGTTGTCATGTCAGAGTGTTTTGTGTACATTCCTTTGCTGTACATGCCCAACTACTACCTCTTCAAGGCCGTCCTCAATGGCAAATCTGTCACAGACGTACGCTACGCTACGCAACACAACACAACACAACACAACAACACACCAACCATTCAACAGAACAGCCGACACGAGCGAGCACGAACGAAAGGACACTCTCTGCACGTGCATCTGCGAGTGCGTGTGCGGCTTGTTAGGGCGTGCAAATGTACTGTGATGAGATTGGGGGTGTGATTCCGCGCTACGCCATGATATGGATCCCCGCCAACTTCATCAACTTCGGACCACTCATGCCCATGCAGGTCTGGTCTGGTCTGGTCTGGCAGGCACTCACTCACCTGCGCCTGCCTGGCCACCTCTGACAGCCAGACATCCCTCTCTGTTTGTTTGTGTGTGGGTCTTGCCTTGCTGACAGTTTCGGATTGCCTTCGCGGCGAGTGTGAGCTTCTGCTGGTCCATCCTGCTGTCGTGCCTCTCGCCAATGAACAAGCTCGAGCAAGAGGACACTAACAAGGCCGAGACAACCACCACCGCCACCACCTCCTCAGACACACCGCCCTCATCCCCCTCTCCCTCTCCCTCTTCTCCCCCTCCCACCCCCTCTCTGCATCTGCCGCGCGTCGAGTCCATCCAGATCGAGACACCGGCTGGCAGGCCCATCACCGCAGCCGTGGGTGCGAGGGAGGACAAGGACGTCAGCACCATCACGGTGCTGCAGACGGCGGGAGCCGTCACCGACACTCCTGCGGCTGACAAGCAAGGGGAGAAGGACAGAGCGGCGTCATCGCCACCATCCTCGCCATCGTCACCGTCTTTGTCTCCACCGGCAATCACCGAGTGCAGTGCGAAGGAGGAAGCGTCGAGGGCATTGCCTGTAGTAGCTGCAGAGAGGGAGAGGGAGGGGGAGGGAGAGGAGTGCAGGGGCAAGACGCACGGGGACGTATGAGACTTGGTGTGTCTCCCCCGGGGTGTGGGGTGTGGCGTGATGTGACGAATGACAACAATGTGTACGTCTGGATGTGCGTGTTTGTGATGTCATGGTGCCCGCCCGCTATTTTTCTTCGGCTGCACCGCACCAGAGGATGGCCAAGGGAGAGAGAGAGGTGGGGTGGGGCGGGGTGGGATGGATGGCGATTTTGACTCACTGGCTGGCTGGGCTGGCTGGCCGCCATGCCATGAGAGGGGCGGGCGGGTTTTTACCCTCACACGTACATGCGCACCGCACACACATAGTCTGCTGTGCGTACGGTGACCGTAGAAAGAACGAAAGACAGACAGACAGAGGGGCAGATAGATGAGCGAAACGACACGAGACGAAAGGCATAGCTAGCGGACAGAAAAGCCATCCATCCATGAATGGCTTGTGTTTCCTAACGAGGGATTTATGCTGTGTGGCTTCTTTTGGTGAGTGGGCGTGGTTGTGCCTGATGTTCTGAGTGAGTGTGTCTGCTTGGATCTGCGGAAGATGTGTTCAGACACTCACATCTCGAGCAGGTTCAAGGAGGGCCGGCCGGCTGCACACAGGACAGCAGACACGTACCACCAGCCGACACACAACAAGTCCATACACGTTGTTGTCATAACTGCGACGTTCATCTCTCTCAATCCCCTCCATTTTGTGGTCATGTTTCGCTGTCTCATGCCCCGCACCAGCCCCCTCTCTGCTTCGCCCTTGGCCTTGTCACGGAGCACATTGCACCACGGCAAGTGGCTGCAGTATGCTTCGTGACCATGGCCGAGTGCGGGGCGGTGAGCGACAGGCACAGGCGGGACACAGATGAGACAGGAGAAGCGGTCGATGAGAACACCAGACAGGCAGCGAGGTGCGACACCCCCTGTTCGTTCGGTTACACGCATTTTTGTCGGTAGGGGGATGCCTAGATGGCGAGCGGGATGGGGTGGCCGACCAGCAATCATCTCATCGCGAATGCGATTGAGGGCAAGGCGAACGCTGTTGTTGGCTGGCCTTCGTTGCGTGCGTGTGCCTTTCCCCTCTTCTCTCCCTGTCTAAGTCTGTGTGTGTGTGTGTGTGTGTCGGTGAATCGGTGTTGGCTACGGCTGATGAGAGTTTTTGCCCGAACCGAGGATGCGCTGTCTGTGTGTCTATCGCTCTCGCGTCTTTGCACACCGCACTACACCACACCACACCCACAGGCAGACAGGCAGGCCTCCACCTGTGACTTCATGGCTCTTTTCTGCTTTGCTCGATGGTCCCGCGTCTCTTCCGTCACGCATAGGTCGGGGTGGGGGGGAGGGGAGAGGGGCGTGTGTACAGGAAGAGGACTTCGATCGCCGGTCGTGGTGTGCCTTCCGTGCTGCAGGCAGCGTGTGTCGGGTGGATTTTCTTTGTCGGGCTGAGACATGTGTCTGGCGCGTGGTGGTGTTTGTGTTGATTCGTTCGTACGAGTCGAGCGCGTATGTGTGTGTGTGTGTGTGTGCTGACCAACATAAGGACACATTGTGTGACCGTCGATCGCCTGTTGGTGCTCTCTTTTGGCTGGCTCAGTGTGCACATGATCCACGGCACTTAGAGACGGACGAGCTACTTAGTCTCTTTCCTACGGTGTGGGTGCGACATGTGCAGCGGAGACAAAGACACACCTGCGTGCGTGTAAGAGAGAGACGCGACTGCTGGATCAGAATCAACGCTTGTGTAGCGTATAGTCACGTCTTATCCGATCCGACAAACATGCAGCCCTCACACACAGAGGGTGCCGGGTGTCCGCGAAAATCGTCAACCAGTCCAAAACGCCAGTCAGAGGCAAGCCGGAAGGACAATAAAACACCCCGCCACGAAAATTGAAAGGCGCTCTAAAGGCGCGCCACAACCAATACGACTACAAAACACCACTTCCACCACCCCACCACCATCCACGGATCGACGGCTGTCTCATGATCACCTGCACAGCTTGGAGGCGCAAGCTGCATCCGCCTCTGCACTGTTCTCGTGGGTGCCCTTTCTCGACAGCTCGAGATGGGTGGGTCTGCCTATGCACCGGTAGCCGAGGCCACTGTAGATGTGGTTGCT
This sequence comes from Vitrella brassicaformis, assembly GCA_001179505.1. Classification (NCBI taxonomy): domain Eukaryota; family Vitrellaceae; genus Vitrella; species Vitrella brassicaformis. The sequence goes on along the minus strand of CDMY01000338.1, from coordinate 51,069 downwards.
GGCACCGTTGCTGGCCTCTGTCATGAGGCGACACACACGAAACCCGCGACTGAAAGCCAAGAGACTTTCTGAAGACCAGTCAATCAGCCACACACACAAACAACACAGTAAAGGACATGCCTTCCTCCCCTGTGTGTCAGGCTGCTTACGTGCGGCAGTGATGACCTTGGCATAGCCCTTCCCCTGGTACTGCGGCCAGGTCATGATGCCCCCCACCTCCGCCACGCCACCCTCAGACATCCGGAAGAAGGACCGACACAGCGGCTGCTCGTCGCCTCGCTGCAGCACGAGAATCGATCCGCTCGACAAGGACTCCGTGATGCGCTGACGAAGCACGTCGGCCACGGCATACTTGGCCAGAAACGGGTAGCTCTGCACCCAATGCTTCATGTAGTGCTCCTCCCACTTGACGTGGCGGTCGACCGACTCCGGAGAGAGGGACGGGAAGACCAACTGGTACGGGGGCAATGGGGGCTGGAAAGGGTCGTCCTGGCCACTGCTGTCGCCGCTGCTGTCGCTGTTGCTGTTGACCGACGGCAGCGAGCCAGTGGATGTCTCGGGAGTGACACACCCGTCACTGCCATCCCACTGGTAGATGACGATGGGCTCCTTCTGCTGCATGGCCTTGAGGGACGGGTGGACCGTCGGGTCGGCGGCTGTGAAGTTGACGCCAAGCAGCGGCGAGGGCGAGACGACCGCATTTGTCCACAGATCAGGGTCGCTGAGGGTGCGGCGCAGGTCGGTCAGGTCGAGCGCATATGCATTGAAGGCACCGTCCTTGATCCACGCCGTGTTGTCGTACAGGCCACCCAGCCACCCCTCCTTCTCACCCACAGCCGCCTCACACCCCGTGTGGATGCCCGACACAATGGGCGCCGGGCCGTTGATGCGGATCTTCTCAAACGCATGAGCGTTGATCACCGCCTGCACCGCGGCCATGAGAGGCTGAATAGTTGAGTCCACCGCCGGTTGATCCAGGTCGGCCTGCGTGAAGGTCGCCGCATCTCCGTGGGATGATGCGCTCGCATAGAGCGGCGTGAATGCGACCTTGGCCTCTCCCGTTGACTCATCGCGGGGCACGGCGACCACAGCCACGCAGCGCACGGCCGTCCAGGCTGGCTGTGCGGGGTCATCTGCTGCCGCTGCCAGTGCGTAGCAGAGCACCTCTACATAATCATCGCCGGATGCAGCGGCACTGTCGGCGAAGGCGTATGAAGAGATGGGTGGGCGAAAGGGGTCTTTGTCGAAGCATGGGAGTGGCACTGACGAGAAAGGCGACTGAGGAAGACACCCGGCTGCTTGCAGAACTGAGATGGTATGCGTGTGATAGGCCTCGTTGCGGATGAGAAACGGCCATATCTCGTCGAGAAATCGGTGACGGTCCCCGCTGCTGTGCAATGCGTAGCTGCTCAGCTGAAGCCGCGCCATTTTTTGTGTCGCTCTCAGCACACACGTGGATGGGCCGGCTGCCTGCTGACGAGAGGTGACGTCACTGCTGCAGCTGCACTGCTCAGATCTCAGTTGGATTTCACAGCAGGACGGCCCTCTCGACGCCACGGCAGACCGTAATGGCGCAAATCACAGCCGCTCACGGGCCGGCGCGCCTAGCTCGCAGCAGCGGTCGGAGATCTGCGAGCTAAGAGCACAGGGAGCGCCCTTCATGGAGTTTGTCGGTATGGCATCTGTGCACATGCATCGGCGTTCATCAGGCCTGTGAGTGACCTGCATTCCAGCCGCAGTCATCCATCCTGTTTTGTCGACGCCGTCCTGTCTTGACTGGCGTCGACTGCTGAAAGGGAGAGTACATCAACAAGGATGGCGGCCGTGCTCTACGCCTTCACAACGGTGCTGCTGGCCACGGCAGGCATAGATGCCGTCCAGCCTGGCGCCTTCGTCTCGCCAATCTCTCCCCCAACGACACCCACCGCCAAGCGCTCGTTCGCAGGCACCTCCTCCCTGTCTGCCTTTCGAGTGCCCGGCGTCCTCACACACCCTTCGCTGACGACACTTGATCCCTCCAAGCTCACGCCGCCAGCCATCGTGAAGCCGGCCCGGCTGGTCAAGAGTGGCGGCAAGCGCATTGGCAAAAGGTTTGTCTCGTCTGCTGAGGCTGCAGAGATTGCCGCGGTGAGAAGACAGGCACACACAGGGAGGGAGGGAGGGAGGGAGGGAGAGCCATGTGTCGATATTTGTCCACTGTTTTGTGTGTGTTCAGGATGACGAGAGCACCATCACAGTGCCCGACGGCGGGCAGGGCGAGAAGTTCTCCCTCTCCGGCATCTTTGGAAAGGGCTTTCGAGCTTTCAGTGAGGAAGCGACCGCACAACCGCACGCACATCAAAGACAAGACACATACATGTCATGTGTGTGACTGTCCGTTGCAGCCCTTCCCTCCGGCCCGTTCCCCAATCCCCAATATGACCTGCAGCTGTGCGGCCTGCGCAACCAGGCGTGGATATGTGACCCCGACGGAATCCTGCCGAGTGTCTATGACCGAGAGGGGATCCAGAGGATTCTCAACGACATCCGCGACAACTGCAAAGTGGCCTGCCCTGATGGGAAAGAGAAAGGCTTCCAAGTCGGAGTGGCACTGGTCCGAAAGATGCTGCTGGGCGAGAGCGACGACAAATATGTTCTTGCGGCCAAGTACGCCACTGCGATTGGCAATCAGTGGGGCGTGGGCGACAAGGGATGCGACAACGGGCTGGTGTTCTTCCTGAGTCGAGATGACAAGGTGGTGCACATCCGGACGGCAAACCAGGCGGCGGTGCGGGTCAGCAACGAGGACCTAAGCAAGATCATCGATGACATGAAGTCAGCGAGAGGCACACAGAGGAGACAGACGATTGAATAGTGATTCATTGGGTCTCTTGATGGATGGACGGATGGACGCAGGCCTGAGCTGAGACGGGAGGACTACACCGGCGCCATACGCAAGGGCCTCACCTTGCTGGAGGCCAAGCTGCAGGACCCCTCCTCGCCATCAACTACGATCACCGTCTCCCATCCGATCAACGACGACATAGTGACGGTCTTTCTCATTTCCGTCGTGGTCTTCCTTGCCATCCTGTAAGACCAACCGAGCGCCAACAGAGAACCGATTGCTACACAGATTCATTCTGGCTGCATGTCTGTCTGATTATACCGCTGCATGCCATGCAGCTGGGCCAAGTACCAATTCAACAACCGCCCGAAGCCGCCCGACGACGACACAGCCGGGCCAAAGGAACCGAAGACCAAGACGCGCCGATCCACCACCACCAGCAAACGCACCTACAGAAGCTACAGCAGCTACGGCTCCAGCTACTCTGGAGGCGGCTATTATGGCGGTGGTGGCGGCTACTCTGGTGGTGGCATCAGCTAATCAGGCGGCTTTGGAGGCGGCTCGGTCAGTGGCGGGGGCGGCTCCAGCGGCGGATGGTAGGCAGACAGGCACAGTGCGGCAGGAAGGTAGGCACGCGAACGCCCCGTGCCTCTCTGCATTTATCACTACTCCACGCATTCGTCGGTTTGTGATATATATATTCTATGGTTCAGGGGCGATTCTGATGGTGGCGGAGGGGATGGTGGCGGAGGGGATGGTGGTTGCGGAGGGGATGGTGGTGGCGGGGATGGTGGCGACTGAATGAGATGAGACTGCACGGTCACCGGCACTCGATGGGTGCGGGTCTCTCTGGCAGTTAGTATGTGTGTGCTTACCTGAGTATGTTGTGTATTATCTATGTGTAAGCAGCAAGGCCATAGGTCTAAGGCAGCAGACTAGACTCATGGCGCTTTCAAGGCAGAGGGGTCTTTCAATGAGAGAGAGAGAGAGAGAGAGTCGACGTAGGTGTAGCGCTCGCTGTAGGGTACGCACATGGGATGACAGACATTGTCTGAGGTAGTCATTTCAAGCCCAACGGGGCCGCTTTGAAAGACGTTTCGTTCTGTTCTCTTGTCTTTCTCATTTCTTTGGGAGGCTTTGCTTCACACAGAGAGGGGGGTATGTATGGTCTCTGTCCTCCTTTCTGTTGATGTGTGTGTCGACGATTTTTATGGACACCATGATGTCATGTGTGCGAAGGAAGAAAGAAGGCTCGAATGCAATGACTGAGACATTGCTGCATATACTCGGGGTCAACGCGTGCAATGCTTAGGTCTCAGAGCATCCATCCAACCATCCACACACACATCACCCCTTGTCCACCGACCCAACCCCATCCCACCACTCGAGCACCGCTTGACAGACGGCCTTGATGCCCTCCCTGTCCTTACCTCCCGCCCTCACAGCCACCTCGGGCAGCTCCCATATCGCCCACTCGTCCCAATCCAAAGCGGGCAGACCCTCTATCGTCGGCACTGACTCAGATGGCTCTGCCGCTATCGACGGCGACTCGACCACTGTGCAGCCGAGAGATGAAAGGAGGGAACACAGACTCTGCACAAAGGCAAGAAGAGGACTCTGTATGCGTGTGTGAGCGGGTGTGAATGTGCGTTGCGTCTGTGGGCTCGTCCACTCACCTCGAGCAGCTGCTGCATGACCGGATGTGACGCAGGCCTGCATGAATGCATAGACACACACACAGGTAGACACACCGACCGATGGATGGATAAATGACCCCTCTCTCCTTCACTCTCTCTCTCTCTCTCTCTGTGTGTGTGTGTGTGTGCACGGATGCAAACCTTCTGAGCGGCGAGAGATCGACGACAACTAAGTCGCTGCCTTCGGGACCCAGACCCTGCAGTGACACCACACACATAGCATAGCATACACAAACATACATGTGCGATTGCGTAAGCCAGCAACGATCTTCATGGTTGTCTGTCTGTCTGTCTGCCCCCCACCCACCTTTTGTATGTTGATGCAGGGTGTTGCCTGAGCGTCGCACCACTGGCGGTATATGTTGGCCAAAGGGCTGCCCTTCCGCTCCCTCCTGTATGCGCTCCCCGACGTCACCAGATACCGCCGGCCCTTGGCGATGTCATACAGCTGCAGGCAGGTGTGCAGGGAATAATGAAGGAAGCAACCACAGACAGACAGCCAAACACACTACACTCATTGTATACCATCATATCGTGTGTGCCTAGGCGGACCTTCCTCTCTTCCTGATTGAGCCTGTGGGGCACGTTGCGGCTGCCGGTGCCTCTCCGTTTCTTCCGGGCTGCCTGACCTGCACACGCAGGAACGAACCGATGTCCATCCGTTATGAGTGAGAGAGCGCATTGTCAGCCCACCCATGGGTGTTCCATGCGTGTGAGTGAATGCATGTGTGTGTACCTCTGGATATCCTCTCCACGTCATCGAGCGCCGCGCGGCCGGGCGCTCGAGCAATAGGCGGCTCATCCAGATCCATCCTCAGATCTGCCAATAACCCTGATGGTGGGTCAGCTGCTGCTGCAGGTCTATCCCCCATGACGTGCGGCATCTGCCTGTGTGTTCTGAGCAGCCGAGGCGGGGTGAGGAAGGCTGGAGGGCAGGGGAAGGGCAGGCCACTGGAAGATCCTGCCAAAGGAATGGATAGGAGGACCATGCCAGCACGTGGCAAGTCCTAAAGCGCCTCTCCTGAGAAGATCGGCTGGGACACCCATTTCTATGATGCCGACGCACTCATTGCGCCGGGCCGCGACACTTATCTGCGAGCGAATGGATGTTTTACCCCTCTCGCTTAGCTCCCGCCCCCTACTACGATGCCGAAGCGCGCACGAAACTGAACCCTGAACCCATTTCTATGATGCGGAAGCGCGCACGAAACCCTGAACCCTGAACCCTGTTCATCTTCACGGTGTCTGCTAGCGGGGGATGCGAGCCAAGGGGCAAGGAAGGAAAGAAAAGGCAATTGGCTGTAGGCTGTGGAACGAATTAAGCTGAAAGAACACGCTTCCGCCTTGCACCCGGGCCCCCCCTCCCCCATCTCGACAGGTTCCACTGATCGAACCACAGGGGCAACAGAAGGAGACGCGACCCTCATCTGCCGGGGGAGACGTGAAGGGGTAGTGGTCCAAAGGGGAGCAGCTGGAGAGAAGCCCCTTGTTTGCTTGTTTATGAATGTCATGAGGCTCTATGGGGCTTTGTATTCTTTGTGGTTTTGGACCTATCGGACGCTGTGAGCGCCAAGACAAGAGCCACACACATGGATGGATGGATGGACGCAGAGAGGCAGGGCTGCCACCACTGGCTTCTGTGTTGTTGCGCATGTGTGAGGTCTCTCGATATGTGTGTGTGTGTGTGTGTGGTTCAGGAGTTTCTTGTGTCAGCCGTCGACTTTCCTCATCGCAGCATTGGTACCTAATCACGGCGACCGGGATGTAGTTGCAGCTGCGGTCGACCGACCAATGTCTCGGTCTCTGTCTGTCTCTGTCGTGACGGCTCTGTCATTGGTGCAGCTGTACTTCACCTATGGCTGGCTATTCTGCTACCTCAACGTGCGACAAAAGGTCCGTTCGTCTGTCTGTCTGTCGACAACAACTACGCACACGCACACACACAGTGCACACCCTCCCCCCTCCGCCGCTGGCGTCTGTGTGCGTCTCACTGACCTCACTGTGTCTCACGTGCAGAAGCCCAAGGGTCGGGTGATTCGGCGGGCCATGCCCCGCTACAGCAAGAAGGCAGACAACAAGGAAGAGCCGCCTGGCAATTGGTGGGACGGGTGTGCGCCGCTGAAGGACTTCCTCGCACAAGAGAGAAACAAGTACGGCGCCTCAGCCAAAGACCACCACCTCACACGCAGCTTCCTTCTCGGTACGGTGCACACAACACACGTGGCCTTTTCTGCTGTGTGTGCTGCGTCCATCCGTTGGTGTAAGCTTCTGTCTCGAACTGCTCTGCCTCAAACTGTGTGTGTGCAGGTCAGATAAAGGATAGGGAGATGATTGAGGCTCAGAGCAGACCCAAGAAGCCCAGCAGTGGGGGGCCGCAGGAGGCAGAGGGCAATGCCGCCGCCAAACCGAGGGCCTACCATACCTTCTCAGACGCACACAAGGCAACGGGGGGGCACACAAAAGACAAAGCCAAGAGTGAGGTGAGACAAGAGGGACACACACGTGTGTGGTGTGATGTGTCCACACGTGGATGTGATTGATGTGCAAACGGTGTTTGAGGGTGCGGTCGTCGTGCTATGTTGCCAATGTGTCGTTCGTTGGTGTGTATTTCGTTGCGATGGGTGAGTACATTGTTATTGTCCATTCGTTCAGTTCAGCGACCTGAGGTCTCTCGTGAGGATGTCACCATGCTGCAAAATCCAAAACTCCCCTCCCTACCTCCCTATCTGGCTGTCTGTCTGTCTGTCTGTACACACAGCCAGAGGGAGCAGAATCGACACGCAGCCATCCATCCATCCATCCAGGCATCCCGTCACGTCAGTCGGTGACTGACAAGTCATGGAACAGCACTTCACTTGACTGCCAAGATGTGATTTATCTGTGGCTGTACAACACATACCCACATACCCACACACAGCACAGCACCAGCACGAGAGATCACACCACACCCTCTACACGAATGAACCCATCCATCCATCAGTGAGCCTCTCTCTCTCCCCCCGATTGACTGCACGCATCGATGGCATCCATGCTGCTGTCCTGTGCCTGTCTCCGTGTCAGTGCTGTTCACGTCGGCAACGGCACGCACGTCGCCAACACAAAGAGTACCGACACATTGACGACACGGAATCGGCAACACTGAACGCACTCGCCCGACTTTGTGACCGAGTCGGCAGCTCTGTCTGTCGCGTGTCGGCACAGAAACACCCGACCAAACCGCAAAGCAAATCGGCGATTGCCCTGCAGTTCCGTCCGGTGTTCCCTATGCATACACACGAAAGTGAGCGAGCCAAAGCGAAGAAGAACATCTCTCTGTCGCGACGAAAACCAAGCGACGTGTAGCTGTCTGTCTGTTCGTCTGTCGGTCCGTCTCTCTGGCTGGCTGTCTACACATGTGAGTGGGTCAGTCAGAAGTAGGTCTGCCCCGCCTGGCAGTCGACCGTGTCGGCCACCTCCATTGCCTCACGGTTGAACCCTGATACACACACACACACACACACACACACACAGAGCCAATGTGTTGATGGCCGAGTAGACGAGACACGAATGGGTGTGTGTGTGTGTGTGTATCGCACCTCTGGACGAGAGCATGTCCATGACGTCCCTCTTCTCGTTGTAATCCTTCCTTATCTGACGCGCCACGCGCGCAGCCATGCTGACAGACACCCACCCACCCACACAGAGACAGAGAGCGAGAGAAGGAATCACCCCCAACAGTCACCGCAAGACGGAAACGCATGAACGCACTCACCTGGGGTACTGGAGGTCTATCAGTCTGGCAGCGAGTGCCCCCTTCCGCTTGTCAGACAGCCCCTCAGCAGCCTTCACGGGATCGAACCCCAGACACACCAGCCCGTGCGCCTTCTCGCTGTGGAAGACGGAGAAGAAGCCGAGCATCCTCTCGCCCTGCCGCTGGGCCTCACGCACCCTCCCGCAGCCCATCCTCTTCAGCCACTCGCGAGCGACCGACGCAATCACGAATTGCGAGAAGACACGACGAGAGGTGGTCGTTGTCTGGGGGGTGGCTGGTGAAGCCGAGCGTATGTGGGATGAGGGCGAGGCCGGGCGTGTGGCGCTGTGGGATTCCGCGATGATCTTTGCGCACTCGAATGTGTCCAGGAAGGCCGCACGTGACGCGGTGCTGAAGGCATACAGCCCGCTGCCGTCCAGGCATAGCAAAACTCTCTGCAGACAACCACACACAGAAGGCGGGATAGAAGAGGCATGCATCGCATCCAGGGCTTGTTCAGTGCCTCTGTGCGAGGTGAATGAGCGTACCTGCAGCACTTCGAGCGGCATTTGGTTCAGTGCATTGGCTGCCCCATCGGCCGGCGCTGCCCTGCTTGTGTCAAAATCAGAATCCTCCTCACACCCTCCAGCACTAAAAGCACCGGCAACCACGTTGCCGTCATCGCTCGCCTCTTCTGCCGGTGAGCTGGCACGCTCTCTGCAGGGCTCCTGCTCCGCCTGCCTTGCTCTCCGCCTCCATTGCCGCCTCAGCAGGACGAGAGAGAGGCCGACAGCGCTGGCCGACAGAGCGCCGACGCCGATGAAGAGCAGCTGCCTGCGGTCAGCACTCGTACACGCTGTTGTGCTTGCCATGTAAGCCGGAGGAAAGCCAGGGAGGAAAGGGGCGGTGGATCGCCATCGCGAGCTTATAAAGGGACAAATGAAGGGAAAGAGAGAGGACCGAGGTGGAGGGGAGAAGGGGATGGTGTCAAGGACCTCCATCGGCTCGATTCCGACGCCACTTCTGGATGGAGAAGTGCTCTCGCCTCACCAGGACTCGCCGACCAGACAGACGACCGCCTCTACGGCCCTATGGAGCCTCATCGCAACCATCAGTGAGCTCCCGAGCACATGGCTGAAGCATCGAATGCCATACGATTGGATCATTGCCCGTTCGTTTGTGTGTGGTTGGCTACCCTGCAGTCGGTGGCGGTGTGCTGGCGCTTCCTCTGTCGATGCAGAAGTGCGGTCTTGTGGTTGGCGCCACCACGATGATCCTTGCGGCCTTCCTCAACGATTTCACTCTCGACATACTCGTGGCATGTGCTCGGCGTACCGGGACGAGCTCGTACGAGGAGGTGGCGCAGAAAAGCTATGGCCTGGGTGCGCGGCTGTTCACCATCCTGGTGCTGGTGTGCATGCTGTGGCTCGTCAATGTGGCCTATATCATCATTGTGGCCGACCTCATCTCGCCCGTGGTGACCATTCTCATGCCGCCTGGGGCGCAGATGGCCGGCAACCTTATCCGTCTGGCCGTCAAGATAGCGGCGTGCTGCGCCATCGCGCCACTCTGCTACTCGCGGACCATGAACGCCCTTCGGTTCATGTCGATTGTGTCGGTGATCTCCGTCGTGTTCCTCACATTTGCTATCCTCATGAAGTCCATTCCGGTGCTGGGGCACATCCACACGGTGGTCGTATGGACGGCTGCGGGCAGCACAGAGACCGTGCTGGTGCACCCTGGCCGTGCTGGGCTCAAGCTGTGGCCTGACTCGACGGGAGACTTCGTGTACGTCTTCCCGACGTTCATCATGGCGCTGATGTGCCAGTACAACATCCTGCCCACCCACAGCGAGCTGGCGTTCCCCACGCGGCAGAGAATTAGGGGCGTGACGCACCTGACGATCGCCACGTGCACGTTCCTCTACCTGGTGGTGGGTGTGTTCGGATACCTGTACACGAGGGAACACGTGTGCGCCAACATCCTGCTTAATTTCAGACCTGGTGACCCACTCATCACGGTAAGCAGTGAGTGAGCGAGCGACGCGCCCAGCCATCTAGATATCTGTGTTGGTGGTGTGTCTGGCGTGGCGTGTGTCAGGTGGGGCGCATCTGCCTGGCTGTGACGGTGCTGGGGTCGGTGCCCTTGGTGGTGCTGCCGTGCCGGCAGGCGCTGAGCCGGCTCCTCGACTTGATGTTTCCCTCGTGCAGCGGCGCGGCGGCCATCGACCTCTCCCCCACCACCAGCAGCGACCCAGCTAGGCAGCAGCAGCACCAGAAGAACCGCAACTACTACTTGCGTGAGCTGGAGAGTCCTGGGGAGGAGGTGCTGGATCTCCATCTGGACGAGCAGGAAGACGCGACGCTCAACGGCGCCACCAAGGCGCACCACCACCACCACCACCAGCAGCAGCAGCACCGCCAGCAGCACAATGGCGTCAACGGCGGCTCCCAAGCCACCACGACCAACACCACAAACGGCACCACACCAGTCGCTTCAGCACCCGTAGCGGCCAAGAGGTCCTCCCTCACCCCTCCCCCTCCAGGCCCCCCACGGCCACAGGCGCGCGGCCAGCCCCCGGCCGTTGCCTCCCCTGAACACATGTCCATCGACATGATCCGCTCGCCCACGGACAGGGGGGACTGCCGCGCCTCTCTGCTGTCGGCCGATGTGGCGTCGGAGGCGTCAGACATGGACGACATGTCGCGCAACGTCTTGGCCAGCATCAACAACTCCCTCACGACCATCCAGGAGGGGGGCTCGCAGACACATCCAACAGCAGGAGGACCAGTTGCAGTGTCAAACGGCAAGGGCCCCGACCTCTCCCGTGTCATCAGCACCAATGGTGGGACGGGGGGAGATGCGAGCAACCCGGGCCAGACTCATGTGGTGGTGGGGTCGCTCTACAACGCCCCACCGCCGGGCGAGATCCCCTCTGACAGCGAGAATGAGTCTGTGGGCCGGCGCGACACGGTGCTCTCGGCTGATGAGGTTGTGGAGGGCGAGGGGCGGCTCATTCTGCTGACGACGCTGCAGCTGGGGAGCGCGCTCGTGACTGCAACTTTCCTGGACAACATAATGGTCGTATGGAGCATCGCTGGTGGGCAGCATACAGCACACAGAGGGCAGCCGCCAATGCGCATATATCTGATATGTCCCTCCCTCTTTGTTTTGTGATGTGATGCAGGTGCTTCATGCTCGCTGATCATCGCCTTCTTCCTGCCATCGCTATTCTTCTTGCGCATCCGCAAGCACCGGCCCTTCTCGTGGCGACACGGGCTCGCCTGGGCGTGCCTCGTGGGCTCCTCCACCCTCATGGTGCTCGCGACAATCATGGCGCTCGTCCATGTGGGCGACACGACCTGCCCCACGCCCGACACACTGGCACAGCAGCCGCTCCCAGCTGTGGATAACACGCATCATGTGACGGCCGTCCAGTGAGGAAGAAAAAGGGCTAGATGGGATGGGGGGGGTTGCGGTGGGAGGGGAGGGGATGGAGGGTCTTGGGTGGGTGGAATTCGTTGGTTTTGACCTGACGATCGTTTTGGTCGGCTCATTGCCTGCCTGCCGTGGAGGAATTTTTTGGCAGCTTACTATGGGTCTGAGTGTAGGAATGTGCGCGAGGCGTCAGTTGGGTCCGAGTGAGGGACGGGCGGAGGGGGAAGGGACAGCGTTGTTGTGATAGTTGCGATGGATGGACTTGTGTGGCGTGGCATGCCAAGAGGCACCCATGGATGAGTTCATCTCATTGCCAGTGGATGGATGGATGGATTGCCGTGCATAGGTGCTGCTGCCTGGTGTCGTTGCTGCGATCGATCGTCCCTTGCTCGCCTCTGTCGGTGTGTCTGTCTGTCTGACTGTCTGACGGTGTACATGCGCTCCACGACCTCTGCTCGGCGCGGAGGGCATCTATCTACCCACCAATCTGTTTTCATTTCTGTTGGTATGGCGTGGTCAGTAGAGGAGCCGGACTGACGATGCACCCGCCCCTCTCGCTCTCTCTCACTTATGTGCGCCTCCTAATTCGTCATCGTTGCAAAGAAAGACGGGTCTGTCTGCAGAGCAGAGCAGAGCAGATCAGTGCCGTGCTTGCGCGCTCACACCCACCATGTTCTGTTTTTTATCTTCTAGAAAGTTTGCTTACCGGTGTGTGGTGCGTGTTTGTCTTTGCACGTCTTGGGTTCTCCCTCTTTCTCAATTGATGAAGGATGATGTGAGGTGATTTTGCCGGCCCATCTATGTATGTCATTCACTCACTGCTTGGTTGCTGATATGAATGCACATCTAACTATCTGACTATCTTGTGTGTGTCAATCATCTGTCTCTCTCTCCCTCTGATAATGGGCAGCCACCGCGGCGACAGCCAGCAGAAATCTGCTGGGCGATAGCCGTGCGCCTGCCTGCCTGTGTGTCCCGCTCCCCGTGTTAGTCGGCCATGGACACCATTTTTCTGTGCATAATAATGTGTGTGTGAAGGTATGGATGTCCCATCTATATATTACGTGTGTTCATGTCTGTACGTGTGTGTGTGTGTGTGTGTGTTGTACATACGCGCGACCGACTCTTTTTGCAACCCATCCCATTCGCGTGAGTGTTTTTTGGCTCTGCATGATGGATGGATGGATGGATGGACCCACACCTACTAGCGAACATCTAGCCGGCCGCACACATCATATGGCTGTTTCAACCGTTGAGACACTCATGTCTGTGACAAACGTACCCACCCTTGGCCGGCACATGTGATGGGATAGATAGGATGCGCATTGGTCAGTCATATCACCACTTGCCAGCCACAGCCATCCATCCAGGCATGTAAGAAAAAACACACCCAAGGTCGCACGCACGTGTTCGACACACGGCAATCCACTTACTAAAGCACTAGTACTTAGGCAACCGTATATATGCCGTATATGAAACCGCGAGTGCGTTCCACATGTGTGTACAGTCATTTCAGTGTGGTGATGACACGATCACGTCTTACAGACACGGATGGCACCTTCAACAAATAAAGACGCTGGTGAAAACAGAAGCCCACACGCACACACACGCACACACACGCACACACCACACACACACACTCACACATGAAATCCGTGCAGCCAGCCCTCTGTCCTCCAACTAAAAGGCTCCAAAAACTTCTCAGCCAACCACACAAATACCATCGGCTGGCAATGAGGAGTGTCCATCAGGTGTGCTCGACTTCCTTGGCTCCATCGCCCTCTGTCGTCCCTCGTCCGAAGATACCCCTTGCCACGATAAGAATCATATACACCGCCTGTTGTATGCCTGCCGGCAGGAGCTCCAAGTCGACAAGCCTCAGGCCGAGTTCAATCAAGGGAGGCAGCAGTTGTGTGGCAAGGGCAATGATCTGCTCCAAAATGCCGTATTCGTTGAGTTCGTCTGCGGTGATGCCCTCCCCCACCAGCTGAGGCCACCTCTCAACACATAGGTTCTTGAGGAATTCCAGGCGCACAGCCGTGTCAACTTGGTCGAGCTCGTCAGGAACCGTAAGCTTGCCGTCGTCGAGGAGGGGAGCCAGCTGCTCTCGCATCGGGGTGGGCAGACGCAGGTAGCTGCCTGTGACCATCTGCGAGGCGCTGATCTCGAAGCTCGGGACCGTCTCTGATATGGTATGACAGACACGCGTGTACGTCACCATTCCCCATTCACATGTGATTCGTGCTTGCCGTTAGCAGCTTTTGGTGGTAGTTTGCCCTCGGGTCGCTTGGCCAGCGCTCTGGGTGCAGAGTGGAGGGTGGCTGGGGCGGGAGCCGCACCACACTCCCACACTGATCAACCAACATTTGAGCAAGAGAGAAGGAGAGGGGCAAAGAACGGAAGAAAGAGGTGGAGGGAGGCATTGTGTGCTGCGTTTCTTGCGGTGCTGCTCACCTGTTGAAATGACAAACAGGGCGACGGGCAGGCGAAAGGGGCACATCGCCAACCAACAGCCGACAATGGAGTGGCCGTTGGAGGATGTCGGATTATTTCTGCCCTGTTTCTGCAGCCAGGTGACCGCTCGAGGATTTCCAGCCTCCGGAGGGCAAGTGCATGCCCAACAGGTCACCGAGGAGTCAATGTGCCGAAACAATGGATCAGGGTATGGTCGAAATAGTAGGGCAACAGAAATACTGACGAGTCGTGCAGGCCTCTGCACCCCGGGAGTCGAAGCAGCAGCGATGATGACGCTCTATCCCCCTGTCCTCTTCATTTTGGCCGCCGTGGTGTTTGCCGCCGGTGAGCCGTCGCATCGAGGGCTCATCCTGCGGCGGAAGAACCAAGGCAGACTGGGCAAGCACCGGAACTGGGGCGGCGAGTGGGACGAGGGGGGGGACTATGCTGGTGGTGAGGGCGGAGAGGGTGGTGGCCAGATGCAGGCGTGTGTGGCCTGCCCCTTCCCGACCCTGCGCAATCTCGTCAGCGGCGTGGCTTCCTGGTGAGTAAGAGTGAGTGAGGTAGAGTCAGGGGAGAAAGAGAACAACTTTCTGCACTCCCGGCCGTCTGTTGCGTCGCGTCTGTGCAGCTGCCCTCCCTTCACGGACAAGATCCTCGAGGACGGAAGCTGCAACGTGCCCGAGGCCACCCCGCCGGTCACCCAAATCAACATTATTTGCCCGGACAAGTACGAGCTCCTCTGCAGCGATGGCGTCAGCAAGCCTGTCAGCGGCAAAGGCGCGGGGGAGAAGGCCGCCGCCCAGCAGGTGGCTGGACAGCGGCCTGAGGCCATCACCTGGCCCTTCACCGAGGAGTGTCCAGACGGGAAGTTCCCAAGCTGCAAGGCGCCGGCAGAGACGTGCATCAAGTACTATTAAGGGAGAGGGCGGGCTGTAGGTAATTAAGGGGGGCGGGGTGCGTGTGGATGAGCGTGTGTTGCCGAATGACCGAGAGTCGCATCGCAGCTGCCGTGTGGTCGCGCTTTTAGCGTCACATTTCCGTCCCAGCATGCCCGCGTGCGACGTTGCGTGTGTAATTACTGATATATGACATCAAGTGTCGGTTGTGTGCGTGTGCTGGAGCGATGACTGTGAGGGTTGTCTGACGGTGTGGCTTGTATGCCTTGTATGTATGCCTTGTCGGGAAGTCTGGGTCGTCTCTCTCCATTTAACTGACTTAATTCGATGGCTCACTCACGAACACATGAGGGTCCCTTTATGCTTAAGCGTCGCCACCCACAGGCCTATACACTGACTGACAAGACAGCCACACCTCAATGCATTGATTGACAGACGACAGCCACCACACCGTCCATCTGTACACACAGCACAGCACTGTCTGTGTGCCGCCAGTCAGTCCCTCGCTCGCCAAAACACTCGCCAAAACCCGGACGCAAAATCACATCCATGCAGCCATCCATCCCCTGTCCAACTCACGTGAGCCTGCCCTTGAACACCGTCTGCTTCAGGAATCTCTCGACCGACTCGATGAAGGGCGCCCGGCCCTCGGGGAATGGAGCCGATGGCGACAACGGTGAGGGGTCGTCGAGGAAAGAGAAAGCCGCGCGAAACTGGGAGGGGTTCAGGCGCGTCGGAGAGTCGAAGTGGCACGATATGTGCCGCCGGAAGGGCCACCTCGACACACGATCCACCCACGCGCGGGCAGCAACGGGTGATAGCTCGAACACCTGTGTCAGTCAGCAGACGGAGTGATGGATGGATGGATGGCTCTGTTATGCCGTGTGTCGACGATACCCATTTCCTCAGCTGTGGCGGCACGTAGTGTCTGTTGAGGACACCGTTGAAGCCCTCGGGCACGTTGTAGAAGAAGCCGCTGTTCGTCTCGTTACGTGGCGCCAGGATGAAGAACACCTGCACACACAACATCAAGACAGACAGACAGACAGACAGAGAGGAACGAGTCAGTGACTGACTGAGAGCAGCCAGGCCACATCGTTTTGCCGTGCTGGTGTGGCCGGCCCACCTGCAGTGCAGTCCATATCTGTTCGGGTGTTCTCTTCTTGGCGTCAACGAACTGCAGCGAATCAGTGGTCAGCAGGGTGTTTGATCTCTTGTGATAACACGCAACCTGCCAGCACACCCACCCACACAGCCAAATGTTGTCCCCTCCGGGAGGCCTGTCTTCGTCTCTCTCACTAACTTCGACACTGTTGCCAATCGGCGTGTTGAACGAGAAGGTCTCGAACTCAATCTCGTTCTCGAAGGGCAGGCGCGCATCGCGCGGCCCCCTGGACGAGGGCAGCTCGGCGTTGACGCGGAAGCCCAGCGGCAGGGGGAGGGGGAAAGAGAACTGGCCAGGGGCGATGTAGACCTTGGCCTGCGTGAAGTGGTTGACGAAGGGTTTGGTGAAGAGCTTGTGCTCGACGGCAGTTACCGGCAGAACCACATATTTGACCTCTGACAGTGAGGAGGAAGTACAGAGCAATGCCGTATCTGTGCGTGCATGTGTGTGGCTGTGGGTGTGGGTGGCCCGGCTGCCCCACCAGCCCACCGACCTTCGTTGAGCTCATCAATGAGTCGGATGCACTCCTTTGTCGGAGCGATCGGGGCGTAGATGAAGAGCCCACCCTCCTGCAGACGGATGGCTGTCATCCTGCACACTCACACAGCCCGCATAATGCCACCCACCCGATGCAGGCATGTCTGTCTTGTCACTCGTGCGAGTTAGTGCTGTAAGTACCTGATGACCTCGGTGACGTTGAGCAGCCCCAGCTCCTGCTCGAATATCCACACGTCCCTGTCCACCTGCTTCCGCACCGTCGGCCGCACCACGTAGGGCGACCATATGGGGTTGAAGAATATCCGCGACTGCCTCTCCCTCTCGCCAGGCACCACCAACAGATCTCGGTTCCCACTCACGCCAACGCAGGTCGGCCTCTTGGAGGCTCCTCTATCATGCTGGGTTGGCCGCATTGCCGAGGGCGGGAGAAATGCCGACGGGTGGCTGTTGCGCCATTGTCGTTGCACTGCCTCAGCTGCTGTAGTCATCGACCTCCAGGAAAGGGCACTGAAGAAGAGCAGGACGAGCATGAAGCCTCGCATAAGACTCCAGCCGCGTGGTGGAGGGGATGAAAGTGCGAGGCTGCTGCGGTGTTGAGAGCCGCCTGGCGCGGGCCATTGAGACCGCTGCCGTCTGCAAGACTCATCAGACGAGTCATCCGCACTGCCAGGATCAGATCTAGTCAAAGATGAGTTCGGCAGAGGATCCATTGAAGCGTTGAGGGGTCGGGCAGACCCAGAGAAGGGGGAAGTGTCGTTTGCGGGTCAGCAGCGCGGACGGCTGGCGCCGGCTCAAGTTCCCAGAAGCTCACGCAGCGGGCGCTCTGCGAGCTCAAATTCAAATTGGCTTCGCCGCTTCTGAAACGTGCTCGGGACTATTGGCGTAGTCACCTTCCACCGCCGCCAGAAGAGATCTTTCTTCATCGACGCAGATCTGCGCCGCTATGGCGGATGCACCGAAGCAGAGCAACGAGGCAGCAGAGGGCGGCAGGGAGGGATCCGGAGTACCTCAATTGGGACGGGAGCCCGGCGCCTCCAACTATGGCCTCAGCGCTGAGCAGATACAGTTCTCGCATACGTTCGGCACGTTTGACACATATGTACTGCCGCATCCGCCCGTCTGTACACATATGTCTGCTCTCTCATCTCAACTCAGGCACGTCCACTCCCAACCAGGCAATCAACCTGCACAAAGGTACGAAATACAGACACAGATGGGCGGCACCTGCAGGAGCGACGTGTCCACCTCCGCTCATGTGATGCTGTTCGTCTTTGTTGTGTGTGCGCTCAGTGTGCTGCCCCCTCTTTGTCGTGTTGATGATGGTGGTTTACGGGAACTACGAGACGCCGATGTTTGTCTATCTTGCAATGCATGGCATGTACTCGGTCTGCTGGCTCGTCAGCGCCCAATTCTTCCCATTGAAGGTCGGCATATAGGCATGGTTTGGTTGTTGTTTGGCTGCCACTCTGCCACTCTGCTCTGTCCATCCATCCATCTGCGTGAGACTGTCAGAACTTCGAGTACAAGATACCGTTTCCCTATTGGGTCATGACTTTCGTGACGGCGAACAGCTACCTGGTCATCCCCTGGTCGCTCGCCAGCACCACTCGCTCCCTGCACCCCGCCCGTGTGTGTGTGGCCCTGGTCGTGTACGTCATGGGCATGTACCTCAAGTTTGTCAGTGACGCACAGCTGATGACCACACTAAAGTTCCGGAAGGGCCTGGTCACTGAGGCGCTCTTCTGCCGCACACGGAACCCCAGCTACTTTGGCGAGATTCTGCTTTACATCGGGTGTGTAAGTGGGAGGGTGCACAGACACACAGAGATTCATTCTCATCGCTGGTTGTCTGTCTGTCTGTCTGTCTGTCTGTCTGTCTGTCAGTTACCTTCTGATAGCCAAGGCGTGGATCGGCTGGTTTGTGTGCCTGGCCTGGTGGCTGCTCGTCTTCACACCCAACGTGAGCATCAATCAATCAGCACGACTGCATCACGTTGGGTGGCTGGCTGCATCACACGCATGGCTGTGGTGTATCTTTTGTGTGTGTGCAGATTCGCAGCAAGGACAAATCGCTCTCGCGGTATGAGGCCTTCAAGGCCTATTCCAAGGAGGCGTGGGTGCTGATTCCCAATCCATTCCCCTTGCCGAAGCTCATTTGACTGATCAAAGAGCAACAGTCAGCACTTACAGAGCGACGAGGGGTCGGGCCGATTGCGTGCGTGTGTGTGTTGAAGGGAGAGGCTGCCATTTCTTGTGTGATTGTCGCCATCTTGTGTTTCCGTATGGATGGATGGATCATGGGGGAAGGAGAGCCTATCTGTCAGCTCCTTGTCGTCTTTTTTGGTTGTGGGTGATGGTGAACCAACCTGTACAGTAGCTAGGTATGTGTGCAGTGAGGGCATGGACGTGAAGTGAAAGCATCTACGTGTTGTTTGTATGACTGACAGTAGATAGTGTGAGCGGTGTAATGTGTGTAAGCGTGTGTGTACCTCTTCCTCTTGTTCGGGACTTTCTCAGTGAGTGAGTGAGTGAGTGGAGCGCAAGCAGACCCACGTCAATGATCGGTGTCCGTGCTACGCGTACTCCTCCGGGGAGGGAGAGCAGCAAAAGCTAGCTTCACAACTCAACTATGCCGTGTCATTGCTGTCCTCCCCATCCATCCCCCCCACCCCCTCCTCTCCTTGAACAGCCCCGGCTCTCTCAGCATCAGCTCCATCAGGGCAGCACGGCACTGCAGGCACTCCAAATCACGCAGCAACACATCCACTTCACTCACGCGATACCGCACACAGTCGGATGGCAACACCACACCCTCTTTGAGCCGACAGACAGCCACCCACAGCCGGTGGCTGCTGAAAGAGCTGTCGATAGCATAGCCTCTGGGGCCCTCGTTGACCACACGAAGGGTCCGCGCATCAGCTGCAGTCACGTTGAGCTCCTTCTTTATGAGTGCCAGTGCATCGTCTCGGACAGATGTGCCGTTGCAACTCCGTCGCCGCCCGCCCACGAAGTCAACGGTGGGCTTGCCGATTCCGGGACGGTAGGACGGTGCCGGGAGGATGATATGGCCTTCGTGCAGCACTATCACGATGACGCTGCACGCAGCGACAATGTACAGCTACTGGATTTGTGGATGAATGATCTGTGCGTTTTACCTGTCAGGCTTGATGACGCGCCAGTACTCGACTGCTTCCTTGCCCTGCCCAGTGTCGTAGCGCTCCCCGATGAGATGCATCCATTTGGTCCTCAACGATAAGATCTCGTCGGTCTTCCGCCACGCAACAGCAGTGATGCCAGCCACCTGTAAGACAAGAGAGAGCAGGTGCAGCGACATATGGAACTCGTTTCCGGCGAGCGGCATTTGCGAGCTCCAATGAGGCGGATCGCTTTGACCGCTAGGAGGAGGGCAGGCATTCTCTGTGGGTTGTAGGACGGTTGGTCTGATGGAGCCAGGCTTTGCCGTTCGAGTACCTACGTCGCCTGGTCCAGCGTCGGCAGTTGAGAGCGTCAATGCAGGGACCATCTATCCTCTCAAGTGCACGGCCTCGATAGCGAGCCAGCGGGCAGATGAGTCAGCCCTCCTCCAGCTGCAGAAGAACACGTGGCGTCGGGTGATGCGGCGCATCCAAAGCATGGTCTTCAGCACGACCGAGATCCAGGGCAAGCGGCTGACAGAGGAGCAGTTTCAGCAACAGCTACTGCCGCATGCAGCGTCGGACCACCCCGGCATCGTTGCGGCCGTGGCCATCTTTAGCGACGAAGATAGGTCGATGGCGGACCGGCAGATTGCCCTTAGCGGGCTGCTCGAGGAGGGGCTGCCTGCCGGCTCTCCTATTGTGACGCCGCCCTTCCTCACCGACTGGCTGGATTGGCAGCAGGATGTCACGACGGCTGTTCGGGGGAGCCGGGGTCTGGGGGATGGCAAGAGGCACATCGTGGGCATCATTGTGCCCGACGCAGACAGCCGGGCGGGCGTGACGGAGCCATCGCAGGGCATCGGCGGGCTGTCTGCCGTCTGTCAGGGCCTGCGGCAGGAGGGGGTGTCTGTGGTGCTGGTGCTGGGCAGCTGCAACAGGTCTCTCGGCATGCTTCTGCCCGCGGTTATGGCCCTTCAGCCCAAGGTGCTCAATATGGAGAGGATGTCGATATTTATGGACCGTTTCGTCATCCCGGCGATCGCTACCGACCCCTCCATGCTGCCCTTCACCCTGCCGCCGAGCCACCTCCAGGCCATCGCCGACACCACCACCCTCACCGACCTCTGTCGCACCCTGTGGCACCTGCTGGCCACCTACGTCACCTTCCATCCCTGTGCGTCGCTCACCGACTGCCCCAATGACCACAAGAGGGAGCGGATCGTCAAGGGCGAGGTGGCCCTGGCGCCCCTATACGCCCGACACACCCTCACCGAAGTGCAGGCGGACTATGTGATCGAGCAGACGAAGGACAAGCCCCACGCGAGGACGCGCCTTGCGCTGGTCGGGCGAAGGGATGATGATCGGGCGTGTCTGCGGAGGAGCATGCCGCGGCACATGGCTCGGTTTCGGATGCAGCGGGAGAGGGAGGGGCTGGGCATGCTGGTGTTCCTGGAGTTGGAGCTCTTCTGGCATAGGTGGAAGGCCAAGGAATGGGAACTCCTGCAGCAGATCCATCGCAAGTGCTACCCTGACGGTACGGTGAGAGAGACGAGCAGAGCAACATAACATGTGCACAGAAGGAAGGAGTGGGTGCATCTGGCCGTGTGTGTCTATGTGTGTGTGCCTGTGTGTCGTTAGATGGGTCGGTTCCATCTGGGACGGCTATCGATCGCATGCTGGACGATCGCACCCGTCGCGTCATGAACCTGGACCAGCTCGATGAGCGACTGCAGGACCTTGGCAAGCTCACCCAGAGAGTGCGCGAGCTCCTCGATCGAGAGCTCGGCCCCCACACACCCACACCCAACACAAGACCCTCACTCCCTCCCCCCACCCAGAGCGGACACCCTCCCGCAACACCCTCTCGCCCGGCTCGCCCATCCATCCCGGCCCTCTCCCCCTCCCCCATGGCCAACAGACAGCCACAGACCTCAGCTGCTGCTGCTGCTGCTGCTGCTCCTGCTGCTGCTGCATCGGCATCAGCATCAGGACAGCCCCCTACAGCTGGGCAGAGGCAGCAGTGGCCGCATGTCGAGCACTTGAGGAGGGTTCGTGTCTACCTGGGTCTATTGGAGACTGCCGCGCGCCCTGAAGCGGCCCCAGGCTCCCAGGCCAGCCGGCAGCAGCACAGGGCGTGGGGTCATCTCAAGGATAACGTGGCCAGGCGGTCTGTTCTGTACAAGCAGGAGGGCGGAGGACGGCCGGTCTCGCAAGCGCAGTCTGCCCAGAGGAACAGGGAGGCCGAGATCAACGATGAGGCCGCCAAGCTGTGCGAGGGCAAGAGCCCCTCAGCCCTCGCACAGATGCTGATGTACACGCTCTACGAGATCATGAAGACCCTCATCTTGCGACCGGACGACTCCGACCGCTTCACACCCGCAGGCGCTCTCCCCCTGGCCGCTGAGATGATGCGCTATCATCGCCCGGCTGGCGAAGTTCCCCGCAGCGGCCCACCCACTGTGCAGCTTCTGGACACGCTGGAAGTGACGCAGGGGGGAATGAGACGGCTGGAGGCCATCTCGTTCGTGCATCGGCTGATGCCGTCGGACCTGCGGGAGAGCATCGCGATGCTCGAGCTGTTCCAGTCGTATGCGGGGCACGTGGTGGACCGGCAGGAGCGGCATGGGGGCCTTGAGGGGCAGGTCGAGGTCGACCCGCACCTGGTGCGGCTCCGCTTTCATGGGACCCTTTGGAGCCTGCAGCAGTTGTTGGGGGCAGTGAGGGTGCAGCAGCGGGGGCCGGAGCATTGTGTCAGGCGTGTCGATATCGGCGTCGCGCAGGGCAGAGAGGTAAGTAAGGTGGGCTGAGCAGAGCAGACGGAGCGTGCCGTATTTTACAAGCAGCACTCCCGCATTATACATACGAGCAACTGAGTGTTGCTTCATCTGCATTGCCTGCATGCTTGCAGCGTTGCGGAGATGTTTCGTCTCGCCGCCCACGGGGATCGGCAGGATCTCCGTCGGGCTCGCCTGTCAAGAGACAGGTACACACTCACACAGACAGACAGACAGACAGACAGGCGGGCTTGTTCTATTCTCGCCTCTCCCCGATCAGCCTCTCATTCCCACCACGCCCTTTGTCAACCGCAGCCCACCGCCCCGAGTGGGCACCCAGCAGCAGCAGCAGCAGCGTCTCATGTCGCCACCTACCCCCTTCAAACGCCCCACGCCACGCATGCCTACCTCGCCGAAGCGACATCAGCGACATCACGGCATCACGGCCCATGACGATAATGATGATGAGCTTGAGATTGTCGAGGAAGAGGGCGACTTTGGTGGTGGTGGTGGTGGTGGGGCCGTGGTGCGCAAGAAGGCCGGCCGGAGAGACGCATCGCGGTCAGGGCGCAGCTCGCTTCGGGTACGTGGACAATGAGAGGGGAATGAAATGAATGCAGAGAGGAGGTGACGCTGAGACAGGCTACTGGGTGACCTTCTCTCTCTCTCTCGTTTGTCTTTGTGTGTGTATGTTTCAGGGTGGCCTGTCTCCTGTGCCCTTCAACTTGCCAGGAGCTCCTGCCAGCGGTCGGCCGGCTCAGCAGCCACGTGCAACCGCGCCACCCCTGCCACCTCTCGGCGAGCGACACGCTCCCTCGCCCTCTCCCTCTCCGCCGGCAGCCCCCCCACCACCACCCCCTCGGCCCCCTCGGCGCACCAGGCCCGCCCACAAGTCTCCCACACCCGCAGCTACACGGCTGGCGCCCTGCCTCAGTCGCCGTCAGTTTCCAGGGCGCTTGCTGCCCTTCCTGGTTCGCAACATCAGGAGGGTCAGCCGGCGCATCTCGCCCCAAAGGCAGGCGAAGAGGATGCAGAATGAGAAAATGCAGCCGCCGGAGCCGATGTGGCTTCTGCCCCGGGGAGGGAGGGCCGCCAAGGGTGAGAGGAAGGGGGGCAGGCCCAGCAGGGTGATCCCGAAATGGCCATACATCCGCGAGAGGACGGTGCGCGAGCGGCGGCCCACCGCTGTTGCTGCCGCTGCCGCTGCTGCGGCTGCCGTCGACCTCGTCAAGCCCAAGCCCAAGGCCAAGAAGAGGCCCCGAGCACCGTCGCCATCGCCATCGCCATCGCTGTCCGGCCAGCTGCCCCTCGACATCTGTTTCTACTGCCCCAAGAAGCTTGCAGAGGCCAACACGGACTCGAGTGGTCGCGTCATCGACGACGACCTCGTGCCGTGCGACATATGCGACAGCTACGAGTGCTCTGAGGGAGAGAACATCATCTTCTGCGACGGCGGGTGCGGCACACGGGTACACGACGAGTGCTATGGATTCACCACCAAGCCGACAGAAGACGGCCCCCCATGGATCTGCCGCGCGTGCAGCCATCGACGAGACAGAGAGGCGCAGGCCAGCTGTTCACCCACCGCCCCAGAGGAGCCCATGAAGTGTGTCCTCTGTTGGCGCGAGGGGCACCCTCCGCTGGTGCCGACGGATGACGGGCGGTGGGCACATCACCGGTGCGCCTTGTGGGTGCCCGAGACTTGGCTGCGTCGCGATGGGGAGCAGGGCCATGTGGTGGTGGATGTGGCCAAGGTGCCGGCCTCTCGGTGGAAGCAGACCTGCCACACCTGCGGCTGCAAGGGGGTCGGCGCGCCAATCCAGTGCAGCTGGCCACACTGCCGGGTGGCCTACCACGCGTCATGCCTCAGAGATGCGGGGGATGTGTTGCTGGTAAGTGAGTGGGTGAGTGAGAGTGTGTGGATGTGATGTGGCTGTCGTTCATTCATTCTGGTGGTTGCCCTTCTGCCCTTTTCTCTCTCTGCTCAGTTCTACTATGAAAAGACGCCGGGTCAGGTGGTCAGGGGCTTCCTCTGTCCGACACACGCAGCCAGCAAGGACCAGTTCGCCGCGCTTCTCCACCAGCCCAAGAGCCGCAAGCTCACCAGCGGCCCCTCTCGCACCCGAAAGAAGGCCAAGAAATACACCCACTCACAGCCACAGTCACAGCCACAGCCACAGCCACAGCCGCCCTCTCTCCCTCCCCCTCCTGGCCCATCCATCCCTCCCCTTCTCCCCCCTGCAGCAGCAGCAGCAGCAGCAGCGGCACCCGCGGATGCCCCAAAGGCAGTTGTGCCTGCCAGCCCCCCGCCTGCAGAAAACCTCCCGTCGTCGGGGGCCAGAGTCGACGGCCTCGACGGCGGCTATTGGTCGACCAAAGGGCCACGCTCCGCCCGTCGATCCGGCCGCAGCAGACACCAGACCGAGGAGGAGCACCCACCACCCGCTGCCGACAGCCCCGACAGCAAGCCACTGCAGCCGAGAGGGAGGAAGGGCAAGAGGGGCATGGCCAGAGAGGACGGCCAGGCGACGAGCAGCGAGGGGATGGGAGGTGAGGACAGTGGCGTGGATCAGCCAGTGGTGGTGCATCCACAAGGCGGGCAGGGTGAGGGCCGGGAGCGGCAATCGGACATGATGGATGTAGACATGGAGGGCGGCGAGGAGGTGGCCATCAGGGACGATCAGGTGCCTGCAGCAGCCGAGGAGGAGCCGCCTCTCTTTGTCTCTCAAACCAAGGTCAGCGCCATACCCACACACAATCCACCACACGACAAACAAACACTTGACGCGCATCATGCATCCTTATGTGTGTCCAGGGTCAGGCCAGTGCCGACGTCCTATCGCCATCGCAAGTGCCAGCAGCAGCAGCAGCAGCCTCTCATCCCGCGCCACCCTACCACCCCTTCCCGGCCGCCAAGAAGAAGCTCCCCACCGTCAGGACAGGCAAGACGATACCCGACCAGCCTCGCAAGAGCGGCAGCAAGGCGGCGCGGCACACCAGGGGTGCAGGTGGCGGACGCGTTACGCGTGGAGGGTCGACTGGTCCTGCTGCCGCTGCCGCTGCTGGTGATGGTGATGGTCGTGGTGGTCGTCGTGGGGCAGGGGAGAGTGGCGCCGAGGAGTACAGTCCGCAGTGGGTTGCGGAGCGGCTTCTGGCCATGCCGGTCGAACAAGAGCCGGACAAACAGCAGGTCAGGACGAGGCCATGGGTGTGTGCAAAATGGCGGGTCCCGTGGAGGGCTGTTTCCCTTGTGTGTGAGGGCCTGGCTGTTTCCCCTGTGTGTGTGTGTGTGACCGTTGACTGGCTGCAGATATTCAGCCGAGCATGTCTTGACTTCGGCCGTTGGAAGGAGGCTCTTGTCGCCGGTTTCTCCCTGTGTGTGAGCGGCATTGGGTCCAAGCAGGCCCTGCTAGATAAGTTTGACAGACGATGCCTCAGGTGAGTGAGGAGAAACCCCCCAAGCAACGGCCAGACAGACCACTACCACCTCATGCTGATTCGTTCGTGTGTGTGTCGTCCATGCTATCGGTCAGCGATTCCAGCCGGCTGGTGCTCTACGGCCATGACGTCCGTCTGGACGCTGTCGAGCCACTGAGGGCGCCGTTGCTGCGGTTCATGGAGACGCCCAATGCCTTCGCAGGTGTGCAGGACATAGCAAGCAAGGCGGCAGAAGCCCGGGGCAGATCCCTCAAAGAGATAGTACAGGTAGGTAGGTGCGTCAGCTCAGCGACACGAGAGAGAAATCACACTAGAGAGAAGAGATATGTGCCTTGTGTGGTCTGGGTGTGTTGTGTGCGTCACGTCAGGTGTTTAGCGAGTGTGTGGCAGCGTCACAGGCCACCACTGCCCTGGTGGTGCACGGCATCGATGGGCCGAGGCTGCGGGACACACGGACTCTCAGGGTCCTCGCACACCTGGCCCAACTGCCCAAGGTGAGCGGCCAAAAACAGCTTTGGGATGGATGGGTTCCAACACACATGTGGTGTGGTGTGTATCTGGTTGTGCGGCGTGCAGCTGTTGTTGGTCATGTCGGTTGACGAGTTCGACTTTTGGAGTAGGAGCGTGGAGGCGTCGGTGGCGGAGCGGCTCAACATCTATGGCGTGACGGCACACACATGGGCCGACTACCGGTGCGTACACATGTCATGGGTGGGCACGCAGCAGGGGCTGTGCGTATCCTTGTTGTGTCCATGTCTGCAGGCACGAGTTGGTCGCCGCCACACAGGGCCAGGTGCCCTCGTATCTTAGCACTCTGCCGGTACGGATGTGTGTGTGTCCATATCACATCAGTGAGGTCTTTCACCATGTTTGTGTGTGTACTGTGTATTGTGCAGATGCCTTCTGTGGAGCAGCGGCGGCAACAGCAGGATAAGCGGCGTCGCTCCTCTCTCGGCGCATGCTCAGCGAGAAGGAAAAGTGATATGTGAGCGACCGTGGAGGGTGCCTCTGTGTGTGCTGCTCTCTCATGGCTGAACTGCCTACGATGACAGCTTCTTTGCCTTGGGCCGATCACAAACAGAAAACAGCCATGAAAAAGCACTTTGTGTAGAGTGGTGTGTGCGTGGGTGGGTGGGTGTGTAGGGGTGTGGTGTGCAGTGCGTGTAGATATGTAGCCATCCAGTGACTCCTGACAGATGGGTTGGTTAAGAGCACATCTATCTACCGACCAGTCCGTTCAAGCTGGCACAGACGGACGTCCACACACAGTTTGACACACACAGAGAGACAGCCACAGCAGAGTGCGTGCGTCTCCTTGACACATACATACATACACAACAGTCATCGCTAGTTGCTATCCATATTATACATTCACAGAAACCACACCAACGGAGCACAGCTCCTTCTCGCACTCTCTCACACGAACGTACTTGACAAACAAAAGATGCAAGGAGGAGCCGACCCCTGGGATGCGATGCCCCCACGGATGAAACAACACATGCATGCCATGCCACAAATAACCAACTCACACACCACACACACATGAAACGCTTCAAAGAACATATCCACATCGACCCACCCCACTCATTCGCCCACCCCATCCATCTATAGACACATACAAAACACAACCGAGACCACCTCCCTCCCTCCCTCCCTCCCTCCCCCGCCCGCCGGCCACACGAACGGATGTCTACCAGCATCTGCAGATATTATACTCCCCCGCTATGTGCTCACAGTTGCGGGCCATCGCCTCTCCGCTCCCGCAGTGGTAGAAGGTGCCCTCACTCGCGTCAATCCCCAGGCCACTCGGGTAGTCGTAGGGGAACTGCGCGCCACGTGGATACCCTGGCACTGCTGGGGAGCCACCGGGGAGCACATTCACGTCTATCAGTGACCGACCACTGCCGCCGCGTAGGAGGCGACGGACATTCCCTGACGCAGCAGCTGCAGCAGCTGGTGCTGGTGAAGGTGTCTTTTCGTCCGAGCCCTTGCTGTCTGCGGTGGCGTCAGTGTTCGTCTGGTCGATGAGGACGGGCCCCGGCTCGAACGGCGGCGATGCTGCGAGGGGCTCGAGCTCTGCAGCCGATGCTGATGGTGACGCTGAAGGGTCCTCTGATGGAGTGGTGTGTGCGGATCCGTCATCGGTGCTGAGAGAAGTGGGGTTGCTGCTACTCTTGGTGCTGCTGCTGGTGGGAGGGGGGGCATCTGCAGACACACAGACAGACATCAGACAGGGCATGATTGAAGCACCCTGGTGTTCCTCTCTGTGGTGTGCGAGCGTACATGTGTTGGTGGTAACGGGCTCGACATCATATCGGTACTCGACAGTACCACCATACGAAGACGGCACTGCATACAACAGACACCGACCGCATCAACCACAAACACATGAATGCAGTGCACTGGGTGGGCATCCCTGCCGCCCTCCATCTTTTGCTGGCTGGCTGTTCACACCCACTCACCCAGTCCGAAGACATAGAAGATGACACCAACGAGCGCGATTAACAAGAAGACGGTGAAGAGCATCAGCAGAGAGAGGGAGAGGCACTGCTGCATCGCCACGCGGCGCAGCTCACGCGCCCTCTCAGACGATGACAATGCCTTCGACGGGGTTTCATTGACAGAGCACACCTGACAAACAAACACGCAGCAGCCAAGCGAAGCACAAGAGTCAATGACCGATGTCATGCCAGCTGTTTGTGCGTGTGTGTGTGGCGTACAGTGGATGCGGCTGACGGGGACTGTGGAGGCGCCACCATGCTTCAGCTGCTGCAGTCGACGCCAGAAGGGATGCACACCTGATGAATGAGAAGTTGCAGGTGATCTTGTGCGAAAGGATGCTTTGGAAGCCTTGAGAAGCGGAAGTCGTTTCCATCTTTCAGTCCAGTACAGTTGACGACTTCAAGGGTTTCGAGACTTTGAGACTTTTGAAACCCTTAAGCCCCTTCCTTCCAAACCCTGAGCCTTCTGTGTTGTGGGCGTCTTGTGTATATCCCCAACGCCAAAATGGAGCGCAAGAAGGTGGAGAACACCTACATCACCCACCCGTCATACAAAGACAAGTTCCGCCCGCAGCCCGTCAAGGAAATACTCAGAGAAGTACTCACAGCCAAACTCGGTAGGTACGCAGAGCGGTCACCACGGAGAGCCACAGACGCACCGTGTGAATGCATGCATTCCTCCCTGTGGAGTCCGCCCTGCATCATTTTGGTTCAATTTATTTGGCAGACCAGGCGCAGTATCACGCCGACCAGACTCCCGTGCTAACCAAGGCCGTGGCTGACGAGGTCAAGGACCGTCTGAAGGAGCTGCATTTGCCGCGGTACAAGCTGATAGTGCAGGTGGTGATAGGCGAGCAGCGGGGGCAGGGCGTGAGGGTGGGCAGCCGCTGCTTCTGGGACGGCGATACCGACACGTGCGTGTCGGAGGTCTACCGCAATGAGACCCTCTTCTGTGTCGCTACGGCTTACGGCATCTACGTCTACTGACTGACTCAACGAACGAAGGAACCGGCCGCCCAGCCCAGCACAGCACAGCAGCCACGTGGCGCCACGTGTGTGTGGATTGTATTGATTGGATTGCCTATAGTAGCAAATGGACTGACTGACTGTTGTGTGTGTGCCACACACGTGTGTTATGTTATGTGGATAGACAGAAAGAGAACTTCCGTGCAGGCCGTGAGTGACTGAATCCATTCAAAGCTAGCTTTGGGAGTATTATGTCCACCATCCATCCGCCCCGCCATAGGTAGGGGATGCAGCAAAATGACACACACTCACACACTCACACGCGGGCAGGCAGGCAGGCAGGCTTAAGGCAGAATTGTCAATGGGTCGCCGCTGCCCCATTGTCTGATGCACTTGCTTTGGCATTGGCTGTGGTGTGAGCGAAGAACTCGGCCTTGACCTTCTGGTAGGCCTCGCGGAAGGCCATACCATTCGCCACATGCTTGTACACCTCATCTGACACGTATTGTATGCACACACGTCCACACATCCAGACGTCCAGACACGCAGTGGTCGACATCACCACACCCGCCCCGTCCAGCGCACCTGTGACATACAGCTCTCGCGTCATTGCGGACCTGCACACGCGCACACACACACACACATATATGCACAGCCATTGCAGAGGACGCGAGACGTCAAATGCGGCAGTACTGACTGTGACTGACCTGAGTCGTTCTTGGTGTATCCTGAGGGCAGGGACGATCTGGTGCATCAGCTCGATGCTCTGGCTGCACAGACTCACACCCTGCAGTGCAGTCAGTGAATTCCATTCACACACAAGACAGGCATGAGTGAAGGCCAGCCAGTTGGCCGCCCCCGCCCACCTACCTCTATGAATGCCTTCTTGGTCACTTGCAGATCACTGAGAAAATACACACGGATGGATGGATGGACGGACGGACGGACGATGTTTCCGTCCGTCCGTCAGCATCGATGGGCGTGGCGTCTGCCTACCGGTGATATCCGCTGCCCAGCCCCGTGACGATCTGCTGCACCTGCTGCTGCAGACTCCCATACACTGCAGATATCGACGCAGCACACAGAAGCACAAACAGATTATCAGGCCATCCCCATTCAGTCATGGGATGGTCGGGCGTGGCATGCACCTCTTCCGTTGGCCCGCATGATCTCGAAGAGGTCATAGTTTTTCTTCTGCGGCATGATAGACGAACCCGTCACAAACTCGTCAGGCAGAGAGAAAAATGCCGTCTCCTGACAGACATTAAATGCCAAGAGAGCGGCTTTACTCGTGTGTGCGGTGCGCAAGCCGAGCTTATTCACTCACCTGTTGTGTGAACATCATCATGTCGACGGCAAAGCGGGACATCACTATCATGCACTGAGACAGCGCCTGCACACACACACACACACACACACACACGCTCCAGCAATGGGGCCGCCTCAACAAAGCCGCCTACCTGCAAAACGATATTCTCAAAGTAGCCGCGGCTGAAGCCACAATACAACGAGTTCGCCTGCAGCCGCTCAAACCCCAAGGCCTCGGTCGTCATCTGCCGGTTCAGCTGCAGGTGGGAGATGCCGAAACCTACACAATAAAGACACTCGCGGACACACACACACACAGAGGTGTGAGTGAATGCAGAGCGACTGGCGTTCGTTTCCTCTCTATTCTTTTCTTTTCTTTTCTTTTCTCCCCGCCCCGCCAGGCCGCCCACCCCACCAGCAGCCGATCCGAGAGGGTTTTGGTCGATCTGCCTGGTGGCGGCCTCCATGGCTATGGTGGCGTCACGCAGAGCACACGCGAAAGACCCGAGCCACAGGCCGACCGTCGTGGGCATCGCCTGAAGGCGGAAAGGAAAACATAGACTCACAGAAGGAGGCAGTACAGTACAGTCATGGATGGATGGGATGCATTTGTGTGTCTGCCTGTCTGTCTGTCTGCTTGTCTGCCCGCCTGTGTGCGCGCCGACGCGCACCTTTTGCATGTGTGTATATCCGGGCATGAGCACATCTGAGGCCTCGGTTCCCTTATTCTCGAAGAGCGAGGCCAGCTGCTGCACGCCACTCGTCAACTCAGACAGCTTGTCTGCCAGACAGGGAGGGAGGGAAGGAGAGCAGGAGATGTGCTCACGAGCAACAACCATACATAAACACACCAACAATGGTGCTCACCCTTCATGTAAAGCCGAAGCATCACAAGCGACTGGTCACTGCACCGCAAACCAACATACACAAACCAACACACACACAGACGCATCCAATCCGTCATCCTCCAGGCCGCCCACACACCACTCACTTTCGGCTCCTGCCGGTGTGAATCTTCTTGCCGACGTCGCCATACTTGAGAGTGATGTACTCCTCGATGGCCGTGTGGCCGTCCTCATGCTCAGGCAGCACCTGCAGCCAACACAAACAAACAGGCGTGGTTGTGTGTGGGTGTGTGTGGCGGTATGACTGCGGCTTGATGGGTCGTGCTGCCGCACTCACCTTGAACTCGCCTTCCTGCCACTTAGTCAGGATCTCACCCAAGGCCCCCAGGAGCACGTCCAGCTCTGAGATCGCACACACACACGCTCTCGAGAGGCACAAATGTGTTCGTCATCTGACGTGTGCGTACCTTCCTGGGTGAGGACCCCGATGCTGTGGAGCATCTGTGCGTGCGCCTTGCTGGCCTTGACGTCATATGGCAGCAGCACCTCCCCATCCAGCCGGTAGTCGTCGCCCACAGTGAAGGCCTCGACGAGCGGATGCAGCCCGCCTGATGACGACTGCCAGATCTTCTTGCCCTTCTCCATTGCACCCAGTGACCTCAGATCTGATGACACTGCGATAGGCTCGCTCTGTGAAAGCGCCGTCAGCCTTCAAAGGGTGACTGACGTGAAGACTGGGTGCGAGCTAAAGACTGCGACACGTTTGAGCTTCCCAGGGACTTCTTTTGGCATTTGCTGCTCAGGGAACACGTCTGTGGTCACAGGGAACAGACTGACTCCATAAACTCGCAAAACGAATTTGCCGGTTTCGAGAAAACCGGCGATTCGATCCTCACTCGATCCACTCCCTATTCACGCTGAGCCATCCGGTTCGGTGGGGTGACTCCGCCTAGCATGCCACCACACACACACCCGCTGAAAGAAACCTGAGGAAAAACAACGAGAAAAGGGGAACTCTGGAGTGAGCTCGCTGCCCTTTTCCATAAGCATCTGTGGTCTAGTGGTAGAATACGCCGTTGCCATCGGCGTGACCCGTGTTCGATTCACGGCAGATGCACTTTTAACGCGTCAGAGCATTGATCTGCATGTGTTTGAGCGTGGTGTGTCAGATTCCTCACACCACACCGGATTGCTCGGCAGATCCCATCTTTCAGCCTGTGCGGTGTCCGCTAGATCTGACCCATCCGCGTCGGTCCTCTTGCCCTCTGAGATGAGTCAGATCTAGCGTCTGCCACCGCCTCCCTGCCCCGTCAACACACGAAGAGGTACACACGGCTACGCTTCACTCACCGAGCATGGCATTCATCCTCCCACACTTGTGTGCTTGCAATTGCAGCGATGTGTGAGCCATCACCAGAGCCATTATCGCCCCGTGTGCTTACTCTTGAGGAAACGGCTGATCGGCTCATCGAGGCGGAGCGGCAGCTCATGCAGCAGCAGGACAGCATCATGACCCTCGAGGCCCAGCTGGGCGAGAGGAACAGACAGCTCAATGATGCTCAGGCGGTCATCGAGGCCTTGCAAGCCAGGATCTCGGTGAAACAAGAGCAACACGAGCTGCCGACCGAGGCCGACAGCAACATCGACACTCGCAGGGAAGGGGCGCTCAACGCACCCACTGATGGGCCATTGCAGGCCTCGCTCAAGGGCACCGAGGGCATGCGAGCGGCCGACCGGCGCACCGACACTGCATGGGCTGACATTCGTCCGGTGCAGGAACTGCAGGAGACCGAGAGCGCAGTCACATGCCTGTCGTTCGGACAGGAAAGGCACCACAGGGGATATGTGCTGCTCGCCACGGGTGCAAAGGACGGATCCGTCACCGTGTATAGGTATGCATGCCGGGAGGCGGGAGGGTGTGGGTGTGGGGGGAGGGGTGCATGTGTGTGGGGTGTGTGCAGGTGTTATCGGACTGAGATGGAGCTGTCCATCTTGAAGGACGTCCCGTTCCGCACCAACGAGGCCCAGCCGGTGCCCCAGGAACACTCCAACATCGCCATACACTCCAGGATGGTCCGTCGGTCGCCGTGCACATCTTTCACCAGGACCCTCCTCTCTCACACACACACACACACACACACACATCCATCTCGGGAATGTGTCTCTTTCTCTCTTTCTCTCTCTCTGTGTGTGTGTGTGTGTTGAATGGACAGACTGGCCATCAGCGGGCGGTGACGTCTTTGTTTTTCAACCTTCTGGAGGACCAGGTCGTCACCACCTCCATCGACAAATCAGTCAGATTCTGGAACGTCGACACAGGTCGGTGGCACGGCACCACCCCCTGAACTCTCCCCCCCTCTCTCCCCTCTCCCCGACACACTGCCAATGGTGCGGTGTGTGTGCAGGTGAGATGTTGAAGGTGTTCCCCGACAGCAGCCCGGCCCTCGTGGCGGCCTTTCTGCCCTTCAACCCGTCGGTGTTCGTCGCCGCCAACGCCAACGCCGTCCTGCGGCTCGTCAACGTGCAGAATGGGCTCGTCGTGCAAAAGCTCAAAGTAAGCTAGCAACTCGAGCAGGCAGGCAGGCAGGCAACATGACTCCCCCCCTCCCTCCCTCCCTCCCTCCCTCACAAACACATACAGATATCCGCACACACATGGGGTTCATTGTGGTTGTGTGGGAGCTGTCAGGTTGAGTCGGAGGTGCGTGCGTTGAAGTTTGACGACACCGGGCTGTTCTGCCTGGCGGGCACCAAGAACGGCGCCATCCACGTGCTGGAGACCTCCGACTCCAACACGCTCAAGTTCAAATTCAAGTACCACCTCTCGCGCGTAGGCAGGCCAGCCATTCCCCATGGATGTGTGTGTGGATGGACGGTGGGTGCATCCTTATCCTAGGGTGCGGTGACTTGGATTACCTTTGTGGGCTCGAACAGCCCCGACAGCAACCCCTGTCTGCTGGTCAACAGCTGCGATTCCCACATTACTATCATCGACTGCATATACGGACCGCCGCAGGGCGTCCTCACTAACCTGTTCGTCAGGCAACGGGTCAAGGTGCGTTTTGGGGTGCCCCCGCTCCCTCTCCCCCGAAGACACAGACGTGGATGTGTGTGTGTGGGTGTATGGGTGTGTGTTTGTCACTGGCACATCTGTGTGCAGGTGGCGCATTCGTTGTTGCCGCTGCGCAACTGCTTCTCTGTGTACGGAGGGGGCTTCCTCATTTCGGCGTCGGAAGACAGAGACGTCAGTCAGGCACATCACGTAGACGGCATCTGTCCGTCCGTCAAGACCTCTGGGACCTCGGTGTGTGTTTGGCTTGGTTTGTTTGTGGTGCAGATATACATCTGTTCGCTGGCAAAGAGCGCCAACTACAAGATGCACTACCTCAAGCACCACAACGTACAGTACACGCAATCAACGCCATGTGTCTAGTGCTCTCTGTCTGCCGGTCGGTCCATCCAGGCGCCCGTGTTGGCAGTGGCGGTGAACGCGCTCGACACCCTGATCGCGTCGGCCGACTCGATCGGCAACATCGTCTTGTGGCGACGGCTGGACTTCTCACATACCGGCGAGGGTAGACGTGATGTGGCGGGTTGGTGAACGCAGTGCTTTTATCTCATCTGCATACGCCTTTTGCGTATTGAGCAGAAGTGTGAGCGTGAAGTACTGGTGTGGTGGAACAGATGATGGATTAGCCAGCAGTGTGTGTGGTTGATGAACGAACGGCTCAGTGTGCCTTCGTTGAGTGAAAGGGCGTGCCAGAGTCTCAAGAGCCTCATTTATCGGTGAACCATGCACTTCCTTGATTGCGCGAAGTCTTGTGTGTCCAGAACGTGCACGAGAGCCCACCTCTACGCACCCCTCCCCCCACTATGTACATCACGCGACCCAACTTCACGCACCAAGGGAACACAGACAGACAGACAGACAGACGTCATCCGACCAACCTTCACGCAACATCAACGCGCAGTGGCAGACAGACAACTTTGTTCGTCTGCCATTCCAGTGAATGCCCGATCGGTTCACACTATCAACAGGCAAAGCAAAAGCAATCGTCGATCGGACGAGCCACTTAGCGATGAACATCTCCTGCCTGCCCCATTCGTGACCCCAGCACACATACTGCGACGCGACATCCAACCCTCCAACCCTCCGACCAACCAACAGACACACCTACAGCCATCCCCCCAGTTACCTTTCTCGCCCCGCCCTTCCCCTTACTATGTGCACACTTACTACGGGCGGCGGCGGGGGGCCCCGCGACGCCCCGTCTGGGAGATGCCGAGGGCCAATGCCCGATCCGCGACCCCCGCCACCCTCTCCTGGTGCGTCTTGATCACCGGCACCTCCCCTGGCCGCTGGGAGGGCAGGATGTTGGGGTACTGCACCACCGTAGGCAGGTGCACCGGCAGCCACACCACCTCCGCCCCCGCCGCCAGGAGCTCCCTCTGCTCCCTCTGCTGCATGTAAGGCATGGCGATCACGGCCCTGGACGCCACCGCATCGGCCGGCTCGGTGCACAGGACGACGTGAAAGGAGGTCGCCGACATCAGGGCGAACTGCACCCCCACCCTCAGTGCCAGCCCGAAGGTGCACGAGAGCTGCCTCTGCGCCAGCCCCTCCACCGGCACAAAGCACATGTGTGGGCCCGGCAGCGCGTGCTTGGCGTCTGGCTCGATGTCGTCCGACCGCTGGAGGGTCGGCAGCACATCGGGTGCGGCGAATCGGCAGATGTGGAGGGGCGCCAGGGCCTTGACGAGGGCGTACTCGTCCCCTGTGCCGGCCACCGAGATGCTCGTCACCAGCCCATGCTCACTCGACAGCGGCACGTGGAACATCCGGCGGTCCTCCGGCGTGATGTAGCGGGCGGACTCAACAAAGCGAATGAGCGATACGACCTGCCCCTTGTGGCACACCTGGAGAGAAAGGTGCACATTGCAAACCACACGGACGATGGACGATGAGTGAGTGTTGCATACCTGCGCCACAGGGGCTGAGGTTTCGGCGTCCCTCCCATGGAAGACCATGAAGGGCCCCCTGATGGCCCGACACAGGTCGTCCAGCTGGAGCTGATGTCGGACATCGTGGGAGGCGGTGAGCGCCGTGTTAACGTGGCGGCGGCAGTTGTCCCGATGGGCGTTTCTCCAGTCCCGCTTCTGGCAACCTTTGCTACAGTAGAACCTAGCCATGCACGCCGCGCACCGCTGCTCAGTCACCGTGCCGCAAACCTCACAGGTTCCCGACGCTAAGCCTTCCATCGGCGAAACACCGACGCTAACCGTTCCCCCTCCTCTTTTCTTTTCCCCTCGGCGTGCGAGCTTGAGGCTGTTGCGATCCCCCTCTCATCGGCCTCACGCCCTCCTGAGGTCTGCAGCATGCATTGGGGCGTGGCGACTCGGCTTTGTGACCGCGCCTCAAGAGATTTACCCGCAGAATATTGAGCTACCGAGAGAGATGCGCTGAAGGCCTTCCACCCGTGCGCAGCGCAGCATGTTTGGTGGCAGCACGGATGCTGCAGAGGCAGATGTCGTCTACCCTGACATCAATGGTGCACCCATCCAGAAAGAGGAAAAGATCTCGTGGCGGGCGGTATGGTATTGTTCCTTCCTGTTGTGTGTGTGCAGGGATGTGTCAGGTGTACGAGATGGGGCTGCGGCTGTTCAGATGGGTCTACAAGAGAGAGTTTGAGGTGTGCACATGGAGAGAGAAGAAACCACCAAGAACGAGCTGTGTGGATGCTTTGGATGTGTGTCTGTGTGTTGTGTGTGTCAGGGTCTGGAGCAGTCGTCCGGCACAGTGGTTGTGCGGGATCTCAGCCCAGGTGTGCATCTGTGGGACATCCGCGGGCCGCCGGGCTTCGGATACTATGGCCAAATCGACCGGTCGCCCTGAACAAGACCACACGCCAATTGCATGCAATGGGGCACACAACACAACACATGAGCAGTTAGCTCCCTGATCAATGCCTGCAGGTTCCAGCTGAATGACAACGGTACTGCACTGATCAGATATTACAGGCAAGCGACAAGGCGGCCCGCAGTCATATATATGACTGATGTGGCTTCATGAATGCATTCGCTGCAGCGCGCCTTGTGCCGAGTTGGCTGCTGCCAAGCTCAACAAGACCAGGGACTCCTACGGCCACGTCATCACTGCCGAGGTCGACCCCACCAGACCCGCTCACCGCACCACCGCCATATTCGGCACCAAGATATACTTTGGCAACCTGGTGAGTGAATCCCTGTCAGTCAGAATGGGGCACTCACTGAGCTGTGTGGGCAGGGGAGAGGAGTGCGTGTGGCCGTGTGCCCGATGTGTGTGATGCAGGTCAAGGACGATGAGGTTGAGACCTACAAGGCGCTGTCCAACATGGATAAACCCATCGTAAGCATCCATCCATCCATCCATCCATTCTTGCACGCCGTCTGTTTGTCGTTTGCCCGTCTGTCTGTCTGTCTGTCTGCCCCTTTCCTCTCCCCGCAGCGCAACAACTTCGGTTTGACGTATGACGAGGAGGGCTCGGTGTGCGTCTACTTCTGCCTCACCGACAGGCTCGTGCGTATCGCATTCAGGCAAGACGGACATGTGTGCACACACGATCTCTGTCTGGGCCTCGTTCGATTGGTTCTTGTTTCTCTTTTCAGGCTGTGTGGCCGCTCCTACAAGATGGAGTGGCCCTTCTCATCTGTCAACCTGAGAGTGTTTGACAGCCATGGCGGCCGAGGGGCCGCCCCGAGCGACACCCACAACGACCTGCACATAGCCATCGTATACATCACTGCCCCCAAGGTGACCGACCCACCACTCCCCCCCCTCAGTCCCCCCCTCCCACACATCTGCTGTGCCTTTCCTGGCATCAATGCACCATGCAGTTGTATCGCGATCCCGGCATGCCCAGCACCACCGGCAGCAGCTCTGCCTCTGCCTCAGCGTCAGCCCCACCAGGCCCAGGCGACGGGTGTCTTGGCAACGGGCGCATCGAGTGGTGCCGCATCGTAGACCCATGGATCATCAGCAGAGGACCCGCTGACGACGCACTGGACGTACGCGTGTATGTGTGCACATCCCATGCATCCCGCCCGCCCGCCCGCCGGAACACATATCACATCTCTTGGCTAAAAGGGTCACCTCATCGTGTTGCGTGTGCAGAAGGAGTCCAAGTCATCGCTGCTGCAGCAGCAGCAGCAGCAGCAGCAGTCGACCGCGGGAGCCGCCAGCCCCACCCCCGGCGATGAGTCCGAGTCTTCCACTGATGACGAGGATGAGGATGAGGAGGGGGCCGAGAACGAGAACGGCGAGTGTGAGGGTCGGGGTGGGGGCCGGGCAGGCAGAGACAGGTCTTCGGTGTTCATGCCGCGCAAGAGCGTCACGGTGAGGACAGGCACACAACACACAGGGATGGATGCCAGGGGGACGGTGGTGTCTGTCTGTTTCCAGGCCTTCGAGGCCTCCTGGTGCGTGTGTGTGGTGTGCCCTGATCGAAAGGTGCACACACCAGGCGCACGCATGGGCCATTCCCGTTCCATCTGCATGTGTGTGTGGTGTGGTGTGGTGTGTGGTGTCAGGCTCACTTCCAGCAGCACATCGCCCCCTCGCTCGTCAAGGCCGGCCTGCTGCTCAGCGGATCCGCCACGTAACAAAAGAGACAGCACACACACTCGCCGCCCCTTGTGCAATATCTATTGCCCTGTAGGCCGGAAGGCGAGGCTGCTCCGCCTATTGAGCACATCTCCTATGTCCATCTGCGTGGCCGCAACGCCTCACACTCATCGCAGGACGCCCGCAGCTCAGGCGCCTTTTCCACCGATGACTTGTTCGACAAAATATACAAGTATGTGAGACACAGAAGAATGAATGAAAAGGACAGCAGGGAGGGAGGGAGGGGTGCTGGCAGGCATGGCTTGTCTGCGTGTCTGTGTAT
Organism: Vitrella brassicaformis; assembly: GCA_001179505.1. Lineage (NCBI taxonomy): Eukaryota > Vitrellaceae > Vitrella > Vitrella brassicaformis. The sequence goes on along the minus strand of CDMY01000338.1, from coordinate 11,473 downwards.
CTCAGGGTGTCGTTCAAGCTGTGGAAGGAGAGTTTCCTGCTGTTCGCGCGCTATCACTGCCTCATCACCACGGGCGTCATCCAGGGGTCAAACGCGGTAGGGCAGACACACACACCCATGGTCTCTGCCTGCCTTAATCTTTGTCAGATTGACCCCTCGTTTGTGCGTGAGTGTCTGCTGAGCCGCCGGCACTCGGTCGACATCAAACTATACTGCCTCAACGTACACACACGCATACATATCATGGTGCATGTCTGTCTGTCTACACCTGTGTGTCTATGTGTGTGTGTCTTGTGTGCAGGAGATGGAGCTGGCGGGAGTGCGCAGCCCCATCACGGAACCAGCAAAAGGTGCCACTGCCACTGGGGCGGGGACCCACACCGACACACATACAATGACGGCTGGCTCGATCCCTGCATGTGTGTGGCTGTCGGTGATTCGGTCATCCATCAGTGTTTGAGAAGATCGCTGCCCGTGCGCGCCGACAGTGAGTGTGGGTGGCCATCCAGATACTCAGTCGACGCCCCCGCACCGCATGTGTGTGTGTTCTCCAAACACACAGGTTGGGTTTGATTCGTCATCTGCAGGACTACCCCGCCCACTGCATGCGCGTGATGCACGCCTACGTCCGTCAGTCAGACAGGCAGGAGTATCCATGGCCATCCAGGCCAGCTGTCTGTCTGTCTGTCTGTCTGTGTGTGTGTGTGTCCGTGTGTGAGCAGGTTAGCCCGTTGAAGCTCATTGTGAGAGGCCCTGAGGTGGAGGAGTCGAACCGGTCGGTGGGCACACACATCCATCCACACACACACACACACACACATCCAGTCGCATGAACTGCAGTCCTGTCCTCTCTCTCTTTGTGTGGACGGTGGACGGCTGCAGTGTGTTGCGTCGGTTCCGTGACAAGGCAGACGCCTTCCTGCGCGTCGCATTCGTCGGTAGGTGGGCCTGTGAGCCACACAACACAACACGCCAGTGTGAGTGTGTGGTCGTTCCTTTCTGTCTGCCACAGACGAGGACGGCAGTCGTCTGATGTACGAGCCGGCCATCGAGGAGATCGTGGACAAGCGGATGAGGACCATTCTCGATGACGGCATGCACCACACACACACAAATGGGGGCCGGGAGCTTTTGCCATCTGGACTGGTCGTGTGTGGGGTGTGGTTTTTGTGCAGGTGTTCGTTTGTCGTTTCTGCCAGCCTACCAGATGCTGGCCTACAGCTCCAGCCAGATCAGAAACTGCGCCACGTGGTTCTTCAGACCTGGTGCCAAGAGAGAGAGAGAGACAGACGAACAATGCTGCCCATCCATCGACGAATAGCATCACGCTCATAGGTCTCTCTCTGGTACTGCTGTCGTGTGCCGTGATGTCTCTGTGTAGACGAGAGTTTGGGGTTCGTCGAGATCGAGTCCTTCATGGGCGACTTCAGCAACGTCAGACTACCTGGTACAGTACACGACTAAGCACACCACACCACACCACACCCTCTCTCCCTGTCACTGTATCCCATTGCGTGTCAGGCAAGTATGCGGCCCGTCAGGGTATGTGTTTCTCGGCCACACACGAGGGCATCCACATCTCACCGGAGCAGGTGTGTCTCGAGGACGACATCGCCCGACCAGTGGACCCTTTCGATGGTGACCGCAACAAGTGCGTATACGAGTTCACCGGTGAGCCCTGCCAATGTCTGGGTGTGTTGTGGTGGGGGTGGCCATGGAGATGTATGTGTGTGTGTGTGTTGATGCAGATGGGTGTGGGTACTGCCACGTGAATGTGGCTGAGGACCTCTCGCGGAAGCTGAACCTCTCGGAGACGCCATGCGCTTTCCAGGTAGAATATATAGCGAGCGACACACCGACACCGACACCGACTCTGCATGCTTCCCTGGCCATTCATTTTGTGTGTCTTCAGATCCGCTTCAACGGCGCCAAGGGTATGCTGGTGGTCGATCCCGACTTCAGAGACAAACACACACACCCGTAAGCTAGCTTTTCAGACTACCAAATGCTCCCTCCCATTTCTGTGGGTTGCGTATGTGTATGTCTGTCTCATAATGACTGCATGTGTGTGTGTGTGCCGGCTCATAGGGTTCGCGTGGTGCTTCGCAAGTCGCAGAACAAGTTCAAGGCCGAGCACCACATGCTGGAAATATGCGACTACGCGTGAACAACACACCCCACCACACCACACCCCATCTCTCTCTCTTTGTCTGTCTGTCTGTCTGTCTGACTGACAGTCGCTTCATCCCGCTGCACCTGAACCGCGAGATCATCACTCTGCTGCTGACGCGTGAGGTGCCGCCAGAGGCCATCCACGAGGTCAAAGATGAGACCATACAGGACATCAGGCGCGCTACCACTAACAAAGGTGCCCTTCCCTGCCCTTCCCCCCTCCCCCCCTCCCGTCCCCTGTACATGCACAGCCACGAATCGATGTGTCTCTCTCTGTGTCTGTGTGTCACTCACTCACGGCAGGCGCTGCGCTGCGTCTGCTGCACAAGGTGAGCACGGACCACTTCTTCGTGCGGCGTCTGGCCTTCCTCATCGGCCGTGGGATCGAACCCACCGAGCCGTTCGTCCGGGTGTGTCTGCGGGACATCCGGCGGTACATTTGCAAAGACATCCTCAACAAAACGCATCTATATGTCAAGGTAGGTGAGATAGGATCGCCTGCCTTGTTATGAGAATATGGCCATTCGTATCTTTCTGTCTTCTGCTTTGTTCGTTCAGAAAGGTGCGTGGCTGGACGCCCCGCAACGAACAGCCCGTACGCTCTGTGTCCTTTTCGTCTGTGTTGTGCAGGTGCCGTGTTGTTCGGCGTGTCTGATGAGGCCGGCGTGCTCGAGGAGGGGGAGGTCCACGTGCGCATCAGACGACCCAACGAGCCGCCACAAACCATCCAAGGTCACAGACAGACAGACAGACAGACACCCAAACAGACACCGGCCATCATCCCTTCTGTCTGTGTGTGTGTCTGCAGGGGATGTCAATGTGAGCAAGAATCCCGCGTTCGATCCCGGCGACACGCGTGTGTTGAGAGCGGTGTCGCGGAAGGAGCTGGAGCACTGTGTCAACGTCATTGTCTTCCCCGTCAAGGGGGAGAGGCCGCACCCGAACGAACTCAGCGGCTCTGACCTAGACGGTGCGATGGCCTGCCTGCCTACCCACCCAGTGGCACCAATCCCTCCAGACCCTACACACACAAAACAAAACCGAGACCATCCTCTCTCTCTCTCTCTCTCTGTGTGTGTGTGTGTGTGTGTGTGTGTCAGGTGACCAGTACCACGTGATTTGGGACCCTCGATGCGTTCCGCCCACTACCAACCCGCCGGGTGCGGAGTACTACAAGCCGCGGCCGAAGGAGACACTGCGTGAGGTGGACCTCTCAGACCCATTCAGCCGGCAGCAGGCACTCAAGGCAAGTGTCACTGACTGACAGATGGGGAGGGAGGGATGGATGGAAAGATGGGTATGGGTAGCGTCTTTGTTGTGTGTGTGTGTGTGTGTGTGTGCAGGAGTATTTCATCAACTACTTCCGCAACGACAACCTGGGCAAGATCTCTGTGGCGTGGCTGAGCCAGTGCCACCAGCCTGAGATCTATGCAGACCAAAAGGCAAGTCAGTCTGCACCATCTATGCCACACACACACCCCATGTGCCTTGTGCTGTGTTTTGTCTTCTGTTGTATGTTGTGTGCATACGCCACACCACGGCAGGCCCGCCACCCGACATGTCTCGAGCTCGCCGAGCTGCACAGCGACGCTGTCGACTTCGCAAAGACAGGTACACGCACCAGCTGCAGCGCCAAGACATCCATGGACACATCACATGCATGGGTCGATCAGAAGCACACAAACATGAATGTGGTTCTGCAATGGATCAGGCATCAGTGTGTCTTTACCTCGCGAGCTGGTGCCGAAGGAGCGACCCGACTTCATGGCCTCAAAGGCCCATTGGCTGGTACCTCCATGTGACGTGACATGACACACACCAGCCCGGCCGCCACCTTCATATCCTATATGCCATGCCCTCATGCCCTCTTGTGTGTTGACGTGTATGTTGGCCATCATATCAATCAGCCTGGGAAGGTGTTTGAGTCCCAGAGCGTGATTGGTCAGATCTTCCGCGAGACCAAACACCTCTGCGCCGACACACATGACGGTATGTTAGTGAGATGCAGAGAGGGGGAGAGACGCAGGAAGCAAGAAACGGCCATGTAAGTGCCATTGTCGTCTGTGCGCCATCCGTCCATCCGCCAATTAGATTTCCGTCCTGGCCGTCCCGAGGTGGTTGGCGCCCCCCTCATTGCTGAGGACCCCTCCAGCAGGAAGGCCGTCGCCCGCCACCTGCTGCTCGAGTGGACTGTGCCCAAGGACCTCATCCCCAGGGTCGTCGGACACCGCATCCTCTACAGATACATAGCCGAGTGAGCCGAGTGAGCCGATGAAGAACAAACATGTGTCTCCGTGTGTTGTGGCTGTCTGTCTGTCAGTATTGAGCACCAGGACGAGTCTCACGTGGGCGACGGCCTGCAGAGCTGCAACGCCATCTTCAAGGAGCTCGTCCACCACACCCGCACCCCCGCCACACGAGTGGAGCTGTCCATCCCGCTGTCAGTGGAGGCGGTGCACTTCCAGGTACAGTGCTGGCTGCGGGGCGGCGCCAAGAGCGACAAATCCGTCAGCAGCGACCCCATCGCCATCGACGTCGAGGACAAATACAAAGCCGCCGCCACCACCTCAAGTTGATGAGAGGGATATTGGGAGGGTGGAAAAGGCGACAGGCCAGCCAAAAGGGCGTCGTTGTGTGTGTTGTGTGTGCGTCAGGTCGTGGGAGTGTGTTCTGGCTCAAGGATGTGCCTGAGCACGGTGTGAATGTCACGGGGCTAAGGGAGCAGCTCGAGGCGGAGTGTTGTCTCCACATGCCAGACCACCAGGGCCAATTCGTCACGACAGACCTCATCGTATGCAAACACACCCAATACACACATCACATCGCATCACACACAAAAAAACACAAACGAACGCCTCTCTGTCCACTCCATCGACCTGTGTGTGTGTGCAGAAGTCGACATCGTACCTGCAGCTTACGAGTGAGGGCAGGTACACCGCGAGGGCGCAGCTGTGCGACGCCAAGACGGCTGCAGAAATCATGCGGTAAATCATTGGTTGACCGACATTACTTACACATAGAGAAGAGCTGTGGCTCGCCTTGTGTGTGTATGATGTGTAACGCATCACATGTCATATGTATGTCATGTGTGAACAAGCTAGATATCTCCTTTGTGTGATTTGTGTGTGGGGTACGGTACAGTCGTTTGCGCCGCGCGCCGCAGCCTGGCATGGATGTCAAGGGAAGACAAGGCCGCCACCACTGGGTGCGAATCGCCTGGGGTACGCAACGCAACGCAACGCAACTGCACCCAATCTATACATACACATGAAACAAAAGGACACACATGACTGACGCACATACGATCGACCTGTCTGTATGTGTCGTGCATGAGAGGAAGATGAGGACCCGGTAGTGTTGGCGTTTGAGAGCTGCATGGCCGGCAAGCGCGGCTCCCGGGACGAGACACTGCTGGGGCCGCCCAACATCAAGCGAATGAGGAGGGTCACCTACCTGCCACAAGGTACAGACAGTACAGATGAAGCCATCCATGGTCACTTACTCGTTCATTCCCTTTGTCGGGGTGTTTAGATGATGCCTACAGCCGGCCTCGCCTGGTGGAGCACTTCCGGGCCCTCATTGCCTTCCTCGACGCCGCCCGCCTGCGCGACAAGGCGGCATGCGTCACGGCGGGAGGGTACAGCGACATCCTCATCCGGCCCATCAATGTGCAGAACACCGACGGCACCAGGGGGCCGAGGGCTGCTGCTGTCGACATTGTGTTTGAGGTAGGTTAGGTGAACATATATGCGTCAGCCACTGCTGGCTGCCTGTGGGTATGTATCTGCAAGGGACTGACTGACGCGTGCGTGTACGTGTGTCATTCATTGGTTCAGACAGTGGAGGTGGCGAGGTTGTTTGACGAGTGTCAGGAGCGGCTGCGGGGCGAGACCGTCCTCAAGGAGGCTACCATCAGCAGACCTGGCGCCAGAGGTCAGCCAGCCACGCAGAAGGCAGACTGAGTGCCGTCTCCATTGTATGTATGCCTTTGTGTGTGTCGTGTGTCACACACAGAGACTCGCTACTCGTTGGTTGAGGCCTATTCGCATCTCGAGCACCTCTACAGCAAACCATACAACGTCCAAGTGACCGGATGCAACTTCTCCCAGGTAACATATGAGACACAAATCTCACCAGCTCGCACCATACGCACACCAGTTGTATTGTCCCTTGCTGCTGCCTCCAGGCTGACTTGGATGACTATCTGTGCCGACAGCTGCGCGAGGCCGGCATTGCCCCCGACCAAGAGAGGCCGATCGCCAGCATCCACCCGCACGCACAGACGCATCTGAGGGAGCGAACCAACCTCGCGTAAGACAGAGATACCTGGCAGGCCATATCGATATCGACCGCCATGCATGTCTTGATATGCAGTGCGCCTGCCATCGAGCCTGTGCCCTCTCCCGACGCCCCCAAGCGTGACTTTGACGTCCGCTTCAAGAGCCTCGACGCCACCCTCCACTTCATCAAACTCTACCACGTCGGCGGCGCATTCTTTGTCAGGCGCCCCCGACCCTCACCTGCCGGCATCAGGCACCGCAGCCAGCAAGAGAAAGGGCGGCAGTGCGACTCACGACGGCCATCCCCGCGGTCGTCTAAGGCCACATCGCCCGCTACGTCGTCCAAGCGGCCGTCGTGTGGGCCAGGCGACGAGAAAGCCAAGCACGGGAGCGACGGGCTGAGAGAGCTGATCAGTCGATTCGTCCAGGGGATCATTCATCGGGCGTTGGCTCGCGTCAATGGCGAGGCATGCAGTGGCGACCCCAAGGTGCCGGCAGACGTGCTCAAGTGCACGACGGACCAACCTGCACACCTGTCAGAGGAGCCTGCGACTGCTGCAGCACCACCACCAGCCCCTTCTCAGTCCACTTTCCTGGTGCCACGCACGGACCTCCATGAGATCAGCAAGGCCTGTGTCGCCTGGATCGTCGGTCGGTGCCGTGCTCGCCTGAGTGGCCAGCCGGTCCCCGAGTGTGACATGGTGTGTTGGGGCGGCGTCGAGGTGCCGAGACACGTGTTCTTCGAGACGGTAGAGGACAGTGCTGTGTCGGCTGATGGAGAGACGGAGGTGGAGGTGCGTGACGGGGAGGACGACGAGGATGCGGCCGTGTGGCGATGGCCGCCTGACCAGACCGTGCCGGCCGGCGTGGCCGATGCCGATCTGCTGCACAGGGACGCACCGCAACATCTCCACGAGATGCGCGAGGAATGCATCAGATGGAACGCACAGGCAAGCCAAGCTTGCTACATGAAAAGCCGAAAGCTTCGTCCGTCACATATGGGGTTTTCTTTGTCTGTCTGTGCGTGTGTTGTGTTGTGTTGTTGCGGTCAGGTGATGTACATGATGCGTCAGTATGGGGCGATTGAGGAGTCAGAGCTCGCCACAGGCTGCATCGCCCGACTCGCCGAGAAGCACCATGCCAAGGACCGCGACGTTGCCGCAAAGATGACCTGTGAGCTGCGGGCTGCGGCTGACGTGTGTGCCGACCGTCTGCACCGGCGAGAGCTCGGCGAGACAGAGGAGGACCGCAGCAGGGAGCTGGAGAGGCTCTACGCACGCGCATCGGCCGCATACATCGCCACATACACCGAAGCCGCCAGTGCCATGCACAGGTGGGGGCAAAACAGCTGTGAGGGAGGGGCAGGGTGGAAAGGTGGAGAGGTGATTGAATGCTTTTGTCGGTGTCAGATTGAGGTCTGATGGAGAGCTTGACGAGCATCACCATCCCGTGGCCATCTTCCGCTCCTTCCCATGGGGTGCGATACACAGACAAAGCATCAATCAAACATCGCCGCTGATGTATCCGCATCATGTGTTCTCATGTCAGTCATCTTTGGCGAGCATCTGTGTCTGTTGAAGAACCGATACATCGACTTCTACCGCCACTACCCCGACGCACGAAGACCCCACATCGAGGCCCGCCCTGATCAAGAAAACCAAAGTAAGTCATGCACAGATATGCACCAAAACAAGTCTTGCATTCTCCCCCTGCTGTGTGTGGGCACGTTCAGCTGCGTCTGCGAGCGATGCTGTTCCCGTGTTCGGCTACCACGCCACAAGTGTCGAGGTCGACCTGCTGCACAAACGAGTGGAGGAATACCTCAGCGAGCAGGAAGCGGCGGTCCTCTCGCCACCACGCCCCCCCGTGGCGCCACCAAGCCCTCCGCCACCGCATCGAGACCAGCCGCCCATGCCCCCTTCCCCTTCCCCTCCGGCACAGCGGCCTGATGAGCCTCGATTGACGAGGATCGACCCTATCGCATCCAACCGGATGATACAGAACACTCTGGGGGTCGGCGGCCGCAGGGCCCAGCAGCACGCCAGCATCTGCAGGGAGCCCCACCCGTCAGCCATCCGGCATCATGAGACCGCAGCCGGACCACCGGCACACACGACGGCAGACACACACGCTGCCCCAGCTGCAGCTGCCGCTGCAGAACAGCGCACCAAGCTGGCAGAGGCCCCGTCACAGCCCCCCGCCCCACCACCATCAGCTTTGGCTGCTTCGTGTAAGTACGCCGACGAGGCCGAGTGGCAGCGGGTCAAGTCAGGCAGCCCATCGCCGCTGAGCAAGGCACCAGCCACCGAGTCGTCATCGCCATCACCAGACCAAGGAGCCAACAGGAGAGCTCCGTTCTCGTCGCTGACTGGCGCCACTGTGTCTGCACAGCCAGGGAGGGGGAGGGAGAGGGGGCTCGGGCGTGGGCTGCGCGTGTGGGAGGACGGCCGACCTGTACCGATCCGGGCCCATCCTCGCCCCGACATCCCACTGACCAGTGATGGTGTTGTCGCTCAGGAGAGTGCTCGCCTCCAACAGCCCGTCGCGACGAGCGCCAACAAGAAGGCCCCAGAAGCCCATGGCTCCCCACCACACATCTCACCTCCATCGTCGGTGACGTATCACGAGCGTCCCCTTCCAGCGGCCGGCACCCGACTGGCCGCCCCTGCGCCACTCCGGGACCAAGACCCACAGCCGAGGGACAGGGAGGTGCCATTTCAGCCTGTACGTAAGGTGGAGGGGGGCAATCTCAGCCGTGGCGGTACGAGACACGAGGTCAGCAGCCGATGGCATCTGTTCAGCAACGATGTGCCCGCCAGCCAGCGTGACAGTGGGCAGCGCAGCCATCGTCTCACGGAGGAAGACTACCAGCGGTTCAAGCCGAGCCCACGCCGCTTCGCACGCCGGCCGCGACGTTCTCGTTCGCCGTCATCCGATGAGCTGTCTGATCACACCAGACACTCACACATGGACGCCACCCGCCGCCCGTCCTCTCGCCTTCAGCACCCACGTCGCGACGAGAGACGACCGGCAGCCAACGAGCCGAGACTGGGGCCGCATTACGACGGCTGGAGGGACGACACACGTGACCCATCTCCCGCTCCGAGTCGATTGTCGCGTCTGGGCCCTCATCGGCAGCCGACGAGACACATCGGCGATGAGGCCCGCCCCCTGCAGCCCAGCCTCACTTGCAGGGGCAAGCAAGAGGAGTTCGACCGACATGACGTGCGCAACAGACACCCACGGCGATACCGCGAGGAAGGGAGGGCACATGGGCTGATGGGGGAGTGGTATGACAGCCACGATCGCATGTCGCCCTGCCGCAGTCGGGCTGGGGGTGGGAGTGGGATGGCGGGGAGGGACGGTGGAGGGCGGCAGCTGGTGGGTCGCCATGACGTGAGCAGAGGAGGCTATGGGGAGTCAAATAGCTCTGATGATGGCACGGTGCAGTTGTCGAGGCGCCTGCAGGGGCGCTATCGATAGATAGGTGTGTGGTTGACTAAGAGAGACATGTGCAGCAAGCAAAGCACTGTCAGAGACCAATCATGTCGTACGTATGCCATGCTTCGTGACATGAATGAACCACTACTCGCTGAGGTGGGTGGATGTTGTGTCCAAACATCCACGGACGTGTGGTCCATCGCAGTCAGTCAAACGAACCGGTTCATATAAAACGTAGAAGCAGGCAGCATCGGGTAAATCGGGTGGCAAACGCCAAGTACTCACTCACCAATACATAGTCGCATCCACCACACCACACCACGCACACTCTCACGCACCGCACCGCATGCAGACACACACATTCACCCACAGAGAGCAATTAAGTACTTTAGCTACACAGTCATGTCATGTTGAGCGAATTGTCACGGTGTTGGACGGTTTGCCTTTGGTGCCGTCGGCCATCAGGGGCACCACTTGCCACACACAGCACTCGGCAGCACTGCCCTCGCTCTCCTCCGCACTGTTCCTGACGGCCTCGACCAAATCGACCAACTCACTCGTCGACACACCATCCTCAAAATGCTTCCTCTCCACATGCCGCGTCACCGTCATGGGGACGCCCTCACGCTCGCCCACCAGCACCTCCCACCCCACCACACCCGTGGCACCGTTCCTATCGACAGACATCAAAGACACACACACAGAGATAGACGCGTTAGTTGCAGTCAGTCAGTGCACTCACTCATTGAATGTATCTATCGTGTCTGTCGTACCGCACTCACTGCCCACGCTCACTCACCAGCTGAAGTGCAGCGACGGGCTGGTTGCCACAGCGGTGCTGCCATGGCCACTACCATTGTCTTGGTTGGCCACCATTAGTGTGGGCGGCTCGGCCGGCTTCCCCTGCCACCGATGCCGCGTGGCTCGATAGGACAGGCCGTGCACAAACTGCATCTCCAGCACCTTGCTGCTGGTCTGAGGGTCGATCTCGGTGTAGAAGGGCATCAGCGGCTGCCCGATACCGCCCCAGTCTATCGCGTAGTTGCCGTTGTCCAGCAGCTGGGAGCTGCCCGTCGCCCACGTGTATAAGTCCGGCGAGTGCCGGTACTCCCACACCTGTGTGGCCGTCATGGCGGCCTCATCAACAAGGTAGCTGACGGCTCGTGAGTACTCGGGAACGTCACGCGGACCGTTGTCATACATCGTCAGCAGCAGAGTGCCACCATTGTCTTGGGTCAAGAGCCGGACGTCACACGGCATATAATTGTCGAGACCTTAACAGAGAGAGACTGGGGGCGGTGGCTCAGTGAGACGGAGTCGAGCACAGAGAAGGTGCAGGGCAGAAGCTGAGGGCGTGTGTGCAAAATAATGTGACTTTCGGCTATCCGGCCTTACCAAGCAGAGGGAATGGCGTTGTGTGTGTGGGTAGTGAGGGGAATCCGAAGTTGCTGTTTTGGTATCCCACCGTGGAAGGAGTTGAAGTAAATAACATACAGGCCTCTCCAGCTCAGAATCGCACCTTCATCAAGAGGTCAGAAAAGCTTTGCTAGGGCCCTTGACAGCATGGCCGATCCCTTGAC
>CDMY01000337.1:96360-114157 GCA_001179505.1 Vitrella brassicaformis | reverse complement strand
TAGAGAGAGACATGCAAGCAATGCATCGCCATGAGGGCATCGTCGCCATGCAGTTAGTTGTGCAATGTCACCCCCCACACACACCCGACGCAGACAGCGTGTCATGCATTCCTGGCTGCGTGTGGGTGGGCGGGCTGACTCACCTCACCGCGTACGGGATGGCCTCGTACAACGCCGTAAGGTCCTCGTCGCTCATCGACGGGTCGGACTTGGCGGCGGCGATAAAGCGGCGCAAATGGGGTGCGCTCATGGTGTGTGGGGGGCAGCGATATCGACAATAACAAGAGGGCTGCAGCAAACACCGCGGACCTCACTTTTCGCTGCCTCTGGAAACTGCGTCGAGGTGAACTTGAACATCTCCACAGTGCCCAGGGGCGGCACGTAACACGCCGGCAGCACAGGCAGGGCCATCTTAGGCACGCCACACACGGCAGGTGGCGGATGGTGCTGTAGTTGTTCTGGGGCAGGGCTGCATGAGCAAAGTAGCCAACCACACAGACACAGACAGACAGAGACAGAGAGAAGGGGATGCATGTGCGTGTGTGTGTGTGTGTGTGTATTGTCCCCCCTCCCAGCTCCCTCTCTCTCTGTCTGCCTCTCTGTCTGTGTGTGTGTGCCTACCGATGGCCTGCGGCCCGGGGAAAGAATAGTGGTCCTGGGCGGCACCCGTAGTGAAGGTGATGGCGGCGCCGAACTTGGCGGCCTCCTCCTCCAACAGTTTCCGCTCCAGCACTGCACACACACAGGGGGGGAGAGATGTAGTGAGCGCGGGAATCCCCAAAACTTTGTGTTCGTCCCTCACATCCACAAGTGCGTTGTGGTGGACAGATGGACGTGTCCATTAGACGCGCCGGTTGGTCGTGGGGGTCCATCGTCGTCCTGCAGCTTGGCCAACTGCCCAGGACGTCTCTCCATGGCCGCCGAAGCGGCCAAATATGCGGAAACACACAGAGAAAAGAGAAGAGACACGATGAAGTGCCTTTAGCGTCTTCCTTTCTCCCTCACGTACGTACGTACCTGGCAGGCCGCCGGGCGCAGATCGATATGGATTGAGTAGGTCCATCGGGGATGCAAGGTGGAGACGGCGGTCGATCTGTACAGTACCACAAAGGCGGACACGAGACACGTAGACGGGAGTTGATCAGTCTGTTTGACAGCTCACCTTCGATGCCCACATGGATGGCGGGGGACGGCAATGCGGTTGGAGGGATTGTCATGGGCCAATCGGATATAAAATGTAGCCAGCGATTTCTGAGGCCAAACAGAAAGAAACCTGTTGGTTGACATATTGGATGCATGGATGGATGCACTGCTTTCTGCTCATTCACCCACCCATCGCCTCCTATCCCCACAGCCACCCCGACGAGAGCGGCAGCCGACACATTAAGGAGGCAATGGGCTCGGCTGAGGGGCGCGGCACCGCAGGCAGTCCAACACCACCAGCAGCAGCAGCAATGCAACAAAACACCGGCCACCGAGCTACAGGGATTTACAGCCCCACCTGCACACAGCACAGCACAGCACAGCACATCAGACAGACAGACAGACAGACAGAGAGGAGACCATGAGCACAGCTGACCCGCTCTCCCTCTCCCTCCCTCTCCCTCTCTCTCTCTGTGACCACCTCATCCCCCTCAAACACTCACCACTTACGGGTCAGGGCAGCCCGATGGCCTGGCTCATCTCCTGCCAGAACCACCTGTCGACCATCGCTTTGGGGTGGCCCTCCCGCAGCCGCTGCACAGCCCGTGCCGCCAGCAGCGTCGGCCGCACCGCCCAGGGCACGTCACACATGGGCGTCGAGGTGAACTTGAACATCTCCACGGGGCCCAGGGGCGGCACATAAAACGCCGGCAGCACAGGCAGGGCCAAGTTGGGCACACCACACACGGCAGGTGGAGGATGGTAGTTGTTGTGGGGCAGGGCTGAGGAAGGGAGCGGACCACAGGAGCCAACCACACAGACAGACACACAGACAGGGAGAGAGAGGAGGGGATGCATGTGTGTGTGGGTGTGTGGGTGTGGGTGTGTGTATTGTCCCCCCTCCCAGCTCCCTCTCTCTGTCTGCCTCTCTGTCGGTCGGTCTGTGTGTGCCTACCGATGGCCTGCGGCCCGGGGAAGGCATAGTGGTCCTGGGCGGGGCCCGTAGTGAGGTTGGTGGCGCCGAACTTGGCGGCCTCCTCCTCCAACAGGGCGGCCTCCTCCTCACTGCACACAGCACACACACAGAGGGGGAGAGATGTAGTGAGTGTTGTGCGTGTGTGGTTCTGTACTCCCCTGGAAGCGGCGCCAGTCCTCCTCGGCGGCGCGTTCCTCGAGGTCGATGTAGGCGTCCGCGGCCGCCCGGTCGACGGCATGCAGGGCCTCCTCCTCGTCCACCCGCACCTGCACACAAACACAGAGACAGAGACATCATCGGCATGAGCATCAGGACGCCATGCAGTAGTGCAGTGGACCACACCCATCGCCCCCTAACCCCGGTGCAGGCAGACAAAATGCAGCGCATGGCACGGCACTGCGCGTCATGCCCCCACTCCATCTAATCTATGTTTGTGAGTAGAAAGAAAGGCCTTCCCTTCTCACCTCGGCGGGAATGGCGGCGAATAAGTCGCTCAGCTCCGTCTCACTGATGTCAAGGCGGGCCGCGACAGCTGTCGAGCACCTTGGAAATGGTGGCGTAACTCATTCCTATCAACGACAGACGGGCATTTTTTGATCAGAAGGGTGAATCTGTGCGCGTATGTGTAGTATATGTGGTTCAGGTGTCGGTGCTTGCGGCCGCCTCGGTGAAGGATGGCGTCGGCTCGCTGCCGCAAGAGGTTCTCCTGCACATCCCGATCGGCAAGGCCTTGCAGCAGGTGGTCTATGCCTACATACCTACCTACCTGCTGCAACTGATTCCATATGCGTCAGATGCGCATGAGGCGGTCGACGATCTGTCGCTGCAGCTGCTGCGACACGGGCCCCGGCCCGAACAGCTCCTGCTGGTGGGATCGAAGGAGCCCTATACACACACATGCAGCACAGACACACCACAGACGCACCGCACCTGTGCTGCTGTCCTGCTTCCTTCTTTGCTAATGCCTACGCGAGAGTGAGGTAGTGTTTCTGCACAGCCGGTCCACTTTGCTGAAGGGAAAACAAGCTGACGGTCAAGCTCCGACAGAACGGCTGCAAACGCATCGCCGCCAGCGCGGCCCTGCAAAACAACCAATGGCACACACACACACATGAATTGGTTCCTGGGTGTGTGCGAGGCTGTGTCTATGTCTTTGTGTACCGTAGACGCGACGAATGGACCGGACTGGCCCAGAGCTGAGCTCACGTACACGGAGAGATGCCGTGTGTGAAGCCATTCATCGTCTCTTTTGCGTCCTCCGCATCCCTCTCCGGCAGCACTGGACGAAACAGCACCATGGGACGGCACCATGGGACGGCAGTAACGTCAGACCTGATGGGCATACACACCGAAAGCAGCCAGACAACTGACGAATCGTGTTCTGTGTTCCCGAGTCTGCAGGAAGTCATGGCACCTTTCTCACCGCCGGGCATCTTGGGCTGCGGCGACGGCAGACATCCTGCGATTGAGGCGAGTCGGTCGGCGTGTCGGTTGATGGCACTTGTGTCTTGATCCGCACCTGAGTCTTGGAGACCGGCCGAGGCGACGGCGGGCGGCGACGATCCTCGACTTCTGCGTGAGAGCATTCGTTACACCAGCCACACATCCATCCATCCATCCATCCATTCAAACTGACCTCTCCTTTGTGTTTGTGTGTATCAGGCGGCACCTTTGCTCAGTCGGCGTCACGCTGTCAGTCACGTAACACGGGCAGGCCGACTGAAAGGGAGAGGGGGGAAGAGATTTAACGCATAGCACAACGGCAGGCAGAGAAGGGGTGACGATGAATGTGATATGGCCAACTACAAACAAATTATTCTTGACAACAAAAAGGAGAAAAGAGACAGTCTGACTGTCTCTGGGCGAGAAATCGCGCGCAAACTTGTCGCAACCCGCTCGTTTCCTTGCGACCGACATACCAAGTGGCGAATGACATATGTTGGGTTTTGATAGCAGGGTTTGTGCTTAGCTTGCAGACATGTCTTTCTATTTCGTGCATCTTCGGTGAGCGTTGGCAGCTCTCGTGCGTGTCTTGCTTGGCGGGCTGGCCATGCCCATGATGGACTCGTGCGTTGCGTGCCTTGCGTAAAGGCTTGTACGGCAGAGATTGATCCTTCTGACCACGGTGTGTGTTCGGCACACAGCAACTTCAACAACATACGCCGTTCCACCCACCGGCGCAACACCTCTAAACACCTCACCGTGATGACTGTCTGCACACAACACGACAGACACATCCGGCGTCCTTTCCTTACCCCGTGGCGTCTGTGCGGCTGTGTCTTCCTCACCGTACAGGTCGCTGAAAGGAAGAGAGACACGCCGGCGAATGCAGGGAGACAGCGAATGCACAGCCGCGGACGCACCAGCGTTTTTTCTGCCGGAACAAACCACAGAGGAAAAAAAAAGAAATGCGTTCGTTCCTGCGTGGCTTGTGGGAAATAAGGCCGTGCGTGCGCGGGAGAGGCTAGGCGGGAGGTCGGCACGCACGAGAAGAATTCGTCGCGGCAGCTCGGCGAGGCACCGCGCGGGCACGTCCATTTCCTGTTTGGCTGCTCGGCGGCGTCACTGTCAGGCAACTGTCAGGTACATGTAGCACCAGCAGGCCGGCTGATAGAAAGAGAGGGAAAACATTAAAGGCATAGCACAACAGCAGGCAGAGAGAGGGATGACGATGAATTGAATGGCAAGACACGGACGTCGTTTGACAAAGGGAAAAAGAGACAGTCTGACTGTCTCTGGGCGAGAAATCGCGCGCAAACTCGCCGCGGCGCCCTTTTGTTCACCTCGGGTGACCACTGAACGCACGCCATTCCCGAAATCCGCCAAGGATCGCCTGTGCGAGCTTAGTGGGGGCCGCCTCCCTTCCCTCCCCTCCCCTTTCTTGCCCTCCTCAAGTTCACGCACCGAGCGCTACCGATATCGTTGTCTGAGCTGCTTTCGCTGCCCTTTGCAATGCAGCTTCGTCCCCTCATCGTGATCCTGGCCCTCACCATCACACGGCTGGCAAAGGCGGCAAATCTGTCCATCACACCGGCAGGGCACGCCACTGCAGCTCACCACGCCGACAAGGGTCCACACGCCGAAGTGAAAACGGAGGCGAAACATCCCCAGGCGGAGGGCCTGGCGCTGAACGCTACAGCTCACGCAGGAATCCATGCTGAGAAGGCGCAACAGAAGACCAACCAGACGGCTAAAGTACGAAGCGGTCTATATATGCATTCCCCCTGCTGACTACTCTGCTCTCTTCCAACCTGTCTGCAGACGTCTTTCCTGAGGGCCCCAAAGACGCAACAAACAGCACAGCCTTCCGCAGCTTCTTCAACCGGCCGGCTGGTCAAGAGCGAGGGCCACTCACAGGGTCACATTGATCCTCCTGAAGCGCCACCGACGGTAGGTGTGCATTCAGGCCGCCACTCTGTCTTTCTGTATGTGTATACTTTTGGTTGTGGGCAGGGTGGGCCCGGTGCGCCTGACGAGCCGCCGCGTGATCCTGCTGCGGCTGCTGGGCCGGAGGGGGATTTGAATGATACCAACTGGGGCATCAGGTATTCTGCCCCACCGGCGCTAGCATGCGCACTGCCCCTTGTTGCCGTGGCCGCTTTTGGGCAATTCTAGGCCGTAAGTAAGAGCTACTGTTGCCCGTGGACAATGAGCGGTTGGATGGCCTTTGTTTGTGCATTCACGGTGGGTGCCTTCACTTTCCAGATATATATTATGAATAAGTCAATACGTCACCATGGCTCCGAGCAAAAAGGAGTCTTCAAGAGCAATAACAGCCAGCTCACACAGAGCTGCTTTCGTGCCGTCTTCTATACAACCACGCACGCACGCACGCACACGACGCATGCAATGCACTCGTCAAGAACAAATCACGCTACTCAATCATCGTCGTCGTCGTCGTCGTCGTCGTGCTTGATGACTGGCCCTGGGCCGCCGTGTATGCCCTCTCCCTCGTGGTCCATCTTAATCAGAGACGCGCCACCGATGGGCACGTCCTCTTGCTTGATCAGAGACGCGCCACCGATGGCCACGTCCTCGTGATGCAGTCCATCATCCTGATGACCCCCGGCCGGCAGACCAGCCGCCGAGGCGCTGCCGCTGCTCATGAGGGAAGGAAAGCCGCGGGCGTGCATCTGGGGGCTGGCAGTGGGGGGACCGGCAGCCCCGGCTGGGCCAAAGGGATGTGCGCCAGCTTGGCCGTGGATGGATGCCATCTGAGAAGCCACGGCCGCGTGTTGCATGAAGGCTGCCGGGTTGATGCGAGCCGCCTGGGGCAACTGAGAGGCATCCAGGGGAGAAGGGGAGAATGGGATGCAGTCCACCTGTATGTGCTCGCTCGCAAGTATTTGTCCTTACCGCTGGGAAGCCCTGCAGGCCATGAGGGGCTCCGCCGAATGGCATGCCCGGCATTCCTGGAGGGCCAGCGAACTGCACACACAACCGTACACCCCGAAGTCAGCCACGTATGAAAGTGTGTTGATGTTCCCTCTGCCCTACTTGGGGCGGCATCCCTGCCCGTTGCTGGGTTTGTGAAGGGTGCATCCCAAACATGCCGCCCATGGTCGAGCTCGACCCTCCCATGCCCGCCAGACCCCTGTCTGCGCTGGCTGCTGGCATGTACTTGCCCGCAGCCTCCGCGGGAGCATGCTGAATGAGTGCCGAACGGCAAGCAATATACACAATGGCAAGCACAGGGACATACAGAAGCTACATATATTTCGTCAGTCGTGTGCCTACCATACCCACCTCTCTGTATCTGTCGAGGTACTTCCGCAGCGGCTCCTGATACTTCTCAAAGCCGAGGTTGCCCAGCGCGTTGATGATGTCGTCTCCCCCCAGCGTCTTGCGCTTCTCAAGCAGACACTTCTCGCTCGCCTGCACTCACAGCACCGACAAAGGGACGGCAGGCAGGCAAGCAGGCATCCATCCATCCATCGAGCGCATCCCGCTCTGAGCGTCATGTGTACGTCTGTCTGCACGCACCTCGCTGGTGATGAATGCGATGAATTCGGTGACGCATTCCTGCATGGTCTCCTTGGCGTCCTTGGCTATCTTGGCGTTGGTCGGCAGAATCCGCTTCATGATCCGACCCACATTCGCCACGGGCAGCATCCTGAAACAACAGATCATGACGATCAGCATGGTGTGCTGCAGTCGTTCTTCATGTGATTGATGCCTGAGCCCACTTTTCGCCTTCGCATTTCGCCTCAGCGAAGAAGTGGCTGTCGCCTTCGTCCGCGGACATGATGCCGTCTGGTCCGCGCTATTGCCGCTTCAACCCTGCCTTCCAACCACGCGCATCAGGACAGTTCACTCTTCTGTTTTTCTCCCCCTCTCCCTCCACTGCGAGCTCTAACTTCTTGCAGAGACGCAGATCCTCCCTCTCTCCTCCTCAAACACCTTCATCTTGAACCTCAACTCTTGCTCGAGGTGAATGGGTTGAAGCAAGTTCGAAAAGATCCACTCATCCGACGATGTGGTGCGCTGTGCGTGTCCCTGTCAGGAAGCTTAGGTCTGCCAACGAAAGTACAACGAAGCCATCTGCCGCAATGCTGCCATCCATCATCGCATCTGCCCTCCTTGGCTTCCTTCTGCCACTTGTCGGTGCCTTCGTCCCCCAGACCTTCTCTCCATCACTTTCGCCCATCCAGAGGCTGAGGAGCCGCTCAGCCGTCCCCAGGAGGCCGCACAGTGTGCTGATGCAGGTGCCGGAGGTGCCTGTAGATCTCGAGGGCAGGCTGGACCCCTCTCGGTCCTGGACCATCGAGCTCAACTATGACGGCGACATCGAGACGGTTGAGGTGCCGGAGGGGACGAGTGTGCTGGAGGCGGCCGAGACGGTGTGGGAGGACCCGCCGTGCGACTGCAGGAACGGCGTGTGCACCAGCTGTGCCGGGCGCATCGTGGGCGGCAAGTTGGGGGAGGCCTATGTCATCAATCGCGACAGCTTGGAGGAGGTCACCAAGGACAAGGGGTACGTTCTGACCTGTCAGACGTACGTGTGCGGCCCTGGCCTCAAGGTGGAGCTTAACAAGAACGAGGAGGTCTATGGCATGCAGTACGGCAGGTTCGAGTACGGACAGTCATAGCTATGCCAGACACACACACGCATGCCACACTCCCGGGGGGTGCAGAGAGGATGTGTGTGGGTGTTTTAAGGGGAGTGGGTGTGTGGGCGTGTTCCCTCGCTGATGCCTCGAGTGTGTCTGAATGAGTGAGTGGTTTTTCGCCCATACCCTGCTGTGCATGATCTGATCAGATGACAGACAGGCAGCCGCTTTTTCCGTCTTCACAACATAACTAACATGCATGTGTGTTGATTATTATGATTTTTCACATGTGTGTCCTGCTGCCTGCCAGATAGCTCACCTAGCCGCGTTGGAGAGACTACGTGCACATGTCAATCAACGTGCAGGGGGATGCATGTGCATGTGACACTCCAACACTGCCTCGTGTGGCTGTTGGGGTGGGGTGGGTGGGGTGGATTGGGGCGTGGTGAGCTCACGACATGCGCTGATCAACTCTGCTTTGCGTGGTGAAAGCATCGAAAACGGAGTGTCTTTCATTGCATCTGGTCTGTCTGCCAATCGCTACATCATCATATATAGGGTGGGTGTGTGGTCAAAATGGTAAAGCGTCACTCATTGCCGGTCGGGCAGTCGGTCGGTCAATCAATCCTAGCTCTACAAGTCCCCCCTCCCCCTCCCCCAGGCATGCAGTCCGCCATCCCGTCCCGTCCCATCCATCCATCCATCAGTGCATCAATCCATCCATCCATCAGCGCATCCATCCAGGCAGGCAGGCAGGCAGGCCAGCCAACAGCTATTCACACACACAACACCAAATACACGGGCAGCCAGCCAACCCACATACATACAAAATCCACGCACCAACCCGCCCATCAATCAATCAATCCATCGATCAACCACACAGGCGCATCATGTCGTGTCAACCATACATACCGGCCACATCAGCCACTCAGCCAGCCAGACACCGCACCGCACCGCACCACCCCATATATGTTTGGGTGAAATGAACGGGTGGGTCTATGGTATGAAGTGTGTGTGTCGATTGATTGAAAGGAACCCTCTCACTCTCCCTCCCTCCCTCCCCCCCCTCCGACGCAATCGATGGACATTCCTGAACACACACAAAGACACACACACACACACACACGAAGGTGATCTAGTCCTTCCATGTGTGGGTGTTGGTGCCGTGGTTCATTCTTCTCACCCGTCATATCTATTTCTTTATTCCGCGTCACGGGCCTGTCGCTTGTTGCGTGGCTCTCCCTTAGTCACGTTCGCGCGCCGCCCCTTCTGCTGTGTGCCGGGCGACGGCGCCTGCTGCTGCTGCTGCTGGTGCTGGTGCTGCTGATGGATCTGGGTGGTCGGGGGATCGCTGGCGAGGCCCTCCTGCTGCTGCTGCTGTGTACTGGGGTGCTGGTGTGTGTTGTGGTGCTGGTGCTGGTGCTGGTTCTTGGGTTTGCGCTTGGGATTGAAGTCGAAATCGTAGTCTCCGCCGATCTTCCAGTCGATCCTGCAGCTTTTGGCGGCGAGGGATGGGAGGCCGCGATGCATCACCAGCCGTGCATCCGCCTTGCGCGCGAACCAGAGGAAGCCCGCGCTGCCCTTATGCCGCAGGATGAGCATCTCCCCGCCACCCCCACCGCCACCGCCCCCGTGCTGCTCCTGGAGAACGGCATACTCCTTCTGCAGCTGCTTGTCGTCCAGATTATCCAGCCCCGACACCCACAGCGTCTGCTCACCCCGCCCACCACCAGCACCCGCCCCCGCCCCCGCCCCCGCCCCCGCACCCATGCCGCCGCCGCCGGTGCGCCCATATCCTCCACTGGCATCAGGGCCGCCGCGGTACTGACCGCCCTGGCGGACGTTGATATCGTCCCTGGTACGGTTACGCTGCTGCTGCTGCTGGTTGCTGGTGTTGGGGCGGATGGGATTGGGGCTCTGGTGGCGGTGGGGAGCCTCCAACGCGGCGCGATACGAGCTGCGCTGAGCAGCCGCTGCTGCTGCTGAGGAAAGAGGGAGACGCACAAACAAGACCCCCATAAATGAATGTGACAGATGAAGGAGCGCATGTGTGTGATACGTGTGTGTGTGTTGCGGGCGTGTGTGGCAGCTTAGCTTACGGGGGTGGTTGACGACAGATTTGGGTGCGGGTGTGATGGCGCTGGTCCCCACCTTGACGTCCTCGCCCCGCTCCTGCGTCTCGTTATGGTTGCCCCCCTCCTCCTGACTATCGTAGTGGGGTTCGTGGAACGGTATGTGGAAACCGTCCCGGAGCGGCCCGCCCATCCAGCCCTCGATATAGTCATCCGGCAGCTTCCGCCGCCCCTCATGCCCCTCCCCCTGCCCCTCCTGCTGCTGCCCCTCGCCCTTGGCCCCCTTCTTCGGCTCGTCCAGCTCGCCAGCCTCCTGCTGCAGGGCCTTGGTGAGGAAGAGCTTCTTGCTATCGGCTCCCGTGATGTGGTCGTCCTGTGGGCCACTGGCGTCGGCGAACTCGCAGAAGTGGGAGTGTTTGACGTAGTAGCTGAGGTAGTCAGGGAGCTGCTCGGGGCTGAGGTAGAAGGTCTGGCAGAACCGCTGGTACGTGCGGTCGGAGCCGTTGGACTGCAGCGTTGTGGTGGTGGTGCTGCTCTTGGGCGGCAACCACAGCCAACCCATGCAGAACACCACCACGTGCTCGATGCCGGCCGGGAGGGGGTGCTGGTCCTCCTCCCCCTCCTCCTCTCCACTGGCCGTCGACGCGTGGTGGGTGTGTTTGTGGAAGTCGACGGTGGATATCTTGGCACGGCAGCAGCGCGACAGGATGGAGTGGCTCTTGATGGACTGGCTGATGGCCGCCTTGCCTCGTGCCGGCGAAGGGGTCGCCGGAGGGTCGTCGCTGGCCTCGCGCGTCCAGACCATCACCGAATTATCTGACGCACAGTCGCAGCACACAACACAGCCACGTGCAGCTGGGTCCACACACCCATCCTCCTCCTGCAGGTGCGCACCTTTGAAGAACTTATGCAGGTGATGGGGGCGGCGCTGAAGAGTGTGGAAAAACTGGGTGAGGAACTGGAACCCCACCTCACGGCAATCCCGAGACGTGAACATGCCCTCCACCTCCTCCGATGGGTAACCCTGCCGCCCCTGGTACATTATCTTATCACGCTCCAAACTCACGGAAAGAATGCAACGAGAGGGGGCTGCCGGAAACAGCCGCTACAGCTCCATGGCGTCCACTGTTTTGCAGCCGGCCTTACGAGAGCGGATGGCGGCAGAAACGCATGCCGCGGCCGGCCAGAAAACACTAACTGGGTGGCCCTCCTCGCCCCGTGGTGTGCTGGAGAGGGGGAGGGCGCAGCCACGCTCAAGAAGAGCTCGAAAGGCTCTGCATTGTGGCGAGCTCAATGCGAGCTTGAAGAACCACCGAGTTAGCGAGACGGTTTCGAGACTGCAGGAGTGACCATCATCATTACATCGGTACTGTATTGATGGAAGCAAGCAGCTTATGCACGAGCATCCACCTCTATGAAACGCCTGAGCGGCTCTATCTATTGGGACGCCAAAACGAGGGCGGAGGCTTCAGGAAGCTGACAATTGACAAGGCCGTCATCAGCTTGGCCCTTGAAGAAGCGGCCATTGATGCCGATGCGGCAGCAGAGCTCACTGGGCGGCTCATCAAGTCGGGCGCCACTGTGCAGCGTGCCGATGGCATCTTGGGATTCATCAGGTGGGCACACGACTCATTGCAAAGAAACAAGCAAGACAGGCGTGACAGAAAAGACTGTGTGCGACTGCGATTGGATGTCAGGTTCTTGGAGGGGTATTATCTGGTGCTGGTGACCGAGAAGCATCGCGTCGCCAACATAGGCGGCCGGCTGGTCTTCGCCGTCGACAAAGTCAGCCTCATCAGCTGCCTGAAGCCTGAGGTATGTGTGGATGCACCAGAAGGTCTGCCTGTCTGTCTGATCATCTTTCCAATTCGTCCACCAGGTCGCTGCCCGTCTGCGTCGCGAGCGCGGCACCCGAAGTGCAGACGAGGTGCGGTACAAGCAGCTGTTCCAGCAGGTGCTCTTCGACACCTTCTTCTTCTCATACACATGGGACCTCACGAGGTGCGTGCAGGACCAGACCTCCCTCCTAGACCCCACGGCGCAGCCCGTCGCCTCCCGCACATCCGCACGCGGGGAGAGGAAACGACGCAGCGCCTGCAAGGGTGACCGTGATCGAGATCGTGATAGAGATGGGGAGACGGCGCGCCACACCAGGGACGGCAATCTCTCCTTCGGGGCGACGTTTGCTTCCACTCGGTCTTTCTCACCCGACAGGAAAGACAGCCGTTGCGCACGCCGACTGCCTTTCCCCAGCCCCTCCCCCCTCCATGGGCGCGAGCTCCCGTCCGCCTCCCCTTCCCCTTTTCCCGGCCCGGCACGTCACTCATTTCTTCTGAGCCATCTGCCGTCGCCGTCTCACGTGCTGCTCGAAAGCGCTGGTGTGAGCACGGCGTCTGGCCTTGGTCCGAGAAGGTCGATACTGCGGCCAAGGGTGCTGAAGAGTGCGCCCACACCGAGGACGGTGCCTCCGAGAGATGCATCAGGGAACGGGGGGCACATTTGCAACGGCCGGTTCGTGACCAACGCCTTCCTGCTGCGGTCAGTGGAGCGAGAAAAACACCCACACATGCACACGCACACGCATCCATCCACGACGGTCGGAATGTGCATGTGTCTTCTCCAATCAGGCCGTTGATCGATGCGCTGAAACCCGCTGCCTCGGCACCCGTCCCCTCACCCCACCCCGCTTCCCACTGGGCGCTGCCTGCCATCCAAGGCGCCGTCGAGCAGCGATTTCTCGCCATCGGCCAGCGGCTATTCTCCATCACGCTGATTGCTCGGCGGTCGCGCTTCCACGTGGGGCCGCGATACTTCAAGCGCGGCGTGAATGGGGCTGGTAGGGTGGCGAATGAGGTAGAGTGCGAGCAGCTGGTGGTGGAGGATGCGGCCAGCACGGCGAGGGTGGGGAGGGGCATTCGGGGAGTGGCGTCCATTGTGCAGCTGAGGGGGTCCATTCCGCTCTTCTGGGGACATATCAACACGGTACGGTCGGTCGGTGGGCAGACGAACCAATGCAGCGAGAGGGAAGAAGGAAAGAAAGAAGGCTTCATGTGCTGATTTCGTCTCTACAGGTATCGCCCAAGCCTGATTTGGTGCTCCATTCGGAGGTCGATCCGTCCCTCAACAGCACCAAACTCCACTTCGACGACCTCACCAAGCGGTCTGCAAGCAAATGCACTCCTGTCGAAACAAGGAAGGACCGTCATCGCTCTCTTTTATCTCGGTTCCGTCAGGTATGGCTCTCCCATCGTGGTGCTAAATCTGGTGCGGGACAATCCCGAGACGCACAAGGAGGTGCCCCTGGCGCGTGCATTTGAGGGCGCCATCGCCCACGTGCAGTCCCTCTGGCACCAAGAGGACGCCGCCGCCACAGCTGTCGCTCCATCACCGGGCGGCAGCAGCCCCACCCCCACACCCACACCCCTCCCCCCCTCCCCACCCCTCACTCTCAGCACCAGGACACCCGTATCGTCTTTCCAGTCGCCGAGGCACCTCAACTCGCAGTTCCAAACGGCCGCCACTGCTGCTGCCGCTACTCCGGGAGCGACAGAGGGTGACGGCGGTGGCGGTGGCGTGTGTGAGGGGGCGGCTGCTCATGTGTGTCGAGAGGTCAAGTATTTGGCGTTTGACTGGCTTGGTCAGCAGAAGGATTCCGGGACGGACGGTGCGCTGAAGCTGCTGTTTGAGTGGGCTGCGGCCATTGTGGATATGAACGGCTTCTTCCTCGACCACGTCGAGTACGGCGCCAGGGTCACATATGCACAGGTGTGTTGTGTGTGCAGGTGTGTCTGTACGAATGGCATGGAGGGAGGGAGGGTATATGTGTGTGGATTGGGTGTGTGTGGCTGGCTGCTCTGCACTGCAGGAGGGTGTCCCTCGTGTCAACTGCATCGATTGTCTTGACCGCACAAACATCGGCATGTTCGCTGTAAGTCAGACACACACACACACACACGCCCAAATCGGGTACAGAGCAATGTGTCCTGCCTGCCTGCCTTCAGATTGCACAAGAGGCTCTGTATCGTCAGCTGATGGCCATGGGGTGCCTCCCATCCCCCGAGGAACACGACCAAGACGAGGACGGTAGGTGCTGCACACACATCGATCCATCCATCCATCCATCTCTCTCTCCTCTCTCTCACAATCTTCTGCAGTTCTGGGGTCAGAGTTCTCCCCCCTCCCCGCCCCCCTGCTATCTCTGTTGATGGACTTGTGGGGCTCCATCGGCGACCCCTTGGCCCATCAGTATGGCGGCAGTGCGGCGTTGCATCGGCCGCAGCTGGAGGAGAGCGAGCCTGGGCAGTGGAAGTCGCAGACGAGATCCAACGCCCTGATTGCTGTCAGGAGGTGAGACGAGGGCTTGATGGATGGATGGATGGATGTGTGTGCGTGGACTGGAGAGAGAGGGCGTGTGTGTGTGTGTGTGTGTGTATTCAGGTACATATCGAATGTGTTTAGTGACCTTGAGAAGCAGAGGGCCGTGGATCTCTTCTGCGGCAAGTTCATCCCCAGGCCAAAGGTCGGTCGGTCGGAATGATCCATCAGATCTATCGTTTTTGTTGTGCTGCCTGCCTGCCTGTCGCTATTCTATTCATGGATGGAACTCGTGATGGACGTGTGTATGCTCTCCCGTTGGTGTGCGTTGCGCAGGGCCGCCACATCTGGGAGCTGGACCTCTACCCGACCAAAGACGCACTCCTGCAGGTAAGTGGGTGGAAGGAAACCTACACACAGACACACCCAGACCCCACTATCTGTCCATGCTCGCCCCTCCGTGTGCAGGAAGGGTCTCGCGTCTCGCCTCCACACCCCAGAGATGGCGGCCACCCCCATGAGGGCTATGACGTCATCGAGGACGTGTCTGCTCCCATGACGTCGAGGAGTCGCTGGTCCTTCATCGACGCGTGCGCCCTGTGTGCTCCGCCGCACATCCCCAACCCAGATGTGCACGTGGATGTGCCAGCCGTCACATGTGAGCATACTGGCTTGGCTGGCACACACGCCGGGCGTGAGCATGCGTTGGTCTCAACCGTTGCTATTATGTCTCTGTCTGTCTGTCTGTCTGTGTGCAGGTGTGCCGCCGAATGTGCGTCTGCCCTTGGCGTACCTGCACCCACCGGAGGGCCTGACGTCCTTCGACGAGATCATGTCGCAGCCACACTCGTCCGTCAACTTCAAAGAGGCCATACCAAGACGGTCGGTCGGCAGTGGACATGGGAGGGATACGTCACCCCATCCATCTATATCCCTCTCCCTGCGTGGTCGTCTGTCCGTGCAGGCGTCATCGTCAGGTGCACGCGCAGGACCTCCGCTTCGTGGACCGTTGGGAGGAGCTGGACGCGGCAGTGTTGGAGTGGCAGACCCCCGACGAGGGGCTCTTTAGCGCCTACTGCAACATCGGGTCGGTCCCCTACCCACGCGAGACGCCCACCAGCTTCTTCCGCAACCTCAACCCACACCTCTCGCACGCCACATCGGCCCGGAGCTCACCCACCGACCTGGAGCGCAAACCACCCGCGCCGCGGTCGGTGACCGAGCACTCGGGCAACACACACATGTCGGAGACTTAGACAGAGAGACAGCAGGGCAGGGAGGGGTGCGGGCTTGGTGGTGCACAGAGAGAGGGAGGGACAATGCTGCTTGTTGTGTTTATGCGTGTGGCGTGTGATGGCGTTGTGGTGTTGCGAGCCGCTCTCTGTTTTAGGGGACGACTGGGGATCAGACTGATGTCTTGTCCCCGTGTGATGGTATGGTTCATGCCATCAGGAGACGATATTTGTTCGATCGTGCGTGTGCGTGTGCGTGTGGGTATTTGTCGGAATGGACGCGAAAGACACCATTCCCGTTCATCTCACGTGTGCTCGAGTTCTCTCAGCACAACAACACATCGTCCCTTCACCCTCACAAGAACCACATGCAGCCACCGGCCAGTTCCACTACCGCCACCCCACCGAAGGAAGCCCAGCTGACCGCGGCTGGACAGCCTCGGGTGTGGTGTCAGCAACTCAACTGGTCAGTGGCACAGTGTGGCGCTCTTGCTCGGTCGACACGCGACCACACAGGTCCCCATAAAGCACATGAATGAAGCGACACCAGAGACGCACGCAGAGCCCTGCGTCAGCCATCCATCCCCTGGGGCAACGACCACCCGCCCTCACCTCTCGAATGGCAAGGGGAGTCATCGCTCCACCCGAGAACTAACTGCTACAGGGGCTCTGTCCGCGTCGCAGTCGAGCATCTCACACGGAAATTCACGGCACCGTTGCACACGGAACACACCCAAAGCGGTCAGGAAAACTGATTTGTCAGCACTTCGCCTCGCCGCCCCTCACATGCTCACTCATTGCAGTGCAGCATGGAAGACGGGCCACGCACCGCGCACACATGACTGACTGACTGACATGCATCCCAGAAAGCGTTGAACCTCGTCACAGAAGCACCGCACCTCACGCCTAATTCGGTCTTCCTTCATCAATCAAGATCAAAAAACGCCCCGCCCCTCATTCATCCCCAAGTGCGTTAAAAGCTGTGTGTCGGCCTAGTCGGCTGCCTTCTCGTAGACCCAGGGCTCCTCCATGCTGCGCCACTCGCAGATTTCCTCTGGCGTGAACCACAGGTTGATCTCCTTGTTGGCCGAGTCCACCGAGTCGCTGCCGTGGATGATGTTGCGGCCCACGTCGATGCAGTAATCGCCGCGGATGGTCCCGGGGTTGCTCTCCAGCGGCTTGGTCTCACCCAGCATCTTGCGACCCGTCTTGACCACCTGCACACACATACACACACACGCACGCACATGCGAGAGGGGTGAAGTGCGGTCGATGTATAGGTGCTAAGCGGTGTGGTGACGACTGCTTCGTGTTGTGTTGGTGCTTACGTCAGTGCCCTCCCAGACCATGCAGACGACGGGCCCTGAGCCCACGTAGGCGATGAGGCCCGGGAAGAAGGGCTTGCTGGAGAGATCTGCGTAGTGCTGCTGCAGGAGCTCCGGCGAGGCGGCCTTCATCTTCATGGCCACCAGCTTGAAGCCCCGCTGCTCGAAGCGCTTGATGATCTCGCCAACCAGGCCCCGCTGGACGCCGTCGGGCTTGACCATGATGTAGGTGCGCTCACGAGGCATCCTGCACACAGGCAGACAGGCAGATACAGCGACCGTCGGTGCATGACGGCAGATAGATCCATGTGGCGTCCTGCATGGTTGGTCAAATGTGCCATGCCGTCCCTTACGTGTCTGAGAGTGAGAGGGCGGAGTAGGACTGCGACGAGAACCAGATCTTTGACGACAGGACCGCAGTCTGCGAGCTGGAGCCAGTGAACGATTCTCGACGTTGAATGTTTGGTCGTTTTAAAACAGCCTCATAGCTTCATGTCATGAGTCCCTCCCCTCTATACAAGGCACGCACCGTGAACGAATTCCCATGCAACGAGTGACTCAACACCGCACCATGATCAAGAAGCGACCCAACGTATCACGTCGCATCAACTGTCACCGACTGTCTGTCTGTCTGTCTGCGAAAAAATGCCCACGATAAACACCGCTGCATGCCCACCCCCTCCCC